>JAMLFY010000004.1:4251329-4549128 GCA_030441495.1 Dalbergia oliveri
GGTGACCTTAACTCAGGACAGATACCTATATATGTGTAATTGTTGAAGAAAGTCATGTCTCAAAACCACTCTGGCAACGAATCTATACTTTGAGAGTGAAGGGACACATTGTAAGCCTTCTGGTAGAATACGGTTATAGTCTCCACCGCAGATTGTAACATCACGAAGAGCAGTTAGCTGAATCATGTTACTAGGTAGAGTCACCAGCTCTGGACAAGCCGAGATTTCAAGGCGCTAGACAAGTTAGGTGTCTCAGCACCTCCTCTGACAAGGACTTTAGTTTCTTGCATGAAAAAATGATCAAAGTTCAAAGAAACTAAGCCTAGCAGCACATGATCTGGAAGACACACAAGTTCATCACAAGAAGCGAGTCTCGGTTCCTGCAGCGAGTTGAGGGTGCGGATTTCACAGGGTAGTACCTTGAGTTTAGGGAAGTATTCAATACTCAAGGTCTTGCAAATGAGGCATATTTTGCACAATCCCTTCTGGGAAGGAAACCATGTCTTCCTTATTACGATTGTTATAATCAGAGACTTGAATGGAAAGAACTGGGAGCATCACTACTTCTTCTTCTCTCAACATTGTGTCCAAGTTTGGTAACTTATGCAGAGTCATAGTCTTCAAGGACTTAAAGGCCTCTTCCTCCACACCATGATATGAGTCATCATCAATGTGCTTCACCCTTTTCATTCCACACACAGAAAGATGTGTTAAGTATGGCAATTTACCAGGAGGAGGAAGTTGCTCACAATTTATGCAGTTGGAAAATATAACAACAACCAAGCTTGAAAGAACTGAAATATTAATTTCTCATCCAACTGGGTATGTGTATTCCCCTATAACCCTTCATACCAAAACACTTGATGTTAGAGTGAGGTTCAAGTGCTTCAAGTATTTTTCCCTTCTTTAGGACACTTTGAATTAGCATTACAGTCCCATGACAAGTATAAGCAACTTGGGTCCTTTTTATTAATCAAATTAGCATCTCTAGCGCATCACACTCATTAGGGACATTCTCAAGGCTTTGATGTGTAGCTTCCCTCGAAGCTGTAAGTCATGTAACTCTGCTAAGCCAAACCCAATGTTTGATTCTACGATGAAAGTACTTGGATGTTCAAACATTTCAACCCTCCGATTTTTGGGGGCATCGTTACTAATGAGTCACAGCTTTCAATTAGGAGATGTCTAAGATCCTGTAACTGTGTTAAGTGTTTGAGCAAAGAAGAAAGGTAATAACAAGATTCCAACTTAAGGATTTGCAATTTTTGCAACGTAGAAACACACTTAGGCAACGTTGTGATGAAAGAATTGGAAATTCAAGTGCCTCAAATGTGTTAAATTCTACAATGCCGAGAGTTCAAAAGAGCTTCTACACAATGCTCGAAGAGAGTTGAATGGTGGCAACCCACGTGAATTATGATATGATGGATAAAGCTCAATAAAACTCCTCAAGGATTCAACTTTCTTTAAAAGCACCCATGTTTATGTTTACCGGTTCATGATGGTCTTCTAAGCTTATATGGTGGACTCTACACGACAAATTGCTCGAGCATTCAGACAATGAAACCTTACATTATATTCTTCCCCATTATGGATTGGGCGAGATCATAGAATAAATCATGCATCTTGAATGTAATGTTTCCCAATAAATCAATCTTGACATTTTGGAAAAATGACCTTTGACACATTTCATCCCACACCTCATTGCCAACATCCTCAACTTCTAAATTTCCTTTGGATTCGATGAGTCCATTGGCCATCCAAAGATGAATCAGTTGTTCTTTCACAATTTGAAAATCTTTAGGATAAATAGCACAAAAAGAAAAGCATCACCTTAGTGATAAACACAAATTAAAGTAGTTTATTGTCAAAGCACGCATGATAGCATCACCCTCGGGTATATCCCAAAACTTACTTATCATTACAATAAACCTGCACATTTTCTCATGATCTCGTTGCCTATGGCCACAAGCTCAGCACGCTCCTCCTTATTTGGTCAAAATGCATGATGCTTGAATAAAAACCAATTGTCATCCTCGGATAAAGGTAGTGATGAGCTGAGCATGTTCCCATGATGGATGCAACACTCTCAAGCCGATTGGTGACCAAAACTGAAGCACCTTTTGTTCCATTTCCATGCTGCAACACATTTTAACTTGTCCCATTTTTCTTGGTCCTCGTTCCACACATCATCTAGAACAGTAAATACTCTTTGCCCAGCATCACTTCTTTTATGCATTGATTCCAAAGTAGAGAGGTTGGAATTTTGTGCTGTGGTGCATTCTATAATGGAATGCAGAATTCTCATTATATTGAAATCATTAGATACACAAACCCAAACTCTCAAGTCAAAATGTTTGCTTACCCTGTCTCATCATTGAAAACCCATTGAGCAAGTGTTGTTTTTCCAAGTCCTTCCATGCCAACAATGGGATAGACAGAAAGGAAGTCATTGCAACTGGCATGCCTCAAAAGAAACTCCACAATCTTCTCTCTATCATGGTCTCTACCATATATGTGGTGTCAGTGATGACAAGAACTTGTAATGCGCCATTCATCATCTTCTGGTGCTCTAGTCACACTCACGCAATTCAAACCACCTCCTTTCTTCATCAATATGTTGAAAATCTTTCAACATCTCTTTCATCCTCATACTTGTTGGGTTATATGCTCTTTAGTCACTTAAGTCCAATAAGACTTTAGTGAGATTAAAGCCCAAGAACAATATGGCCCATGTGGCTTAGGGTTAGGTCTTGGACTTCATAGCATATATAAACTAATCTTTTCACCCTTGTGCCTCACTAAGTGTTTTTCATCAGAAACAGACACCCTGGGCGTTCATCGTCTGACGGTTGCCAGCACGCCACTCCATCCCCCTCGAGAGATAGTCTGGAAGATCTATCAAAGAGCGGATTCTACCGATCGTGAAGCTTGGTTCACTCGTCTTAGGTAATCAAAACAATGAAGGTTCTATTTTTCCTACGTCGCGTCGGTACGATGCGCTTAACGTTTTGATGATAATCCTTAATATTCTAGAGACGGATCGAATGAGGAAAAGAACCAGTTTTGATTTTAATTTATATTTCATGTGATTTATTTCGAAATTTTTTTTGAAAAATATGGCACCTTATTTTTCTGTATTTGTTATTTATTTCATGTTATTTATTCGCTTATAGTTCATATTCGGTAAAAGTCTTAATTTTTAATTGGTTAATCGCTTTAATCCATGGTTAGATTCTCTTGTGTTTCTCTTGGTTTGTAACAAGGAGGCTAATCCCATATGATTAGGTTTCCTCCTTGCTTTATTTTATATTTTTCGCATTTTCCTATGTATTTTTCGAATTTCTTAAAAGTTCAAGATCGAGAACAACGACAAAGATGAGCAATCAACACTGCGAGAGACTTTCGTGGACCTCTGGATCTCAATTTGGATGATCCATATATGGTTGGAAAGAGACGGAAGACGAACAAAGTGATGGGTGGCCGCGGGGGATGCCGGACGCGCCGCACGCGCCGCCACAAGCGGCGAGAGTGGCCTTCACGGCGGAGGTGGAGGCGCGTGAGGGCGCGTGGGACACCCTTTTGGGTGTTTCCGGCGCGTTCTCGTCTCCTCATGGCGGTCCTTCCCTGGAGTTTCGTCCTGAGACGAAGTCGATGACGCGCGTCCTCGGACGGCTAGGGTTCCTTTTCGTGTCCTAGGGTTTCTCGCAAGGATTGGGTTTTTTGGGCTTTTGGGCCCATGGATACCCTAAAGGGGCTTGAGGCGGATATTGTGGGCTGAACGAAAGGAAATTCCAAAGTTGTAATATTATTATTATTATTGTTTTTTTAGGAAAACCATGGATTAAAGTTATTTGTTTAATTATTTATTGCTTTTATTGAATTGTATGAATTATATGTGCGATTAACATGATGTTTGTAATAACATGCCATATAGAATAGGATGGTGCCATATTGTTGCATAATCACATGTCATATATGCATAATAACTTTTGTCATGATACGACTAGTATATAGTTATTATGCGCGATTATTTAAATTTTAAGTTATTCACTAGATTAATTATCAATTATTATGATTTTCGGTAAGAAATCAAGATTAATAATGGGATTAATTTATTGTGGAATTAAAATCTAGACAAATAATCCAGATAATTTCCTAAGAGAAAATTGTTTCTTGAAAATATAATTTTGTGGGTTTTCTAAAATGGTCATGGAATAACACACGCTGCATACAACAATCATGTATCATGATTGTGTGGAGCACACAAGCCGTAAAGTGACCAGATTTTAGGACCTTAATGTTTTCAAAATTACGTTAAGTTAGGTGATGCACGTTCATCGGCTACACCTACTTACATAGTTTTTGAAATCAAACAAAAATTATTTTCGAATGAAACATTTTTTTTGGAAATTGGAAAATTCTAAACTTAAAAAAATTGAATGGGTGAAGGTTTAAATTTTTTTAAAAAAGTATTAAACCTACGGGCTCCAATTGTGGGTTTATTAGTGAAATGGTTATCGCTAAAGCCCATGGATAAGGATAATGGATTTCGCTAGATTAAACCTTAATATTTTTCAAAATTTTAGTAAAGTTTTGTACGGCCCATGATCGGCAACACTTAGACACTAAAGATAATTTTGAAAGTAAACAATGGTTAAATACATTCAACTTTGGTAAAATTGTTAACCCTCCCATCGAGGCTCTCGCAATGAAACTGAAGGCCCAAAATAACAATATTAGTTTTACAAGTATCTTGCCCATCGTAAGCCTTGTAAAGATAACTAATGGATTGTTACACAATAAACAAGTAGTAGTTATTAGAATCTACTAGCGCTATATCTTTGTTGTTATTCTAGTTTGTAATTAGTGTGTTTTTTCATTGTTTTCAGAAAAATGTCTTCATTCAATCCTTTAGCTACTATCTTGAGCCAAAAACCTATGGATGGTACAAACTACAAACAATGGAAAACTAATTTGGATATTGTTCTTCAATATGAAAAGCTCAACTTTGTTCTAACCCCTATGCAGCGCAACACCTGAAGATGCGCCTGAGGCAACAAAGGCACGTTTAGCAGGAAAAGGAAAAATGGGAGAAGGCAAATGTGAGGTTCGCCTATATTTTAGCTAGTCTCGCCAGTCACCTTCAGGAGCAAGTGAGCATGATTGAGAGTGGAGCAAATATGCTCCAGACTCTTGATGGCATGTTTGCTACATCTAGCAGCTCTGCCAGGCAGAATGCGCTGAATGAGTCACCAAGAGGTGATGTCTGGAGGAAGTGTGCGGATCATTGCTGACAATGATAGCAAACTTCAAGAAGGCTGAAGACCATGGGGTCAAATTTGAACAAGAAGTAAAAGTTGACCTTCTCTTGCAATCACTCCTGAATACTTCAATCAGTTCAAGATGAATTATAATATGAATAAGATGAATCTTGACCTTACTCGATGCATGAGCTTGAGAGTCCTGAACGTCTCTAGTCAGCGGGGCGTGCATTTTTTGCTGGTGAGAGTTCTGTGAAACCTAAGGGGAAACCCAAGGGAAGGAACAAAAACAAGAAAAAGAAGAAATCAGGAGTTCCAGTTGCCAAACAGTTGCAATGAAGCAGCCAAAAGGCAAGTGCTTCAGTGCGGACAAAAGGGCATTGGAAGAAAAATTGCCCACGTATGAATAAACCAGGTATGGGTAATTTACATGTGATTGAGGCTTGTTTAGTGGAGAATTACAATGATAAATGGATCATTGATTTAGGAGCCACTAACCATGTTTGTTACTCTTTGCAGTGGTTCAAACATAGCTTGCCTGTAAGTGAAGGACAAAGAGTTTTGAAGCTTGGAAATGGGGAACTTGTGCTGACTGCAGTGGGACAAGTTATTTTATCTTTTGATAATTGAGAATTTTGGTTTTAGAAGACTGTTTATATATTCGGATTTTAGAGGAATTTAATTTCTGTTAGTTGTTTAGTTAAACATGGTTTGACAGTTCAATTTAATTCCTCATTTCAATAAGAAGTCCATCTTCTTTTATTTGTTCGGTGTAATGTTTAATGGTCTTTATTTCCTTAGTCCTATGCCCTGTGAAATTAATCATGTTGAATTAGGAGATGTTGAGCATGTTCATTCATCAAAGAAAAGAAAAGTTTTCAATGAAACTTATCTTTGGCATTTGAGATTGGGTCATATTAACTCTAACAGGATACAAGGTTTGGTCAATAGTGGGATTTTAAAATCCCTGAACTTTGAACGTTACCAGTTTGTGAATCTTGTTTAGAGGGTAAAATGACTAAGAGATCTTTCAAGGCCAAGGGAAATCGTGCCACACTTCAGCTGGAATTGGTACATCCTGATGTATGTGGACCAATAAATGTCCAGGCCAGAGGCGGTATCAGTATTTTATCACATTTACTGATGATTACTCTAGATTTGGACATGTGTACCTGATGCGTCACAAGTCTGAAGCTTTTGGAAAATTCCAAGAGTTCAAGGCTGAGGGAAAAGCATCTTGGTGTTCAAATTAAGACTTCTCTTTGACCGAAGGTGAATACCTATCTGGAAGTTCAGGTCTTACCTGACCAAAGAGGGATAGTTTCACAATTATCTTCTCAGGGACACCCCAGCAAATGGAGTTCCTGAAAGGAGAAATAGAACCCTTTAGAAATGGCAAGATCAATGAGTTATTCATCTCTTTCTGATTCATTCTGGGGATATGCCTTAAACTGCTATGTATCTATTGAACTTAGCTCCGTCCAAGTCGTTTCAAAGACACCAATAGAATTATGGAAAGGGTGTAAGCCCACCTTGAACCATATTCGGGTTTGGGTGCTCGGCACATGTCTTACAACGGAAGCCAAATAAGATGGACTCGTCCAGAAGTATGCATATTTATAGGCTATCCTAAAGGAACCAGAGGTTGGTTGTTTTATAGTCCGAAGGAAAAGAAGGTTATAGTGAGCACACATGCAACTTTCTTAGAGGAGGACTATATGGCAAATTATAAGCCTAGGAGTAAGGTTATTCTTGATGAGCTAGTCTCAGATCAAGTTTCACCTCAACCTCAGGCGGTTCAGCTTTTGTTCCTGTGGTTGTTCAAAGAGGGAAAATATCCTGATGTTGAACACACACAGGAACCAAAGCGAACCAGAAGTTCAGCATGATGATCAACAAGCGGAACCTCTGAGATGCAGTTACCGCTTGTGGAAGAACAACAAAATCATGAATTGGTTAATCCTCTTAATGAGGGTCCTCATCTAGAATTGGATCCCCTCTAAATGCACAACAACAAGTGCGGCAAACTCGTAGTGGGAGAGTGATTCGTAAACCCGCAAGATTTCTCTTGTTGGGTGAATCGTCTCAAGATGTCATCATTGAAGAAGATGATGATCCCACGAGTTATGACGAGGCACTAGGGGATGTTGATGCTCAGGAATGGCTTGAGGCTATGAATCGTGAAATGGATTCTTTGTATTCCAACTCAGTTTGGTCTCTTGTAGATGCACCAAAAGGGGTAAGACCCATTGGGTGTAAGTGGATCTACAAAAGAAAGAGAGATCGGACGGGAAGGTTGAAACCTTCAAAGCTAGATTGGTGGCGAAAGGGTACACCCAAATAGAAGGTGTGGATTATGAAGAAACCTTTTCGCCGGTTGCCATGCTCAAGTCCATCGGATTCTCTTCATGTTCAGCAAATCTTGATTATGAGATTTGGCAAATGGATGTCAAACTGCTTTTCTAAATGGAAATTTGGAAGAGGATATATATGCAGCAACCAAAAGGGTTCATAGCCAAAGGGCAAGAAAACATGGTATGCAAGTTGCAAAGGTCCATTTATGGACTTAAGCAAGCGTCCAGATCATGGAACATCAGGTTTGATCAAGCCATTAAGTCTTATGGTTTTGAGAAAAGTCCTGATGAGCCGTGTGTGTATAAAAGGATCCAAGGAAACGCAGTATCTTTTCTGTACTTTATGTGGATGATATACTCCTTATCGAAAATGATACGAGGTATTATTAGGCATAAAGACCTGGCTGAGCAAGCATTTTGATATGAAGGACCTGGGGGAAGCCAATTATATTCTTGGTATTAAGCTCTTGAGACGGAAGAATAGGGTATTGGCATTATCTAAGGCTAATTACATCGACAAAATACTTGCCAGGTTCAGCATGGAGAATTCCAAGAAGGGATTTTACCTTCAGGCATGGGATTCATCTCTCTAAGGAGCATTCTCCTAAAACTCCTAGGCAGAGAACGCATGAGTAGGATACCTTACGCTTCGCAGTAGGTAGCCTTATGTATGCTATGTTGTGCACCAGACCATATCCTTATGCGGTGGGAGTAGTAAGTCGTACCAATCTAATCCTGGAGAAGAACATGGATAGCGGTTAAACATATACTCAAGTACCTTAGGAGAACGAGAGATTATATGTTGGTCTATTCTAGTGGGAGTCTTGAAACCATTGGTTATAGGACTCAGATTTCCAAGGAGACATTGACTCAAGAAAATCCACCTCTGGGTATGTGTTCACTCTTAATGGGGGGCCATTTGTTGGAGGAGTGTCAAACAATCATGTGTGGCTGACTCTACGAGGCAGTATGTAGCCTGCCTTGAAGCTCGAAAGGAAGCCGCATGGTTAAAGAAGTTCCTAACGAATCTTCAAGTGATACCAAGTGTTAGTCGTCCCATCACACTTTACTGTGAGAACGTGGGGCAGTAGCACGTCCAAGGAACCAAGGTGTCACAAAAGACAAAAGCACATAGAGAGGAAGTACCACTTGATTCGAGATATAATTGAAAGAGGAGATACAGTGGTAGTCAAGATAGTCTGGACGGAACCTTGCTGACCCTTTTACTAAGAGTTTGCCTGAACGTGTGTTCGAGAGGCATGTTACATCTATGGGTCTTAGGAGGATTCCAGATTTGCTATAGCTTTAGGAAGTTGTTATTTCACTTTGTTATTTTGTGCCTTTTGAGCAAGACATTATGACATTGTATTTTTTTTGAATGTTATAAATGAGGTATTATTCATTTATTCCGCACACTATTTACAAACACGAAGGTCCAAATCAATTGTGAAGTATATGATCATATGGATACGTTCATGGAGGACATGGTCATAGGTTCTCACAATTGATGAATAGGTTCACAGCTATTAAATAAAGTTGGGCATTTTTTTTAGGCTGCAATATTTATGAGATGATTTTGTCCGAATCATTTTAAATATTGGTGTGAGTTAATACTTACATTGAATGGATCAAGGAGAGATTTGATTAAAGTTGTTCTTTCTGTCATAAGGAATCAAATCTCCAGATAACTATAGTTATGTAGTTGCTCTTAATCCTGAGTTTATTTTAAATAGGTAGTCGAATAGTTTTCATTCTTTGATTTACCAACGGGTGAGGTTCGATCTATTGATGGCCAATAACTCGGTATTTTGGGATTGAAACTATTTGGTTATTGGTGTTTATGAGATAAACAACATGGAATTTATAGGAAATGTCCCCTTGATATGTTTCGGTACTTGGATATTGAAGACCTGGCCAGTGCATGTAATCCATTAGAGAAACTATCACAGTCAAGGAAATAAATAATTGATTGGGTAACAGAAAACTAGTCAATCAATTATAGACATTCTATAAAGGGGCGATACATATTCAAGTTATAAATGTCATTATTCTTGGAGTTCACGTTCGGGCTTTTAGTGGAGTAGCACTGAATTAGATAATCTTCTGTAGATTATCAGGAGCCTTGATAGATGACAAATGGTAGATCCCAGGCTAGCTTGAGATAAGGGATAGGGTATATTATCAGATGATGATGGCTTATGGGATACATGGTCTTGGGTTTATGAACTCAAGTTTGTATCTTAAAGAGCAAGTGGGAGATTGTTGGGTTATATGCTCTTTAGTCACTTAAGTCCAATAAGACTTTAGTGAGATTAAAGCCCAAGAACAATATGGCCCATGTGGCTTAGGGTTAGGTCTTGGACTTCACGGCATATATAAACTAATCTTTTACCCTTGTGCCTCTAAGTGTTTTTATTCAGAAACAGACACCCTAGGAGGGCGTTCATCATCTGAACGGTTGCCCACACAGCCACTCCATCCCCTCGAGAGATAGTCTGGAAGATCTCTCAAAGAGCGGATTACTCCGATCGTGAAGCTTCGGTTCACTTGTCCTTCCAGGTAATCAAAACAATGAAGGTTCTATTTTCCTACGTCGCGTCGTACGATGCGCTTCCGCGTTTCTGATGATAATCCTTCAATATGATGTTCACGACGAAACAGAATTGTCATGGGATGGGTACGGTTAAGCTAGCACTCTTCACTTTGTAGCCTGTTGAATTTTATTGAACATTGTTCCAAGATGTCATCTAACACGTGCTGCATCTGAAAGTTTCTGCAGCCAATCTTTCACAGCATGGCTTGTTATTTGCTTCTCCGGCATCTTGGAGCAGTGCACGGATTGCAGTGAGATTTCTAGTTAGCTCCTGGGCCTGAGAGTCAACACCTCAAAAGGTCGCAAGCTCATTCTGGACAAAAGTTAGCAAGTTTCCAATTACAATTCCAAGTAAAGCACCAGCCGTTTGCGGAGGTGAGAGCTCGAATTAATGAAAAAACTTAACTAGTTTAATTTCGTTTGGTACCAACCAACCATGAAACCTTTTAATCAATTTAACAATTCTTGTACGTTATCAATGACAGGATTAAAAGTCAATATGTTATCATAAAAGAGTGCAAAGTTGTTATTAGTGGAGAGATGCACATCATCATGTGCAATTTTTATATGAGGAGATGATCCTTTTTCTAGGAAGGGATGCAGTACTAATCACTAATCAGGAAAGGTATTTTTAAATGAGGAAATTCCTCATCTTTAAAAAATTATTATTTATATCGTTTGATGTTTTATATATCAACTTTATAATTATTCCTATTATTCACTTTAATTATGTTTTTAATATAATAAGTGAAATATTATATACCACATAATAAAATTAATTTTAATATACTATTAGTATAAAAACAAAACTTATCCCGTCATTTAATCAATCATGTGTTATTATATTTAAGATTTTCACCTAGTTAGAATTAATGTTTATTTTAATCACTCGATTTTATACTCATAAGACATTTTAGTATTTGACTTTCAAAATGAGTCAAATTAATTCATCACTTTACAAAATGTGAGTCAAGTTAGTCCCTCATTTCATTTTTAGTTAATATTTCATCAATTAAATGATCATGTTAAACGTTAAGTGATGTGTTGGCATATCATGTATGTCACGACCCAATTGGGCACGTGGGACACATGAGAGTCTCTTGCTCCACGTAAAGCCTTGTAACCTGTATCGCTCTATATGCACAGTAATCATTAAAGTTATTTTAAATACAGCTTTATTTTCCAAAGAACACCCATTACTGTTCTGTAAACCCATAACAATCAAATCAAAACTTTCAAAATCTATCTCTTAGAAGATAGGTATCATAAAGCCATGATACATTTATGAAGTCTATTATATACAAATAACCACAAAAGTAAGATTATCCAAATACACTCCAAATAACAGGTCGGTATACAACACCATGCAAAACATAAATATGCTCTAAAATCTAGGATCCTTCATGCAATGCATGGAGCACTCTAAACCAAAACATATACACTTCATCTATAGGACTCACCAATTGAATCTATAGACATGGGAGGAAGGGGGTTGAGAAGAATCCATAGCAAGTTGCTCTATGTGCTCAAGAAGAGAGTTATTGGAAATTATGTAATTTAGCGAAGTTTAAGAAAGTTGGCAACGCATTTTATGGCTTTATAATATTGTTACGTTTTCAAGAGATTTCAGAAGTTTTTAGAAAAAAATAAGTAAAGTTATTATGGATAGATACGGAGTAGAGTATGATTTAGCTTTGAATACATATGGTATTACACTTTCAGAGTTTTCAAAATACGAAACATGATGTTTGAAGTATGATATTAGAGTTACCTAGTTTATGAAAAGGTATTAGTTGAGATACAGCTTTAAAATTCAGTTTTCATGATACTTAGAAATATGGAGTTCAAGCATGATTTATAGCAATTTCGATATGCATATTCTATAGGCTCTTGAAATCACAGTGCCTACAAGTGGTGATCCTTGGGCATGATTTCATAGTCAAGATTATGTAAATTGTTAGAGTTATATGAATAGAGTTTTAGAGTTTCTAAAGTTTTGAGAGATTTAAGAGTTTCATATTTATTTGAGTTAAGTACAAACTAGTTTAGATGGTAGCTATAGAAACAATAGTGAATTAACGGCTATAAAAATGATCGTTAACCTTGGTACTAAGTTATCCTTAAGGACAATCTTATAGAGCAAATATTGAACCTAATTAGGTGTCCATTTAGATCCTTGAGGGATCACAAAGCAGAAATTTGTTATGTCATGGTTGACATGCATAACTAATATATATTATCATGCAGTACATAACTAGATATTCTTTCTCTAATAGAGGATTGTTATTTATGTTTTAGAGATTATTGATTTCAGAGCTATCATGTATATGCATGTAAAATGATTTCATGGTAGGTTATGGATTTAGAGATGCTAGTTTATGAATTGTGGAATGAAAAGTGTTTCTTTTTCATAATAGATATGATATGTAGATATTAAAAATGTTTTTGTCAGTTGCATGTATATATTATGTATGGCTGTTATTGTCCCATGTGGGTGATGGTAAGATTTCACTCACTGAGTCCGTTGATTCATCCTCTTCCTTCCTCCTTATAGTTGCAAGTACCAACGTTGTTCAGTCTCCTGTCAATAGACACAGTTGTTTCTAGTGGTGAGTCTTACTTGGAGTAAGGCTTCGTTAGAGCCATGTTAGTATTAGAGTGCTCAGGAGATGTGAGGTAGATTCAGAGCATGCATTATTTTCAATTATGTATTTAATTTAGAGTTAGAAACATATATGTATATGTTTACATTTTTCAAGGATGGATTTGACATTGTAGATTTTGATTAGAATTATGTAACAAGCTAAAGATGAATTTACGAATTGGTTCAAGTGTTAAATTGATTTAGAGTATGATTAAAATACTTTTAAGAATTTTATATATCAAGTATTCAGTCTATAATTCTAGATATCAAGTTTTGAGTAAAGTTTTGGATAAGGATTTAGATAAAGTTATGTTTTCAATAAAAAGTATGTTATTGTATGCATATAAAGAACTAGAGGTCACGAGGCTTATGTGGGATGAGATTCATCAGCGTCGGTCACGTTTCTAAGTCGGGTTTGACATATAATGAAGTTTAACATAGCTCATTTTGGTATTTAAAACTTACAAAATAAGTCATTTTATAACTTGAAATGAAGATTTAATTACTCATTTTGGATACCAAAATGAGTAATTAAAACTTCATTATACTTCAATGACATATGATATGTCAATGTATCACTTAAGACTACCTACCATCATTTAATTGATGAAATATTAAATAAAAGTGAGTTGATGGACTAATATGACTCACATTTTGCAATGTCGATGACTGAATTGACTCATTTTGAAAGTTGGGGACTAAAATGACTTACAAGTGTAAAGTCAGGATTAAAATGAATATTAACTCTAGTATATAATTAAATATTTATGTAAAAAAAATTATGTTAATAGATATTAAAATTGTACTCTTATATAACGCATAATGGTATTTTTCTCTGAAAAAAATCTAATTATTTTTTAATGCGATATATATGGAGTTAATTTATTTTATCATTTCTATTGTATAATTTACTGATACACGTCCTAAATTAAATTTTATTTGATTTCTTTAAATATCTTCTATATACCAATTGATATGATGTCTTAACGATATTATTAAAAATTCAAGAAAGAAAATATTTTGAGTAAGAAAAACTAATCAAAATGTTTAAAATTTTTAAAAGAATATTTTTTGATTTGGTAACTAGTACCTCAAAGATATTTCTTCTTTTTACTGCCTTAACGACAGTACAACATGTTTTTTTACTTAAATTACACTTATTTTTCAGAACATGAGAAAAAGTGCTGTCAATATATACATAGACAATGTTTTTTTTATAATATATTATCTTTGATATCTAAAAAATATCGTCTTCTCTATTAAAAGTCCTGTCTTAGACAATGAATCATGTCTAATCTATAACAGTTCTTTAAAAAGTGATTTATTAGCTTAAAAAATGTAGCTTTTATTAAGCCTTTAACAGATAACTTGGATAATCTTCTAGCTTTTAGGTGGAGTTATACCCTTATTAAGAATAACATCAAGGTGTTTATGAAGGAAAAAGAAAGAAGAAGAAGAAGAAGAACATCTAGGTTTTAATTTTTTGGACGTGTGGTCTGGGTTATGGATCCATCTTTTTTTTTATAGTTATGGATCAACCTTGTGCATTGCAATGGTGAAAGCAAAACATACTGAATCCAAAAGCAAAATAAGTACAATCTATGGGTCTGTGTCATGTACACGCAGAGAAAGATGTAATGGTTTTACCAACGCCAAATGCTAGATGCTAGCTAATGGGACACTGAAATTTGTGTCTTTGTTGATGAACTAACTAACATTCTAGGGTAACAGTGGAATTGGCCATCAAGGATAACATTAAGGCGTCAAGACTGACAAAACCCATCGGTAAACCGTTTATCCTCAAAAAATAGGTGAGTCGAGTCTAAAATTTTTGATCTATTTGGCAAAACCTCGTTTACAGCCGTTCTACTTGGGTAAGCGGGCCAATCCGTCTAGGTAAGCGGCTAGTCTAGTTGGGTGTTGTTACCCCTTTTTTTATAGCTTCCAATTTAGTAAAATTACAAGGTTATAATTACTAGTCCATTTGGAGGTTCAAATCCACAAAGATACAAACTAACCCAAAATTTTGTATTTTGATTTCAACTTCATATTTTTTAACTTGTTCTTAACTTGGGTTTGCATTTAAATTGTAATAGTTATTTGGATTAAATTTGTTTGCCCATATAGATTTAGATTGTGAAATTTTTTGTGTGAAACTTATTTGGATTTATCCATATGGAAAGAATACAATATCTATGGCATTATAATATAATTGCCTAAATTGAGTACTTTGTCTAATTAGAATATTAAAAAATTTCTTTGGTTTATTTTATTGGGTTATTTGTAGGTGCATAACAAATAAATAAAGTATGTCCAAATTATACAAAAAATGGTGGGCTGGACCAGCCCACAAACTCCAATTATATGGGCCAAGTTGGGATTTCTCCTTATTACAGGGTCAACCCGTTTAGGTCCATTTATTTTCAGGCCAAACTGTCCGGGCCTTCAGGCGGCCTCTCGTTTAACACCCATAGATAACACGTCCAGCTAATGGTGAGTCATATTTGATAGTGATTTTTATTAGGAATCATTAATCAGGAATAGGGTGGAAGTAGGTCGGCAACGTCAAGTGCCTTTGGCCTAGGCTACATTCGGCTTACCCTATTCATAAACAAGTTAGACTAAAACTTTTCAAAAAAACATTTTTAGCTAATCAAACTAGGTTTTAGGCTATAAAAATAGTCTATTGAGCTTAACATATTTATATTATTATTATTATCATCACCATCATTTAAATATCTAATGATAATAGAAATATTTTAATCTATTTGAAAATATATTTTTTAACTAAAGCGTTTAGTCTATTTTAAAATATATTTTTGACATATTTTAGCATTTTAACTTATTTAAGAATAGTCATTTTGATTTTTTAAAAATATTTTATAATTAAATAAATCTCCAGATAGGCTTTTAGGGTAACTTTTAGAAGGTAAAACTAAGGATAAAGGTTAATGTTAGGTAATAGACTTAGGCTTAGACTTAGGCTTAGGCTTCATTTCAGAAATAGTTCAAGGTATTAAACTAAAGCCTAGCTTAGATCGGTTTATTTCCACTCCTAATTAGGGAAGAAAGTCACACACACACCAAACTGAGTAGCTAGCTGTTAGTATCATGGAGACCTTAATTAATGAACAACTACATTTCTTATGCAGGAGACTGAGGTTCCCACGGCTGGCTGGACTAGCATCCGTACCAGCTTCTTCATGCATGCTTGTTTTTGCTTCTCTTTAATTAATTTTGCTCTCTTTCTCTATTTTGGGTTATTGGGTTCCATTTTACCGCTGTTTTGCTGTGTTTGCAAATTGATTGCTCGCACTCTATTATGATATCTCTCAGGCTATATGATGAATGTGGAATAGTAGAGAGAGGGCATATATATGCGATTGATTCGTGAATTTTGTGACGCATATATTAGTTCAAAAGAAGCATGCAACAAGTACGAAGAACAAGAATATTAATCTTCTTGATTTAGAGCATCATCCTTCTTCATTGCCCATGCTGCCATGCGCGACGTGTTTGTGGAAAAATCTGAAGTATGTTCTTCTAGATCGATTGAAAATTTCCAAGAAAGTTATTATCACAATTTGATTGTGTTAAATATTTGTTGGCCGTAAGACTTGTTTTAATTCAAAACTGTGAAGAAGAAATTATAGCATCTACAACCGACTAAACAATATAAAACTAACAATATATGGAGGGATTTGATCGAGAGATCATATGAATAAAAGTATACAACAACGACTTTGAAAGTCTTCCCGTCTCCATTGATGATAATGATCCCAGTCTCTTTTATTATCTATGGCGGTGTCGTTTCGTTGAAAAATCATTGTCTTTTAATGAAGGAAGACTGACTTCGCCAACGTTAAGCTTAAAACGTTGAAACAATAGATGTGTTATTTGAATAGTCCAACTAGACATGAATGTAACTACACACAAAAAAGAAAATGAAAAGAAAAAAAAAAGACATGAATGTGGGACACTATATATGTTAAAACTATTAACATTTTTCCCATTCAAATCTTTAATTTTATTTATTTTTCAATGTACTGTCTAATTAAGAAGACGTCCACTATAAGAAAATTCTCCATTTCAACAGCAGGAAAAATTCCTCTATGCTTGTTTGGTAAGTGTTTCTTTCATATATTTAACAAAATAATTGTTTGACTAATTGTCTCAATGATTAATGAAGGAAGATATATTTTTCTATATGAAACTTATACCGTTGAAACAAAAGATGTGTTATCTAACACTTCAATTAGGCACATCACTGTTTCTTTATATGATTTATACTTTAAAAATATTGAAAATTTCATCTTTTAAAATTTTGATTTTCTTTATTTTGTCCCCCAATCGTATAATGTTTAATAAGATATCAAATAATAATAACGTACGAAAAAAATATTTCAATGTAATAGAACCTTTAAGTAATGATATTTTGTAGAGGAAGAATTTTCTTCCTACAGTATAAGAAAATAATTTGCATATTTGTTTGGTGAGTGTTTCTTTCATATTTGATGAAAAAAAAAGGATAAATTTTCAATTTGGTTTCCTATTAATATATTGAGAATAAAACAGTTTCTTAGAACTTGAAAGTACACTCGAGATCTCTTACCATTTAGAATGTGAGATATTTGGACCTTAAATATGCAAAATTAGTTAGGGAACCAAATTAAAGTATCCTATTTGAAAAGTTTGAGAGTTAAAATGCCTCACATTTTGATTGGTCCAAAATCTCAAATGCATCACTTTCAAGTCTTTAAGAGCATCAATTATGGAAAAATTATTAGGAGCCAGCTAATCTAAAAATTGGCTAAATTAGGCTAAATTTTTTTTTCTTTTTTTCCTTCATTCATCACAAATAATTATATTTATAATGCTAAAAGATATTCTCAAATATTCTCATACTATAATACCTTACTTTTAAGTCTTAAAATATTTCTATTAAGTATTCTTTTCTATATCTAATAGTAACTATTCTAATTCTAATCCTAGTGAATATTTTTCCAAACATTACGTTCACCGTCACATCAACTACTTTTTCCCATGAAACACGTTAACCCTTACTTCCAGAAAGAAAGTTAACGAAAATGAAAGTTAATGGTTGATATCTTTCGCGAAGTGAGGAAGATCCATACACTATCGGTGAATGTAAAATTGTTTATATTTTGAAAATTGGATTGAGGGAATACTAAACCAAATCAGTCTTCCTGGTTTGAGTCAACCTAAAAATTGCCCTCCATAGAAATTGTCCTATAGAATCACTCAATAACTGCTTGGAACTAGTCAATAACCGCAAAATTAGGCCAAATCGGTTTACAATTTTTTTTTAAATAAAAAAGATGTAAAATGACATCATTTTGAGAAATTTGATCCATATGGATAATATTTATTTTGATTAAAGGATGAATTATGTTATGTTCTATTAATTTTATTGATACCTAATTTAATTTTTAGTTATTTTATGACATATTTTATTTTGTATTGTTATATATTTATATAAATACAAATTTTACTATATACCGATTATATTTAGTCACGGATTAAATCAGTTTAACCTCTAAACTTCTAACTCTTCCCTTAACAGTTCAATATTGATCCGATCCGATTTTCAGAACTTAGTTTATAGTAAACATGTCATTGATTCTTAAAGAATGAGTGTGCATTTATTAAGTTCAAAGATTTAACGTCCCGTCTGGAATTGACCATGGACCGCGAGTCTAGAATTTGAATACCCCAATTTTAATTTTTATGTCTAGAGTAACATATAAAATTACAATTATAATGAATCATTCTTTATCTTTAATATATATTCTATGATTATCAATTTTAAAATTTATTAAATATATCTCTCTCATTAAACTCTCTCTCTCTCTCTCTCTCTCTATATATATATATATATATATATATATCTTTCTCATTAATTTTTCAATAACCATATTATAATTCTTTAGTAAACTCAAAAATAAAATTTAAGATCTAAGTCAACTTCAATTCTTTCAAAACTAGAATTGAAATTAAATTTCACATTACAATTCTAATTCTAACTTCCAAATAGACCTTGTAGTAATTAAATAGATCCCTAAAATATTAAATGTGATATTATATTAGCTTCTAGATTTTTTTAACGTTAAATAGGTTTTCAAAAGTTAAATTGTGACATCAAATAGGTTTCTAAAAATTAAAATGTGGCATCGATCAATTTAGCTTTTCTAAAAGTAATTTTCAGGTACCTCTATTTGATTTCACATATATCTTTCAAATATCAAAATAATGCAATATTTTAGATTTAAATGTGCTTTTAGCCTTTGAAAAATAAATGAATTTTAGCTTTGACCCCTAAAACAAATTTTGATTTTAATCCAAATATTTATAAAATTATTTAATTTTAGTCACTATCACATATATTGCTT
Organism: Dalbergia oliveri; assembly: GCA_030441495.1. NCBI lineage: Eukaryota > Viridiplantae > Streptophyta > Magnoliopsida > Fabales > Fabaceae > Dalbergia > Dalbergia oliveri. The sequence continues at coordinate 4,270,595 of JAMLFY010000004.1, forward strand.
ACTATTATGTATGATCGAATGATTTATTTGACTATATACTGGCTAATTCAGTATTTAATATAGATAATATGACAACAGCAAGTACAATCAATCAATTTTAAAAGTATTTGGACTGAAATCAAATAAAAATTTCTCAAGAAATAAAACTAATATTTATTTATTTTTCAGAGACCAAAACATATATAAGTCCAAATTTTATGTTTTAGAGATTTATTTCATGTTAGACGATTTTCAAGTAGTAATGTGATGTTAGATATTAATTTTAAAGACATATTGATATAAAAATCTTGTAGAGAAGAAAATGATATTACAGATATTTTAATTTCAAAATCAAAATGCATGTTTAGACTATTCTTGTTTGGTTGGTTAATCTGTTGGTACTCTCGTTTCTCGTTATCCCCTTTATTGAATGAGGAAAGCTTAAGACGTCGGAATGCAGACTTTTCGTAGTTGAGTAGTTAACCATTGGAAATTAGAAGGTGGGCTGACTATTGATTGATATATAGTTTCGTATATACTAACTCATCACTAGGAGGTTGGCTCGAACATTATGCATGTAATGTTTATGTTTTAAAATATATTATAAAAGTAGTTGAGTAGTTAGCCATTAGAAATTAGAAGGTGGACTGACGATTGATTCATAGTTTCGTATACACTTCTATAAAAAAAAAAAAGTTTCGTATACCCTAGCTCATCACTAGGAGTTTGGCTCGCACATTATGCATGCAATGTTCATCTTTTAAAATATATTATAAAAATTTAATTTATGAATCTTAGTTTAATTAAAGTTTATATTAAAAATATATTATTTAAAACATTTAATATTAAAATAATTTAATTTAATTTTTATGCATTATCTATCAACAAATAAAAATGCGAAAAAAGTGTCAAATTATTATAAGTAGTTATCACAATGGTTAGTTACTTAATATGATTTGCTACTTTCTTGAAATTAGATTGGTTGACAATGTAAAATATAAAGTTTGAACTTTATTTATAATGATAAAAGGAAGTAATAAAAAATTTATGGCTATTTATGTTAACAAAGATTATTTATTTTACAAATAAATTGATATTTTATAATGTGACTACATATAATTAAGAGTAAAAATACATTTTGATCACCAAAAGATTTACACTTTAATATTTTAGTTTTTGAAAAATCAATAACATACGCTTGAGTCATGTGAAGATTCACATTATAACACTTATAGTCCATTAATTGCTATCATTTTTTATTTATTAAAGTGTTATAACTCCAAATCTTTGGATGACCCAAATATATGCAATTAATAATTGATGGGAGACTATATGCAATTAATGATTGATGGGAGACTCAAGCGTATACAATTAAATTAAGTAATATATATATATATATATATATATATATATATATATATATATATGTAGATACATTTTCCATAAATAATTTTTCATAGAGGACATGGAATTTCTTTAATTCAATAATTAAAATAAAAGTTTTCACAGAGTAAATTATATGTATAAAATATTATACAATTTTAAAACACGTGATAATTGTATATATATGTAATTAACAATTAACAATGACCTACATTGGGCTTTCATCTCGGGTATCCTATATCCTCTTTCCATTGTTCAGTCAACCAACCACCCATCTTACTTGATGATGCTAAATATTACCTCTTAAATGAGCTCGTAATTGCGCAAGTATAATTCCCATCTTAACCATTCCCAATCATCAATATCATTTTTTTAAAAAAATTAATATATTTGATTACTAGTGTCACGACCCGATCCGGTATAAGGCAGTAGAAATCTCATTCTCACGTCAGCCTGAAGCCTGTTCTATATGCATGCTCTGTTCATAAAAGTCTATTTAAAGCATAATTGTCACTTTCTCTAGACAAATTGTTTATTCTGAAATCAAAATAATCATGTCTAAAACCTCATAATGTATCTTCAATCCAAAATTACGAATTCATCCATATCATTGAAATATTATCGAAATACACTTTTAAATTTTATCATGATATGGAATGCAACAACCCATACCCTAGGTCAAGGACCCTACCCTGCTACCTGGAGCACTCTAAGACAGAATTGGAATGCTTCACTCGGTGAGACTTGCCATTTGGCGTTGTCCCAGCTGGATAGAATTTACCGTCTTGTTCTTATTGTAAAAATGAGATAAATGAGAGGGGTGAGTTTTGATACCAAAACTTGGTAAGCCCACCTTGAAACCCCTTTCATGGGATATCCAAAAACAATGCATGGAATTATAAACATCAATAATATCCAAAAGTCCTATAAAATCAAATATTTTTACATTTTATAAACCTATTTTCAAATCATCATTTTACAAACCCAAAGTCATTTCCTCTAATTGACTTTCCTTCTAAAATCATATAAGCCTAAAATTATAAACTTTCTCATACATTCTAATGATTACTTTACCGTTCCAAAAATCATTTCATTAATTACTTTCATGCCTGGTGTAAATTAAACTCATAATAACGTACTCCTAGAGGAAGGAAATCTCTGGACACATATGGGCGTTATGTATCGCCGTCCCCAAGTGTGTCAATCTATTCTCTGAAATCTCTAATCACATCTGGGCGTTACGTATCGCCGTCCCAGTGTGATAATCAATTCTCTAAATCTCTAGTCACATCTGGGCGTTATGTATTGCCGTCCCCATGTGGCAGGAACGAGCACCTAACTAGGTCCCTTCTCTAATACTCTGGGCCGGACATACTTGGTACCAAGGTTAACGGATTTATTCCGTTAACACAGTATTTCTCTATAGCTCCTGTAATTAATCTGGAACACTTAAGACGCCGTTTATTCTTCTGAGCCCTAAATCCCTATAACTTTAACAATTTAACCTTAACATAACTTTGACTATGAAATCATACTCAGTGATTTCAAGTCCACAGAATATGTATCCGTCAACCGCTCTAAGTCATATAAAGATTCGTGCTCTAAAGTCCTTTTGTATCTGAATTTCTATACTATTCCTTATTTACAACAAAACTTGTCATATTCTAAGAACTTGAATCCATCCAATTCTAACAGTCTAACCTTAGCATAACCGTGGCTATGGAACTACGTCCAAGGGATCAACCTTGTAGACATTGCGATTCCATACCCTACGGAGTATGTAGCCATCAACTCTTCTGAATCTTACAAGGATTCAAGTTCTAAAACATTATGGTTAACCCTCCAAAGATACATTTCCCATTTGTCAAACTTTTCATAGACTAGAAAACTCCATATCATAATCTGAAACTTTAGAATCTAAACCATCATTTCAATCCTTTCTCTAAATTTCATATTCTGTCATAAAACTATATCATATTCATAAACCAGTTCCAAAATCTATTGAAACAATCACAAAATCCTTTAACAATTGCATACATAATCAATTCTATAAAATCATTATAACAAATATATATAGTTATAAATCTATAACATATACATAAAGCAATTCTAAAATCCATCAAAATACTCATAAAAGCTTCTAGCAATTACATATATCACCAATTCTATATAAAATCAGCATAACAAATTTGGTCCCATGAGTTTTATCAAAAATACATTTCATGCTCTAAAATCAGCAATTCAAAACATATAAACCAGCAGAAATCTTAAATCCTTGTCCAGTAATCTCTAAAATCAAGTAATAGTTCATATTTATGTGAAAATAACTTTAATGCACAACAGAGAAGTCACAAGTACGAACCCACTTACCTGGAGGGTGAAATCTACAGAAACCACATTAGAGAACATTGGAAGCAAAAATGACATTGATATATGCTATAACAATCATAAGACGCTAGATTAATCTCTAAAATCTTTAACTAACTCAATCTTAAGTCTAGTAATGGTAGAAGAGCTTCATGGCATGGGAACCATGAGAACACAAGGCTAAAATCCCAAGAACATGGGGGATTGAAGGAATAAGGAAGGAAACCCACTAAAATAACATACCTTGAAGCTTAGAAGGTGGAGAGATCCAAGTTAAACTTGAAGAAATTGAAAGAAAATGGAGTTTAATTGAGAAAATAGTGAAGAAATGGAGTTGAGAGGTGAAAATTTTGTATTTCTGCTGGAGGAGGGGGTGAAGTCGGTGGAATGAACCCAAAAGGGGTTTTAATATTTCTGTTGTAGCCACAAGAGAGCGCCCAATACGTATCCTGTCCTCCGTTCCTGTTCCCGAGAGTGTAGCGCTCATGAGAGCTACACGCTCACTAGAATATTAATCATTTTTTAATTTTCTTTCCATTAACTTTAAAACATAAATGTAAATAAAAATACCCCCATTTGGATTCAAATAAAATATTAGAAAAATCAAAATCCCAACCAATCAAAATCTAATTTTTGGGTTCTAGTTCAAATTTGGAAAATCTTACGATTTTGTAAACTTGTAAGCTAAAAACGAAGTATTTAAGGGTTTCAAAAATTCGTTAAAAATCACTTTTCAACTCATTTTCTCTAAGGAACAATTTCCTGGACTTTTGGTCCTAGAATATAACTCTATCATATAGCCCTCAAAAGCGTGTAGGGTCAGACTTAGCAAAATTAGGACCCGACGACATTAACGCACCCGACACCTTTAGCGGTTGAAAAAAAAATTTCTAACCATTTTATTTATTTTGAAAAAAAAACTAGGGTATTACAACTAGTATATTTTACTCGTGCTATATATGGGGAAAATTTAAAAAAAATTATTAGATTAGTTAGTTTAAATTTATCTAATGAAATCATTTTTTAATAAATATGAAATAATATAAGAAAAATAATTAACATAATTTAACTGTATATTGATATATATATATTGCTTATCAAAAGTTTTTCAACGTACAAGTATAAAAGATTTTGTCCTTAATGGAATGATATATATCTCAAATATATTTTAAGTCCTATAGATATAAGTTATTTTGATTAGTCCCTCTGAAATTTTGTAAATATAATCTATGACATAAAATTTTTTAATTTAATTGTGAGTTTGAGAAATAACATCAATACAAAACCCCCCAATTTGGTTGTCTTAAATTATAAGTCCAAAAAAATTAGTTCCTTTAAAAAATATTGGATAGATTGGTCACTCAAAAAAAATGCAAAGAAATCTTTACCAATTACAAAAATCATACAAATTAATTTTTTTTACAGAAATCAATTTGGCTATTTTCATGATTCTTGAAGAACTAATTTATCCTTTTTTTAAGTAGGATCAATTTGTCTAATATTTTAAATTGACATGGACTTGTTTTGATTTTTTTAGAGGAACTAATTCATCATATATAAAATTTAAGAAAAATCAAATTTGGGGTTTTAAAAGTTATTCAATATATAAATTTATATTTAATTGGATGGGTCAAATTGAGATTAGGTGGTGTCATTTGATTTTTTTCCCTATTATTAATTACTTATTTTAATCTTTAAAAAATATATCAAAAAGTAATTTACTCTCAAAATTTAAAAGTAGGAAAAAAGCAAATTACACCTTGAATTTTTGGTCATATGGATTTAAAAAATGAATATGCGCACCATTATACTTACCAAATGGTGTAAAGAACTTTTTCCGCTAACTTTAAAAGCCATTGTTAATGACCATATGCTTCTCACGTGCATTAACAATTTGACAAAAATACCCTTCTTTCTTAACTCACTTTTCCTTTTCATTTTTACCAATCTCTCAAAACTTATGCCTCAATCACAACAACTCTATCATCATCATCATCATCATCATCAGAATCACACCTCAACATAAAACATCTGCAGCTCATACCCATGAAGAATACATAATCAAAGGAAAAAATCATCATCATTCCATTACAACCCCAGACTTATCCAATCCCACACCATAACCAAAACTCTTTTTCAACATCAAACACAACACAATAGTAATCAAACCAAACATATCAGACACAAAAGCCATGATAAACCACAGTCCATAAACATCTCACAAACACAAACCCAATCAACAAAAAGAGAATCAAAAATAAAGAGAAAGAAGAAAGGAAAGGGAAGGCTCTGTTTCGCCTCTCTCGTGCCAAGCCACCGCACCTTTCTAGGAACAAGCCCGCTCTCCATCATCACCACCACATCCTTCCTTCTATGCCATGCGTTCGCATCATATGCCTGAGAGGGCCTTCTCCATTGTTCAACTGCCATGTCGTCGCCATTGTTACTCTACCAATCACCATTCTTTTCTCTTGAAGTCGCGCTGATCGCTCTCGAACTCCGCCAAGCTTCTCTTTTGGCCACCATCGCCCTTCTCCATCTTCTTCGTCACGAAGTCTTTCTGGTCTTCGCAATTGCATCATTGTTCTTCGTGAGTAGCTTTTGGTTGGCGTTGGTCTTCCTTTCCTCTCGCAGTCACGTTGCGTCTTCCCTGGTTGAGTGCCATAGCCTCCTTTAAGCGTGCACCCGTGGAGTGAGTTGAGAAGCAAGAAGGAAGATGAAGCCGCGACCTCCTTCAAGCTCTACTAAACAAGAACAAAGTGTTTAGATCTTAAGAAAAGTGTTTAGATATGAAGAAAACAAGAAAGAAGGAGAGTTTGAGAGAGAAGGGTTTCACAGTGATTTGAGTTTGAGAGATTGGGGAAAAGTTCCTAAATTGGAATTGGAAATTAATTTTAAGATAAGGGTATAATTGTCCAATATGGTGCACGTGAGAAGCACATAATCACTTAACAGTAACTTTTAACGTAGAATTTGGCAAAACCTCTTTATTCAATTTGAAAAGTCAGGGGATCATTAATATTTTTAAAACTTAGGATTTAAATTATACATGATCAAAAGTTTAGGAGGATAATTTACTCTTTTTCCCTTAAAATTATTATATTAGTACATTACGATTCAAAAAATAACACAAATTTATCTCCTAATGGTTTTTTGGGCATCTAGTCAACTTTTTGAAGCTACAGAATTTCGCTGTTCTTAGGAATAATTGATTAAGGGTTGAATTTAGCTCTGTCAATTTGCCTCGTTTGCTCGGACAACTGGACAAGTGGTCCTCTCCATGGCCACTAGAACTGATCTTATCATGTCTTGGTGACAGCACATAGATAGAAACCGTCAAAGCAACCAACACCATCGAATTACTTACAACTAAAATTGATAAGTTATCCTTACTTAGACGTTCTTTATTTTGTTAATGTCATGTTAGAATTTTTTTTGGTTTAGCATACTATAAATTAATAAGTTATCACATGTATAATACCTATTTATTACGGATCAACGAATAATTGGAAGGACAAAAAATAAATACTATTTGAGAATAAAAGATTTCCATCCATAATTAGTAAACTTTTATTTTTACATTTTGAATCGAAAAATATTTTTTTTTCCTAGAAACTTGGGCAATTAATATATGATTGACCGTAGATTTAAAGTCATTATGTATTATCAAGCATGGCCTAAATAGTATTATACTCTCTCTCTCAAAATATTTGTTAGTTTTGGACAACTATAAGTATTAAGAAAAATAATAAATATATTGATAATAAAATAAAATAAGTAAATAAATTGATATACTCCTATTACATGATATGCTTTTAAAAAACTAATATTATTAAAAAATAAATAAATATTATATTAAAATATGAAATTGTCTAAAAATAAATAAATGTGTTGATATGTGAAGTTGTCTAAAAGTATAGATATTTTAAAAGGGAAGGAATATTAGATTATACTCAATACAAAACCCCCCCAATTTGGCTGTCTTAAATTATAAGTCCAAAAAAATTAGTTCCTTTAAAAAATATTGGACAGATTGGCCACTCAAAAAAAAATCCAAAAAGAAATATTTGCCAATTGCAAAAATCGTACAAATTAATTCTTTTTACAGAAATCAATTTGCCTTTCGTAATTTTAGATGGACTAATTTATTCTTTTCTAAATAGGATCAATTTATCTAATATTTTAAATTGATATGGACTTATTTGATTTTTTAGAGGAACTAATTCATCATATATAAAATTTAAGAAAAATCAAATTTGGGGTTTTAAAAGTTATTCAATATATAAATTTATATTTAACTTGGATGGGTCAAATTGAGATTAAGTGGTGTCATCCGATTTTTTTTTCTATTATTAATTACTTATTTTAATCTTTAAAAAATATATCAAAAAGTAATTTACTCTCTCAAAATTTAAAAGTAGGGAAAAAAATTACCTCCTAAACTTTTAGTTAATATGCAATTTAAACCCAAGTTTTAAAAATGTGCAACGCGGACTATATTTAGATGATAAAAGGACTTTTTCAGCTGACGTTAAAAGTCGCTGTTAAGTGACCATGTGTTTCTCACGTGTATGAATAATTTGACAAAAATCCCTTTTCTTCTTAACTCACTTTTCCTTTTCATTTTTACCAATCTTTCAAAACTCACGCTTGAACCACAACAACTCTGTCATCATCATCATCATCAGAATCACACCTCAACATAAAGCATCTGCAGCCCATACTCACGAAGAATACATAATCAAAGAAAAAAATCATCATCATTCCATTACAACCCCAAGCTTTCCAATCCACACCACAACCAAAACTCTCTTTTAACATCAAACACAACACAGCAGTAATCAAACCAAACATATCAGACACAAAAGCCATGATAAACCATATTCCATAAACATCTCACAAACACAAACCCAATCAACAAAAAGAGAAGTAACAGAACAGAAAAACAGAGAAAGAAAGGAACAGGGAAGAGACTTTGTTTTCGTCTATGGATTGTCAGGTAGTCAGCGCCCTTCTCCAGAATGAGCCTGCTCTGCCATCATCACCACTATGGTCCTTCCTCCTCTACCATGCGTCCAACATCGCGGGCCTCGACGCCTTCTCCACTGTTCAGCTGTCGTCATCGCGTCGTTGCTTTGCCAATCACCATTCTTTCTCTAAAGCAGTGACTGATCTGAACTATCAAACTCGCCAGAGCTTCTGTTTGGCCACCATTGCCCCTTCTCCGTCTTCTCCGTCATGAGGTCTTTCCCTAGTCTTCACAGTTGCGTCGCTATTTTTCGTGAGTAATTCCGGATTTGGATGGCGTTGGTCTTCCTTTTCCTCTTCGCAGTCACGTCACGTCTTCCCTGGTTGAGTGTCGCAGCCTCCTTCAAGCGTGCATTCGTCACATGAGTTGAGAAGCAAGAAGGAAGATGAAGCCGCGGTCTCCTTCAAGCTCTACTAAACAAGAACAAAGTGTTTAAATATGAAGAAAAGAAGGAGAGTTCAGAGAAGGGTTTCAGAGTGATTTGAGTTTGAGAGATTGGGAAAAAGTGTCCTCAAATTGGGATTGGAAATTAATGTTAAGATAGGAATATAATTGTCCAATATAGCGTGCACGTGAGAAGCATATGGTCACTTAACAATCACTTTTAACGTCAGTCTAACAAAGGTTCTTTGCAACTCTGATAAGTACAGGGGTCATTAATATTTTAACTTATAGATCTAAAATAATATGACTAAAAATTTAGAGGATAATTTACTTTTTTTTTTCTTAAAAGTATTATATTAGTACATTACGATTCAAAAAATAACGCAAATTTATCTCCTAATGTTTTTTTGGGCATCTAGTCAACTTTTTGAAGCTACAGAATTTCGTTGTTTTCTCTTTCTTTGCCCTTAGGAGATGATTGATCAAGGGTTGAATTTAGCACCGTCAATTTGCCTTGTTTGCTTGGACAACTGGACAAGTGGTCCTCTCCATGGCCACTAGAACTGATCTTATCATGTCTTAGTGACAGCACATAGATAGAAACCGTCAAAGCAACCAACACCATCAAATTACTTACAACTAAAATTGTTAAGTTATCCTTACTCAGACGTTCTTTATTTTGTTAATGTCATGTTAGAATTTTTTTTTGGTTTAGCATGCTATAAATTGGTAAGTTATCACATATATAATACCTATTTATTACAAATCAATAAATAATTAAAAAGACAAAGAAAAGATACTATTTGAGAATAAAAGATATCCATCCAAAATTAGTAAACTTTTATTTTTACATTTTGAATTGAAAAATCTTTTTCTTTCCCTGGAAACTTGGGCAATTAATATATGATTGACCGTAGAATTAGAAGTCATTATGTATTATCAAGCATGGCCTTAATAGTATTATACTCTCTCTCTCTCAAAATACTTGTTAGTTTTGGGTAACTATAAGTATTAAGAAAAATAATAAATATATTGATAATAAAGTAAAATATAGTAAATAAATTGATATACTCCTATTAAATGAAATGTTTTAGAAAACTAATATTATTAAAATATAAATAAATATTATAAGAAAATATGAAATTATCTAAAAATAAATAAATATGTTGATATGTGAAGTTGTCTGAAAGTGTAGATATTTTAAAAGGGAGGGAATATTAGATTATACTCATTTCATTTGTCAATTTGATATATTAAAAAATTAATGTATCTTATTATAAATTATGATCAAATATATTAACTTTTAAATATATTAAAATGATACAATTTTTTATCATAACTATTAATATAAAAAGAAGGATTAGGAGAAAGGTGTGGACATAGAAAATCTTAAACGCCGTACCAAAGTCAAGTTGTACCGGCATTTGAACCTACCTAGAGAAAATTCTTAAACTGTTTGAAATTGATAAGGTATCTGAAATTAAATTGAGAAGCTCATTTGAAATAGGAATATGAGACTTGTGAAATATCTTTTGAATATTCTACATGTTATTTGTTGAGGTTCACAAAAAAAAGAAAAGAAAAAGAAACAGAAAAAAAAAAAATGCGGGTGTATTGACGACCACCAAGGAGGTGCGGCTGCATTGGATTGTCATCACTGGGTCGATTAGTGCTTGGAGCCAGGATGAGAGCCACCACCTCTGGTTTGCGTTCCCGATGATCTCTCTACACCGGAACTAGTTATAAATCGATTTAATTTGATTTGTTATGACATATGGGATGATTTTGACGGTAACATGCTTCTATTAATAACTAGAAAAAAATTATTTGTAGATTTAATATCTACTAAATCCACAATTAAATAATTTTTTCATATGACACTTGATAGAGTATTCTATTTTTTTTTCATCCACGGATGAATCTATATTCATTTTTCGGATTCTGTGTATAATAATACAAATTACCATTGATTTGCCATGACATTGATAAGTTTCTTTCTTTTCATTAATAACATTAATAGTAAAATTTAGCTCTTAATTAAAAAACTTTATCTAAGAAAATTTATTAAGAAAAATATGTCAATTACCTTTTGGTAATGGTTAATGCTAATATTTGTTAAATTGATTTATGAGGAATGTAATGGAATGTTTTAATTAAGAGTTTGAATAAAATGGAATGGTTAATAATAATAATCAATAATAATAATAATAAAACACCCATATTAACTCGCATCCTAAACCCCATTGAAAAGGATTCTTTAATATAGTTTTCTTTATCTTGAGAATAAAGCTTATCTTCATCAATTTATCCATATTTTCATCTTCTTTTCTTGATTAATATTTATAATATTCCTTCTATTCTTAGTTGTGGACATTGCAAACATGTTTAGTGGCTAAATTCATTTGTATGTTAGGATGTGATAATGTAATCTAAGTTGGTGAGATTTTTTATTTTATTTTATTTAATGGATTTTTTTTCTATTAATTGAGTTTTTATATTTGCTCTTAATATTTTTATGGTTTGATCATCCATGAATTGATAACATGAATTGTGTAAGTAATTAGGAAATTGGTACATGACTTATTATACCTAGAGATAGAAATCATAATTATTGATTGTCTAGGAATAGAGATTGATAATTGTGTGACATTAATTAGGGATTTCATATAACATTAAAACCTTAAACCTTGGTCCAAGTTATTAAATAGGTTTTAGGGATTTAAGATGATTAATATGCTGGAAATCGTGTATTGAGCAGAATAGGCCTATCAATTGAATAGATTGATATTATTCTTGTCGCATACTTGTATGGCTTGGTACATTTGTTAGTGTCGCGTCAATAAATTATTATTGAATTAAAATTTTCAAATAAAAAATTTCAGTTTTAGTCGTTTAGATTTGAATAGCTAAGATTCAATAACCATAATATTTATTAATTCCACTTGCCTTGCCTCATCACAGAGCTAAATAATATTAAGGGGATGAAATGATATTTAATAAAAAATAATATATAATATTTATTATTTTTGGTGATATAATATTTCATTTTAATTTACTAAAAAATTAAATAAAAATTACAATATATAAAAAATAAATGTTTTATTATCAAAATTCAAGAAATATATATAGCATATTATCTATTAGAACAAAGAAAATTCAAATATGTAGTTAATTAAAAGGTTCATTTAAATTAACCAAAATAAAAAAAATAGGTGGTGGCCAAATAAAAAAAAAACATAAAACTCAATATTTTAAATAAAAATATTAATATAAACTTAAATTTATGATGAATCGTACATATAATATATTAATTAATACTTTTACAATATTTTTATATTTATAATTTTAAATTATATATTAAATGATTAATATTATTATATAAGATTTATTATGAACTCAAGACTGTTAAATTATTACTATTTTTCAATAAAGTGCCCTGTCCCCTTATCCCTGACGAGGAGCCGCCCCTTCTCGTAAGCCAGCATACTTTGAAAAGAAAAATTGCCACAAACTCAAATTGGAACCACAATTCCACTATCGGAGGGGTCTACGAACTTGGGGTCAACTTTTGGGGTGGGCTTTCGTTGTGGTGGTGGGCCTTGTCATTAAATGCTAATACGTTCGAGATGGGTTTCCCAAGGAGCAGATAAAATGCCATTAAAGTCATGACCAAAGCTAGAAAAAAAGCCTTAAAGTGTTGACCAAAAATATTGCCATTTGAAGTTCTGAAGATTAAAAAACTGTCATTTCAAGCCATAGAAATGAAATTGAATTTAAAATTCTAATTATGGATCTTAATTCTTTGTAACAGTCAAACACAAAATTTAAAATTCTGAGCTAATTTCAGTTTTATTAGAGTTGGAATTGAATTTGAAATTTCAAACTCCAATTCCAATCAACGGGCCAAATGAACCCTTATTGCAATGAAGGGATTTCTTTTGGTACCCTTGGATAGCAATACCCTCTTAAATTTTAATAGCTATGATTTAATTATAAGTTTTTTTGTAAACCTTAATAATTTAAATCAATAAGACATGTAACTAATTTTTAGCAACAAATAGGTTAAGGATATTGATACCCTTAAATTTTAGGTTTTGTTTGGCTTGTGAAATTGGAATTAGCTCAAAATCTTAAATTTTATATTTGGCCTTTTACAAAGAATTAGGATCCAAAATTAGATTTCTAAATTGAATTCGTTCTATTGCTTGGATATGTGATTTATAACTTTACAATATTTTTACTATATTAAGTTTGTGGTAAGTGATGACAATCACTAGCGGTGTGAGGTTGGCGCCGATGACTAGCAATCGGCAACTGGCAGGCGGGTAAGGCGGCTAGCCACCAATGTCGAGTAGTCAGACGCGATGGAAGGCGGCACTTGGCGTCAGTGGGTGGCTAGCCATTGGAGGCGAGTGGGAGATGAGAAGTGGCCACAATTGGAGAAGATAAAAATTATGAGATATGAAATTGGCAATTTTAAGGTATAGTTAAGAATTGGAAAATGCGTAGACTAGTTATTTTTGAATTCTTTAAAATTATTATATGAAATTATGATTATAATTCTAAAAATACTACTAAATATAAAATTTGGAATTGGGCTATCCAATTCCATACTAATTCCACGCATCAAATGGCTACCTAGAGATATTACAGAAATCTCCTAGATATAAGTGAACAGAACATTGTTTAATTCTGCAACCCTTTCCCATTTAGTTTTCATGACAGGACACTCAAGGTTTAACTTCCTACGATGTGTCCACTTTTGGTAGAGTTCTTGTACATCACATATTATAGAGATTTTTTTTATAATTATGAAGTTACTGAGATGATATTTAAATTTAGAACATTATGCACATTATGCAAACCCTCCCTCCACTAGACCAATATTAGTCACTTCACTTATCATAGAGTTGAATATATAGTGTTATTATATCTTTTTTATAATTAAGTTTTTTTAATTTAAAAGTTCACTCACAATGATATATAACTTGTAGGGGTGTGTCCATTTGCATGAGTATTTAATTAGCAAATGTGAGAATCTTACTAATATGGTACTTTATGATTGAATGACAATCTAAGAAAGAACATCAAAATTAAATTATTAATGTAAGAGTTTAATTTTGATATATTAATAGTATAAATCCCTTTTACATTATCATCTAATTCAATTATTACATTTATATGAGATCAATCATTTTTACTAAAATAACAGTAAATGATTAAGTGATAGTATATCACAATTTTACATTGTTAGCGTATATATGAAATCTATATAATATTGAATAACAATTCAATAGATGTGAGTGTTTTCGTGACTAGAAGAATTTTTAGACACCACTAGAAAAAATTTAACATATTTGGTATAGCAAACATCAACGAGATAAAATAAAATCGGATTCTTCTTATAAATGATATTATGGATGTGTTTAATATAATGTATTAGACATGATATGATGAGTTAATACTATATATTATGTCTTTATTTCTTATTTGGTACAAACAACAAATTATATAAATTTATTAATTATAACCTCTTATATATTAAAATAATGTATAATTTGATTTAAGCATATGAGAATAGATTAAGGCTGATTAGCTTTCAACATATAAGGTCATTTTCATTTTTCAATATTTTACTAAAATAAAAAACTCATAAATAAATAATAATAAGTAAAAATTAGATAAACAAAAATAGTTCTTAATAAAATTATTTCATAATTATTAAATATTGTTAAAAAAATAATATATAATACCAATTTAGTTATATGTAATGAAACAATAATTATAATCAATAAATGATATATCATATAAATAAAAAATATTTAAAAATAAGTAGATATTTTAAATAAATAATAAATAATATGTAATATATAAAAGTAAGTATTAGTAAAAAATATTTTGATTTAATATTTTTTAAATTAAAATTTAAATAATTATGATTAAATAAAAATAAGAATACGTTTTATATTTATATAATTTATTGAAATAATTAATAGCTATAAAATATTGAAATAAATAATAACATTTAATATAAATTTAATTTTAATTAATAAATATTTACTTAAATATAATATTTAAAATATATTTAAATAAATAAATTTTTTTTATTTTATTTAATATTTTCTTATAATATTAGAATTATTTATAAATAAATGATAATATTATTGAATATAAAATATAATATCTTTATAATGTTATACTAAACAATGTAATTTTATACTCAGGTCTTATACTATCACTTTTTATTTTAGGCATGTCAACAACCCTAAGGTGAAGGGCAAATTCCTAATGACCTCCTGATATTTAGTGAAATTCACCTCAACTGTCCTTTGTTTGTAAATTTGCTCATAAAATCCCAAATTTATGAAACTATTACCAACATCCTGGTTTCTAAAATCATTACACCACCATTTTTTCATTGCACATTGTATAATATATCAGAAAAAGTTAGTATCACCAGATAAATAGATAGAAAGAGATTGAATTTCACCGAATTCTAAGCTAAGTAAATGTAAGTTGCCCTAAGATGAACATCAAACCAAGAAAAACGGCACCATGTTTAATTTCTTCTAAGTGGTATTGAGATCAATTTTCCAGGTATAAATAACGTTTGGCATTGCTACCGATTTGAAGCCATTTCTATCATTATTCCAAAGGCTAGTATTGAAGCAAATGACATTTCCTGCAATACTAAGCCAGAGTTCATTTCTATCTCCAACTTAGCAAAGTTAAAAGACACGTTTAGGAAATGTTTTCTTCAAGGATACAATTTTTACAAAGTATAAATTGTCTCAAAAAACTTTTAGTTATAAACTTTTTTTGTTTTGGTAAATCATTATAAACTATTGACTAAATACCGAATTAGTCCTCAGAAATGTATTAAAGGACAAATTAGTCTTTCAAATTTTAAAAGTCTCAAATTAGTCCTTTACATTTCAAAAAAAGGACAAATTGATCCCCTTTATACTATACTAAAAACTGCAAAAGGACTAATTTGTCCCTTTTTTGAAATGTGAATGACCAATTTAAATTTTCAAAATTGAGGGACTAATTTATCAAATATTTTGAGAACAATTGATATTTTGTCTAAACTATTTAAATCTAAAACAAGCTAAATCAAATCAAGTGACGAATTGAAAAGTATTTTCTCCTTTTCAGAATATCTATCAATTTTTAGACAATTTTATATTTTAAAATATCTGTTAATTTTAAGTTTCATTAAAGTATTAATTATTTTCTTCTAATACTATCACCAATTAACTTTATATTTTTAAAACATTCCATTTAATATTAGTCTTAAATATTGTGCTATATTAATTAATATATAGGGATATATTAATTTATTTACTATATTTTACTTAATTATTAATATAATTTATCATCTTTATTGATATTTATACTTGTCTTAAATTGATAATAAATATTTTAAAAGGTAGAGTGTTAAAGTTTCCATGCTATACTTGAACATTCTATACATGAACAGTAGGCCCTTACTTAGTATATAAGGGCCACCCACATCTGACATCTTCCCCTCACCAAAAAGGGTAGGCAGTGAAACACAAACACACACACACACACAGAGAGAGAGAGAGAGAGAGAGATGGGAAAGAGCAAGGTACTTATAATTGGGGGAACTGGGTACGTAGGAAAAAGGTTAGTGAAGGCGAGTTTAGCCGAGGGACACGAAACTTTCATTCTTCAGAGGCCAGAGATTGGTCTTGACATTGAGAAACTTCAGCTGCTCTTGTCATTCAAGAAGCAAGGAGCTAAGCTTGTCCCAGGCTCCCTTGACGACCACCAGAGCCTTGTCAATGCTCTGAAACAAGTGGATGTTGTCATTTCTGCCATTGCTGGTGTTCACTTCCGTGGCCACCACATCCTCCAGCAACTTAAGCTTGTTGATGCTATAAAAGAAGCCGGAAATATCAAGGTAAATTAACAAATAATATATGAATGAAACAGATATGAAGTCTTAATTAATCATATTACATATGACTAGCTAGTCCCATCTTACCTGACTATAGCATTAAATATTAGTCAGTATATTAATAATTTCTTCTAAACTTGATGTTTTGTACTATATGGACAGAGATTCTTGCCCTCTGAGTTTGGGGTAGATGTGGCAAGAATGGGGCATGCCTTGGATCCCGGAAGAATAACATTTGATGACAAAGTGACAGTGAGGAAAGCCATACAAGAGGCTGGAATACCACACACCTATATTTCTTCTAATGGTTTTGCAGGTTACTTTATTGCTGGGCTGTGTCAATTTGCATACATCGCACCGTATGTGGATTCTGTGGTCATTTATGGAGGTGGCAACGTAAAGGGTAATTACTTTCAAAATTCACACTGATCCCTTCTTGTTGTTCTATGCCTGATTGACAATTATACTATACTATATGTTTGTATTGTTTTTTAAAATCAAGTACATGTCATCTGAATTTGGCAGGGATCTATGTGGATGAAGATGATATAGCTACCTACACCATCAAAACCATAGATGACCCCAGAACTCTGAACAAGACAGTTTACATAAGGCCACCCGAAAACATATTGTCCCAAAGAGAGATTGTCCAAATTTGGGAAAAGTTGACTGGGAAAGAGTTGCAGAAATCCTCAATGTCTGAAGAAGAGTTTCTGAATTCCATGAAGGGTGAGAATCTATAGCATTGGATCAGCAGTCTGATTTTGATCATATAATATTTAATTACACTACTTCCATAGTTCAATTTCTTGCACACAATTATTTCTCTGGTTCTCTGATTCCTAATTCATCACTAAAAGCAGGACAAGCACAAATAACTATTAAAGCCTATACTATACTCCTAAAAGCTTTGGCTCGTTTTCTCATCTTTCTTTCCTTGAATTAGTCTCTCACTTCACTTGCCCTCACACTCCAAAATTTTAGTAAAGAGGCACGAATAATTAATAAGTATGATAAAAAATAAAAACGTATTTTATCTTGTAAAGTATGATTTCTTATTTAGAGTTAATATAGAATGAAGGTTAATATAATAATGGACTCAAATATTTATACATATCCAATTAATAATTAAAAAAAATCTTTTTTTCCTTCCATAAGCTGGATGTCCAATTAAGGTAGCGTTTGATGCTGCTAATCCAACAGTGAGACGAGACAAAAAAAATATTGTTCTTGTATCGTGTTTGGTTGACGGACAGTAGAGAGCAGTAATCGGCGTGGTTCGTGGCCGTTAAGGGCGTGACCGCGGAGCGGGCATTGACTGGAGGACGATGGCATTGGCCGACGTGCGCTTGCGTTGCTAGTGGCCAAATCACCAGCGGAGGTTGCTACCAAGGGTCTACATCCACTTGGAGGGACAGAAATCCAGAAAATTTGTCTTTGAGACAGAAATTTTTCCTTCCCATATCCTCTTGTCAACAAACATCATACACGGCAGCTTCCCTATTTGTGTCTCGGGACACAAACCAACGCAGCCTAACTACACGCACTCTAATATTTCCTAGTGGTATCTTCTCCTCTTTAATCATACTCTCTGTCTCTCAAATCATTTTTTTGTTAATTTTTTAAGAATCTCAACAATGATTTTAATGTGGAAACAGGAGAATCATATGAGATGCAAAGTGGAATGGTACACTACTACCATATTGTGTATGAAGGCTGTCTCACAAATTTTGAGATAGGGGAAGATGGGGCTGAAGCTTGCGAACTTTACCCTGAAGTCGAGTACACTACTGCTCGGGAGTATCTTAAACAGTTTATATAAAGAGTATTTTATTCCGCGAGAAGTGCTTTGTGGAACAAAAATAAGTTTTGCGAAACATGGACATGGACAGCTTTTTGAGACGTGAAGAGCTTGTATGCACCCCAGCTCGTGTTTTTTATCTTTTATGTATTATCCAATAAAGTGGTGCTCTACTAATTCATCAATCATTCATACGCTGTGTTTCTTATTGGCGATTTGTTGACCTGTTATATCACTTCCCACAGCAAAGATTGGCTTGATATTTGGCTTCCTAAAAAAATTGCGTTACGTAATTGTAAACAATAAGTGGATGGTTGACATGCCTAATCAAATAAGATTTGATATTAAATGACCTGATTGTGTAAAATCTGATAAAAGTTTAATTTATTATGTTTTAATCTTATAAAATGTCACGATTTTTGTTTGGTTCTTTTTTCAAATTTCATTCTAATTTGTCCTTAAGAAATTGTTTTTATTCATATTTAGTACTTTCATTTGTTACCTTTCATTTTTTTTTATCCATAACTAAAAGAAAAATTATATTGACCTCTCGGTCTCCAGATCAATCAACATTATGATTGATCCCTACAATATTTTAAAATTACATTTATGTTCATTATCTCTAAATAATTTATAGAATTTCAAAATTATCCTTAATAATTCAAAACTCTAGTATTTTAATCTTTTCGCCTACCTCTATTCACAAATAATGGTATGTTTAGTTGAAGAGTAAAAATTTTTATAGATAATTTTACATATGAAATTATATATGACACTCATTCATAAAATTTCTATCTTATTTTTAATTCCTAACCAAAGATGCTCTTTTATAGCTACATCAATCTTATCTTCTCCATCTTTTCCTACCTCCATCCATAACTATAACTACAATTGAAAGTCAACACAAGTTTTAGAGACTTCTACACCATAGTTAAAATATGTAGAGTCTTCTAGTTTTAGATATTTATAAAGAAGTTCCTAGAAACTAGCACTAGAAACTTCAAGAATGTGAAGCCGCTAAACTAATAGAACAAGAAGCATCTAGATTAGAAGTTATTAGATATTTAACTAATGATATAATAAAAAGGATAAAAAGGAAAATTCTAGAACTTGGGAGAACCTAGAAAGTTCTAGCTAATTTTGGTTGGTGATTGTAACCAACTTTAGAAGCCTATAAATAGGTCTAGTGTCTTTGTGTAATGTGTGCACTAGTGCAACAAGAGTGCTT
The DNA here is from genome assembly GCA_030441495.1 of Dalbergia oliveri. Lineage (NCBI taxonomy): Eukaryota > Viridiplantae > Streptophyta > Magnoliopsida > Fabales > Fabaceae > Dalbergia > Dalbergia oliveri. Next base: position 4,290,693 of record JAMLFY010000004.1, read on the forward strand.
GAGTGGAGAGCTCAAAGTGAGTGAAAGCACAAATGTTAATATGCTCTAGTATATAAAGTGTAAAGTTATTCAATAAATAATAAAGAGAGTTTTATTTTTAGTGCATCCTTGCTCAACAATTTGGCATCAAGCTTGACGCCTGGAGGGATTCAAGTAAGAGGATTATTAGTTCTAGGGGAGCTCTTGCAAAATCGGAGTTGGGACTATGACATTATTGGTCTGGGACCAAAGCATAGTGAGAAAACTTCATCAAGTCACTATGGCGGATATCCAAGTGGTTGGTGGAATTTGGAAGCTCAATGCCCAGAATTATAATACATGACAAACATATATGGAGTCGTATCTCCAAGGCCAAGACCTTTAGGAGGTTGTTGGTGGTAGCGATACCACGCCACCTTCTACAAATGAAGTCGAGGCACTGCAAAAGTGGAAAATTAAAGTGGGGAAGACAATGTTTGCGCTGAAGACCGCAGTGGAAGATGATATGTTGGAGCACATAAGGAAGGTGTCAAGCTGAAGAAAGCATGAGACACATTTGCAACACTGTTTTCAAAGAAGAATAACACAAGGCTGCAACTCCTAGAGAACGAGCTCTTATCAACAACATAGGGAGACTTGACGACAACCAATAATTCACCAAGGTAAAGTCTCTCTATTAAGAAATTTGAACTAGATTCTGAGAGTAAATATCTGATCAACGTATGAAAAGAATTATTATGCATGGGTTGAGATTAGAATATAGAGGTTTTATTCCTAATTAAGGTTGGCCTACCTAACCTTCCTTTTTATAATTAGAAAATTTGTTGGTTGACCAAGAGGCATTAATTACCCAAACAAATGGCTAGCATATGAGTGAAGAGTGAAGAAGAAGCATTCTTCACTAGTAGAAGAAAGGGAAGAGGGAAGCCACATTTTAGTAAGAATTTAAATAACAAAAATGAGAAGTCAAGGAATGAGCAAGAAGGAAATTCCCAACTTGGAAAGGCAAAGAAAGGTGATAATGCTTTCTTCATTTGCGAAAAGTGAGGACACTTTGCACGAGATTGTTGGTTTAAGAAGATGGTAAAGAGCAACACTTGCAACCTCAAGTCGTCTAGTGGAAAAAGAAAATGATGCCGAAGAAAATTGGGATGTTTCGCTTCATGAGGTAAAAGAGACATTTACTAGGAGGAAGAAATTGATTTTGGCAAGACTGATGAGAAGATCATGGAGTCACCAAAGACAGAATTGACACTCGCAATAACAAGCCTATTAGCTATTGATTATAATAAGGATTGGATTATTGATTCAGGATGCTCCAATCACATGATAGGAGACAAGGAAAAGCTGGAGAGCACTCCAGAGTACAATGGTAATCAAGTTTTGGTGACGACAAACAATTTGAGGTTTCCAATTATTCATGTTGGGAAAAAGTTATCTTACCTCGCTACAATGACAATTAGGTATGCTTATAGAATGTCTATTACGTACCTGGAATGAAGAAAAATTTACCTTTAGGATCACAAATAACGAAGTTGGGGAAGTATGTGGTATTTGGCCTAGAGAATGTTAAGATATATGATAAGATGAAAATTATTAGGACACCTATATTGAAAAGACAGCACTTGGAGTCAATCTACGTAATGTTAGAATTTGCTTACATAGATAAGACTTGAAAGAATGAAACAATGGATTTGTGGCATGCTTGCCTTGGACACGTGAGCTATCACAAATTGAAGGTGATGATGATGAAGATGATGCTCAAAGGTCTCCCTCCATTGGAAGTACGAGAAGACGTTATATGCGCTGTATGTCAATATGGTAAGGCTTATCAACTTCCCTATGAAAGTTCAAATTTTCAAGCCAAAGAGCCGCTAGAGTTGGTTTACTCATATGTGCTTGGACCAGTTAAACAACCTTCAATCAATGGATATCATTACATGGTGACCTTCATAGATGATTACTCAAGGTACGTATAGGTCTACTTTGTGAAAGAAAAATCTAAGACATTGGTAAAATTCAAAAAGTTTAAAGAGAAGGTTGAAAGTGAAGTTGGAAAGAAGATTAGATGTATTCGTCCAACAACGGAGGAGAGTACACACAAAAGAATTCTATGACTTCTTAAAGAAGTGTAAGATATGAAGACAAATAACATGTCCAAATACTCCTCAACAAAATGGCGTAGTAGAGAGGAAGAATCGCCATTTGGGAAATTTGTCGAAGCATGCTACATGCCAAAATTGTCCCAAGTAGATTCTGGCCGAGTGTATGAAGACTATAGTACATGTGATAAACTGACTTCCACAAGCCAAGCTAAGGTTCATGTCACCGTTCGAAAAGCTATGGAAGCTCAAACCCATAGTGAGTCATTTTTGACTATTTGGATGCATTTGCTATGTCTTTATGCCAAATCACTTGAGGAGAAAAATGGACAAAAAGGCTATTCGCTGCATTTTTATGGGCTATGACAGTCAAAGAAAAGGTTGGAGATGTTGTGACCCTACAACTGGCAAGTGTTATGCATCAAGAAATGTGGTGTTCGATGAAGCTTCCTCATGGTGGTTGCCACAACAAGTAATCTTACCAGAAACTAAAAATATTGAAGGCATAGTGGAAGAAAATGAGGGAACAAAAAGAGGGTGTAGGTGGAAAGACATACACAAAAGCCCTTGGAAAACTAGAGTTCATCGACGGGAACAAGAAGAAGTTTAACATGAAGAAATAATAAAACAACACTTAGAGACCCCAGAGAAAAGAAGCCTAATCTGAAGTTTGCAAATGTTGTAGTAGTCATGGAAAGAGAAGAGCCTACATGAATGTGACTCAGAAGAAGAACGGGATAGAACTAGAGCTGAGGGGAGAAATGAAAGTTAGCACAAGTTCTAGAGACTTCAACATCATAGTTGAAATATGTAGAGTCTTCTAGTTTTGGATATTTATAAAGAAGTTCTAAGAAACTAGCACTAGAAGCTTCAATAATGTGAAGTCACTAAACTAGTAGAACAGGAAGCATCTAAATTAGAAGTTACTAGATATTTAACTAATGATGTAGTAAAAAGGATAAAAGGGAAAATTCTAGAACTTGAGAGAACCTAAAAGTTCTAGCTAATTTTGGTTGGCGATTGTAACCAACTTTAGAAATATTCTAGAACTTGAAAAAACCTAGAAAGTTCTAGCTAATTTTGGTTGGTGATTGTAGCCAACTTTAGGAGCCTATAAATAGGCCTAGTATCTTTGTGTAATGTCTGCACTAGTGTAACAAGAGTGTTTGAGTGGAGAGCTCAAAGTGTGCTCAAAGTGAATGAAAGCACAAGTATTAGTATGCTCTAGTGTATAAAGTGTAAAGTTATTCAATAAATAATAAAGAGAGTTTTATTTTTAGTGCATCTTTGTTCAATAATAATTTCATCTCATTCTTCCTGGTGAACCCTTCTCCAATTTATTTATTCAATTAAATTATTTGTTTGTTGTTTTTCTTTTTTTGGGATAATTCACACACTACCCAACCACTTACAAACTGAGGAAAGCCATTGAACAAAACAGTCCTGCAACACAACTCATAACAAAACCAAAAATGTGATTTGTGTCATGTTGGACATTTCTTATTATCATTGGATATGATGGTGGTATCTACACATCTCACTTTTCTATCACATCTAATAGTGATGGTGTAGGTGTCCAATTGGATACGTACTTTTGTTGCTACAAATAACATTGTTGGCAGAACAAAATCAACTATGCCACTAGAGGAAGCTAGGCGCAAGAACTTGTAATACATTTGACCTAGTTAGGCTTAGCGTATTTAGTAAATAAGTTAGGCTAACACTTTTCAAAAAATCTTTTTAGTTAATCAAACAGAGCTCTAGGTAATAAAAATAGTCTATTAGACTTTATAACTAAACTACTTATATTATTATTATTTAAATATCTAATAATAATAGAAATATTTTAATATATTTAAAGATATTTTTTTAACTTACTTAAATCTTTTAGTCTATTTAAAACTATATATTCTTTTTACATATTTTATAGTATTTTGACTTATTTAAGAGTTGGCATTTTGAGTTTTTTAAAATATTCTATAAACAAATCCAAGTTTAGATCAGCTTAAGGTCATAAAACTTTAAAGGTTAAGCTAAGGCAATTAAAAGACCTACACCAAGTAATAGGCTAAACTTAAACTCCCTTTGAAAAAATATTCACCTAACTTATTTAAGTTAAATTCTAACCTACCTTCACATATTTTCACCCCAATACACCACTAAACCAACACCACCAACCAAATATCCCATCTACCCCAAGTTCGATCACAGAGCACTCATATAAAAAAATTGCTGCGTAAGGTAAAATAATGATGACAGTGGGTAATTAATTATTGTCATACAATCTCTCAATAATACAATTACATAGAGATCGTAAATTACAGAGAGATCGTAGGTTACAATATTCTTTCATCACAAGCTCCCATCGTGTTGACAACCGTGAAGTGCTCCATGGATCGATTGGAATGTCAAAATACAAAACAAAAACTACCTTCTTCGGGTTTCATCTCTAGTCTACACGAAGGCAATCTCATGGATGGCTGCTATCTATGGACATCTGCCATTAGCAATAGAATATAAACAAGTAGTAGAGAAGCTACCAAATTAACTTAAAACATTGTGGGGAGGTGATAGTTCCACGTGTTCATTCAAATAATCTTCCGCCAGGACGGACAGATCCACTTGGTCAACATTGGAAACACACATATAAATACGCAAACTAAATTGAAGGATCTCAAAGTAAAAGTAATTCTGAAAAAAGAGTAAACATAATTTATCCATAATAAAATAAACAAAATTTTAACAAACAAGTTTCATTGTAATTTTACATATGAAATTTATTCATAAAAAAATCTTACTTATTTTTCCTTCAAAACCAAACACGCTTTAAGTGTTATTTAGCAATTTTGAATTACAATCAAAACAAATATTTGCACTAAAAGCTTTCATTTATTTATTATTCATGACCAAATTGACTACGTCTAAATGTTACATGGTAACTCCCAACTACAATCAAACAAAATTATTCCTGCTAAAAGCTTTCTTTTATATATTATCTATCATCTATATTTAAATAGATTATCTCTAAGTGTTATGTGGTAACTTCTAATTATAATTAAAGATAAAATTGTTCCTGTTAAAATATTCTAAAAATTTTCAGTCTCTCATGCACCTTGTTGACACTGCTCACTCTTTCATGTGGGTCGTTTGCTCTCGCTATACTCTACTCTCTGGAGTAATTAGGTTATTTTGGATCGATAAGCTTGGACAATGCGCACAAACTACTTTTCAATCATTTTCATTTTCAACAAGCTTTTCAATGACTTATTTAGTTAAGTTGTTATCAAGAGGTTGAACATTTCAGTGCAAAACATATATTTTAGTTTCGTAGTAAACGGAATAGCATGTGCTTTGTTTTTTTGAAAAAAGTAAACAAAAATAATGACAAATTAACAAAAAAATCAAATAAAAAATAAGGGGTATAAACATAACTCTGTAAAACCACGAGAATAAATACTAGTTAAAGACTAAATGAAGGGTCACATGAAACAAAAAAAATTGTGAGGGACTAAAAAGGAAAAATGGTATTTTACATGAGGCATATACCATGATACCACAATTAAGCATAAAAAATAACTATCTCCTCCATTATTCTTTATTTTTATATACCAAATGTGTGCAAACTCATCACTCACTTTTAATTCATTATTACATATAACTATTTGTTCAAATAGTACGATCAACTGATTAATTTTTTATTAAATATATTTAATTGATAAATATTTATATATAATTAATATATTTAAATATAATTATGAATTCCTTGTTTGAAAATTTTAATTTGTTTTTTATATATAAACTTTTGGACAAAATAATATTTAAATATCTTACATTTGTGTATTTTTTTTTGCATTGAATCTAAATTTAAAAATATAAGATATTGTGAACAAGTAGTATTTTTTTCATGTACAACAAATAATTATTAAATTCATTGTGGGCCTTGGCCTTGTTACATTACCAAAACAGAACGTTACATTAAAATATATTGCGCAGCCTTGACCCAAAAACAAATTTTCCCTCACGTCGTTGGCCAGGTCTTCGTAGACTAGAGCCCAATGAGACATAACATACGTTTTTCAGAATCCAAATTACATTGTCGGGAAGCATTTTGTCAAATCTCAATTTAACTTGACTGACCCACTTTTATTAAATTAAGTCACTCAGACCCGTCCCGTTGTTGACTCCAGAAAGAGAAATGATTAATTGATTAGATTAATCCTCTTAATTGGTGTGGTTAACAATACTCTTAATTTGAGATTATATTTACGTGTATTTAATAGTCTATAAATATATTATAAAAAAATAGTCTATAAATATTGTGTGAATCATATTCTATATTATTGTGAATAAAATTTTAAATTAGGATAATTTTTAAGTTGCTTGTTGGGGAGATATATTATCACCCCTCAATAAATAATTGAATTATATTAGGTCAACTTAATCTTAAAAAAAAACACTTCAGGACATTTCAAAAAAAAAAAGAAAGAAAGAAAAGTACCCGATAATACAAATTTTTCCACAAAATTAATAAACAAAAGGATATGGCATGATTTCTATCGAACTTAATCTTAAAAAAATGTACTTAAGGACATTCAAAAAAAAAATAAAGAGAAAGAAAGAAAAATACTCGATAATACAAACATTCCACAAAATTAATAAACAAAAGGATATGACATAATTTAAGAGATAACCAACAAGATAAGTGAAAGTACCATAACATTAGGCCTGACATTATATTTTGATAAAAATTTTAAGACAATGAGTTATAACTCCTCCCATATTACATAATACTCACTTAGTCCATTTTCAACTAATGTATGGCTTAACCTCTCACTCTTAACCAATAATCTCCTTCGAGTGTGAAACCCACCACATTGCTCCTCTTTAGCCAATTCTCTTCCTAGCAACTGTCATCCACAATGATGCCTTTCAGAACTGAGCCCATCTTAGCTCTAATACACTGTTAGGCGGAAGCGGACGTGGAGATACAACCAGACGACCAAAATGAGAGTACCACAACGTCGCAATATCGGGTTCGCTCGCGTCTTCCCAAAGGCTTAATGGGATGGGCATGACTCCTCTCATGTTATATACTCCTTTAATTATTCAATTTTCAACTAATATGTGACTTCACCTCTCACACTTAACCCCAACACTTTCCAAAGTCCACTGTTCTTAAATCTTATACTAATATTTTTCTAAAAAAATATATAACTTTAGTTATTTAAAATATGAGTAAGCCAGAGTTCATTCCTACCTCCAACATAGCAAAGCTAAAAGACCGTTGACTTCAAGAGTTGTCTCAAAAATCTTTTAATTCTAAACTATATAAAATCTAAAATAAGCTAATTCAAGTCACAAACTTGTGAATTGAAAGAGATTAAAGTTTCCATGCCACTTGCACTCACAAGACATGAATTGTTCTATATAAGGGCCAAAGAGACACACATCTCCGCCACACAAAAAACAGTAGACAGAGAAACACACACACACACACACACACACAAACACAAACACGAGAGATGGGAAGGAAGAGCAAGGTGCTTATAATTGGGGGAACTGGGTACGTAGGAAAAAGGTTAGTGAAGGCGAGTTTAGCTGAGGGACACGAAACTTTCATTCTTCAGAGGCCAGAGATTGGTCTTGACATTGAGAAACTTCAGCTGCTCTTGTCATTCAAGAAGCAAGGAGCTAAGCTTGTCCCAGGCTCCCTTGACGACCACCAGAGCCTTGTCAATGCTCTGAAACAAGTGGATGTTGTCATTTCTGCCATTGCTGGTGTTCACTTCCGTGGCCACCACATCCTCCAGCAACTTAAGCTTGTTGATGCTATAAAAGAAGCCGGAAATATCAAGGTAAATTAACAAATAATATATGAATGAAACAGATATGAAGTCTTAATTAATCATATTACATATGACTAGCTAGTCCCATCTTACCTGACTATAGCATTAAATATTAGTCAGTATATTAATAATTTCTTCTAAACTTGATGTTTTGTACTATATGGACAGAGATTCTTGCCCTCTGAGTTTGGGGTAGATGTGGCAAGAATGGGGCATGCCTTGGATCCCGGAAGAATAACATTTGATGACAAAGTGACAGTGAGGAAAGCCATTCAAGAGGCTGGAATACCACACACCTATATTTCTTCTAATGGTTTTGCAGGTTACTTTATTGCTGGGCTGTGTCAATTTGCATACATCGCACCGTATGTGGATTCTGTGGTCATTTATGGAGATGGCAACGTAAAGGGTAATTACTTTCAAAATTCACACTGATCCCTTCTTGTTGTTCTATGCCTGATTGACAATTATACTATACTATACTATATGTTTGTATTTTTTTTTAAATCAAGTACATGTCACCTGAATTTGGCAGGGATCTATGTGGATGAAGATGATATAGCTACCTATACCATCAAAACCATAGATGACCCCAGAACTCTGAACAAGACAGTTTACATAAGGCCACCGGAAAACACCTTGTCCCAGAGAGATTCTCCAAATTTGGGAAAAGCTGACTGGGAAAGAGTTGCAGAAATCCTCAATGTCTGAAGAAGAGTTTCTGAATTCCATGAAGGGTGAGAATCTATAGCATTGGATCAGCAGTCTTATTTTAATCATATAATATTTAATTACACTACTTCCATAGTTCAATTTCTTGCACACAATTGTTTATCGGGGACTCTGATTCCTACTCCTAATTCATCACTAGAAAGCAGGACAAGCATAAAAAGCTATTAAAACATGTATACTCCCAAAAGCCTTGATCTTGTTTACCCCATCTTTCTTTCCTTATTTTTGTTTTTAAAGAAGCAAGAATAATAGAGTACATAAGTATATTAAGAAATAAATGTGCTGAATCTTGTCATTTTGTCTTATTCAGAGTAAAATATATAATATCCGTATAATAATTTCAAATTTTTGTCTTATATATGAGCTGGGTGCGTCCCTGACACTTCCTAGCTATATATATACATCTTCTATATATTTATCTAACCATACTCTCCGTCTCTCAAATCCTTTTTAATTTTTATTTTTGAAAAAAGAATCTCAACGATAATTTTAATGTGGAAACAGGACAATCATATGAGATGCGAAGTGGAATGGTACACTACTACCATATCCTGTATGAAGGCTGTCTCACAAACTTTGAGATAGGAGAAGACGGCGCCGAAGCTTGTGAGCTTTACCCAGAAGTCAAGTACACTACTGCTAGGGAGTACCTTAAACAATTTGTATGAAAAAGTGTTCTATTCCTTCTTGTAACATGTTAGCATGTGTGAGCATCCCAGCTCATGTTTCTCGTTTTTATGTTTTAATCAAATAAAGCGGTGCTCTTCTGATTCATCATCAGCCATTCACACGCGGTTTTCTTTCGTTGCGATGTACATGGTGTGATGTCACTTCCCACACCAAACATTGGGTTGAAAATTGGACTTCTTCAAAGTTTGTGTCAGGGATTTTTTTTTTACTGTATATAAAATTTGAATGGTATATTTATATCAATAAAATATTTAAAAAAAACATGTAATATAATTTTTTTAGTATAAAATTTATTTTTGACAGATTTAAAGAAAACTTGTCAAATCAAGTTAAAGACAAATTCTGAAAAATAAAAATAACACAAAATTTGTTATAGGTGAATTCTATAAATACTATATATAAGTAAATTTATCCGTTTCTTATATAAGTATAAATCACCTACCAAAATACTATATACAAATTATTTTTACTTTGTGTTATGTTTCTTTTCAATTAGTCCTTAAAAAATTGTTTTTATTCATGAATGTTTGATTTTGTGTTTATAGAATTAATTCTAGATATAATTAATTTGATTAGAATTGATTCTAAAGGAAAATGACCTGTATATAGTAATTCTATTAGAATTGATTATGATAAAAACTAAGGAATTTTTAATTTTTTAAGAATCAATTTTAAATGTCGGAATTGATTTTGAGGTGCAGAAGTCAATCAGCATAAAAAATGGGAGTGTCAATTTCGAGAACTCTGAATCAATTCTAGATTCCAAGTGATGCTAATGGAAAATCAAACATGCTGTACGTTGTTAACTAGTCATTTGTTTTTTGACTGTACGGTAATCCCTCAAACATGACAGATGATGGGAATGTTCACGTGGAGGTCGACATGAATTTATTAACCACAGTTAAAAGGAAAAATATATTAACTCTCTCAAAATCAATTAATATTACATTTGATTCCTCCAACCTTTTTAAATTACATTTATTTCAATTACCCCTAAATAACTTATAGAATTTCAAAATTATCCTTAATGATTCAAAACTCTCGTATTTTTATCTTTCCCGACCTTTATTCACACTAATAGGTACAGTCTTACCTTGTTCTTCTTTTCCTACCTCCATCCACATCTATAGCTACAATTTCATATCCCATTCTTCCTCTTGGACCCTTCTCCAATTTATTTACTCAATTAAATTATTCTTTTTTAAATTTTTGGGACAGTTCACACATTACTCGACCACTCACTGACTCAGGAGGGCCAAAAAAAAAAAAAAGGTACTGCTAGTAACAAATCCATAAAATATAGATAGTAGAGACCAAAATAATATAGGTTCAAATATATTTTTATTTCTTATAAATATAAGTTATTTTGATTTTAGTTGTTAAAAAAATTATTTTTGATCTCCTTTTTCCCCAATATTACGTTTTAAATCACTGCTCCCTATATTTAGGTCATAAAAGTAGTTTAAAATATTTATTTAATCATTATGATTATTAAAAAAATTGTTTCTTATCCTTATAAATATCTTCAAAATCTTTCTTTGATATATCCTTATAAATATTGTTATTTAATTGTATTAAATAACAATATTTATAAGGATATCTAAATGGAATATTCATTATAAGCAATATTAACACAATATCAATCAAAAAGACTTGATCATATTTATAAGTATAGGGGCTATAGCTCAGTTTGATAGAGCACCTCTTTTACATGGGTAAAATATATATACATATATTAAAAACATGTAATCAAGGGGAATTTCAGAGGGGTCCATCATGTGTGTGTATATATATAGGGGCAGCGCAATGACCCCATTTATAAAAGTTATGATATTTTGAGTGGGGCACCAGCCCCCAACCTTTACCAAGTCAATATGTCCCTCACTGCTTTAATTATTTAATTTTTTTTTTTACACGAAAGTTTAGGGGGCATAAAAATATGTTCTAAGCTCTGCTTTGATTTCTAGGATATTTACAATTTTTTTTGACAATGTTAGATCTATTTTTGGGAATGCAATTCTTTTTCAATAAAAGTTATATTGAAATAATTTTATATCTTTGGTTAAAAAGTTTGATGGTTAATAAGTAAAAAGAATCTAATTTTTAGATGTAAAAGCATATTTTTAAAACTTTTGATCACAGATAAAAACAAATTATTTTAGAATTTTGATTTTTTTAAATAACCATAGGTATCAAGTATTATAAAATATATAACATTATTTCATTTTTTTATTAATTTATTATACAAAAATATTTTTTATATAATCTAAACAAAACACACTACTTTTAAAATTGAATTTCAAATAATCAATTACAAAAAAATCAATTGTATGTAAACTTGATTACTAAATTAACTTTCTCCCAAGTAATTGATAGCTTTTCATAAATGCACCGAATCGTTTAAGTAATAATAGAAAGTGGGCATCATCCCACCAAAATTGATGCTATTGAACAACACTTCACCAACAAAATTTCTATACAGATTATATCAAATTAAATTGGATTGAAGATAGCTCTTAACAAATAAACAGAATAACAAAATTAAACTATAATGAAATATGGAACAACTTAAACAGAGATAATTAAAGATTAAAAAACACTAGGGAATTAGGGTGGTCTGATTTTTCTTTACAATTCTATGAATTCATAAATCACATAAGTTGGAGTTACTAGACTAATGAAAGGATTTTAAGTGGTTGATGCTAATTCTTTAATCAATCAACTCTCTTCTTCCTATAGAATATGTTAATTCCTTAACTATGCTTCAACAAGAAAAAGGATTAGTTATGAAATTCAATCCACAATTCACACAAAATTCAAGATAAATTCCTAAACCTTGAAAATCATGAGGTATATCTCTATAGTTAGTTCATATACAACTTTCCCAAATTATGCAAGAACCCTAAATCACTCTATGAACAGAATTCATAGAATTTGCACAATAAAACAATAGATAAACCATCAGTCTCATAATTCCAACATCATAAATTCAAGAATTCAAACCAATTGCAACCATCTCAGACCAAACCCCTAACCCCTAGCTTTGGAGTTTAGCAACTCATCCTAATGAAGAACAAAGAAAGCAAAAGTGTAAAACTGATGAAGAACCCAAGGAATGGAAGATGAATTTTAATCTCCACTCTTCCTCTTGTTCCCAAAGTGTTTCAATGGCCTCCGAGCCTCCTTCCTTGTGTTTCTCTTCGAGTTCCTCTGCTAGGTCTCCTAGAAATCGCGTCTTTCTTTTATTCAAGTGAACTTTTGCATATAGGTTTTTTTCGTCACGTCAAGCGCCCAGTAACTCTCCAGGCAACGACTCTATTTTCACGTTTGAGTGCCTGAGCCGTGAAATTCCAGTGCCTAGGCACTCCTATAGAACAACAAACATAAAATTTTAATTAATCTAAACTATCTAAAAACATGTAAATATAATTAAAACTCAAATTAAAATGAAAATGAAACCAAAATAAATTACTAAACATGCAAAACACAAAATAACAAAAAATCCTAATAAAAAGCATAATCAAATATTCAAAATATGTTAATTTTTGACAACTTTTCACATACACAATTACACACATAAATAGCATATCAATAATTTAAATATACATTAGCATTGTCATGATATATATCATCTAAGATTTTGGCTTGTTCTATGACCACTTGCATCACATTTCATTTGCATCGCCACTGCACACAATGCACCAGAACACATTACAGAACCAAAATAAATACACCACCTACCTGACCTACACCACCTACCTGACCAACACCAAACAACTCTAAACAAAAATCCAAGTTCGAACCCAGGGCAGTACTCAGCATAAAAAATTAATGTAGTGTATCGTAAAATAATGATAATAGTACTTAATTGATGCGATACAGTTCTGGTTTCTTCTCTAATCTAGAAGAGGACAATCTCATGGATGGTATTGCTGGCGGCTGGCTATGGGCATTTGACAAGTCAAAAGAGCTACCTATTTCGAAAATCGTTGTCTTGTGAGGTCATATGATATATATAGTTCCACATCCACATATTCATTCAACGATCACTCTCCCGCTATTGTTGGGTTGCAGTCTATTTAGACTATCTAGTATACCCGCTAGTTGAATCTGATGGATGGCCTATGTATGAATTACACAGACGACAAATACGCAAACTAAATCGAAGGACATCATGATCTATCTATCTATTATCCATGACTAAATAAACTGTACTTAAATAATATAACATGATGATGACTCTAAATCACAATCAAACAAAATTATGCATGCCAAAAGCTCTCTTTTATCCAAATATTATATATGCAACTAGTGATTATAATTAAAAAAAAAAATTATTCTCGTTAAAATATTCTAAAAATTGTCACACTATCGCACGTTGTGCACCCTGCTTGCTCTTTCATAACGGGGGAAGTCTGAGTCCTTTTTTTCCAAAAGCATGGGTCAGTCAAGTTAAATCGAGATATGACAAAATTAGTCAGACAAGTTAGACTATTATTTAGTTTGCTGTTTGCACGGTGGGCTAGGTGCAGACAGAGGAATTGGGAGAAAGAAAAGAGAGTCGTTATACATCAAAGTCCAATTAGCTCTAGTCTTACATCTCTTATAGATTCAGCATCATTTTAATATGTAAGAGATTTTGACCGATGAGTTAATACAATATATTGGTTACATCAACAAGTTATAATATCATAATGTATTGCATTAATTAATACAATCAAATTTTATAGAGTGTGTCAAAGTAAAACGAGTCCTGAAAAAAATGATATAGATATGTATAAAATTTTGGTGATAAGATATGCATAAAATGGCGTGATGATACAATCCTAAGAGGTAAATGTGATCATATACAAAATGATGTGATATTGACATTATGTATACGGGGAACTACTAAGCAACTAAAATTTACTTATTAGATTATAATGATATATGATGGTATTTTCAACATTTGAATGAAGGAATGGCAGATATCAGGCTGTATACTACTAGTCATATTTATATAAGTATTAATTTTTGTTACTATTATATCTGCAATATCATTTATTTTTCACAAATTGCAATTCCATAATATCATTGCGTGTGTCTGTCAAAATTAATCATTGCGTTGTATGTGGACGCTAGCTCCGTTAAACACACTGTTCAACTTCAAGGTGGGATAGTGACTGTAATTAATTAAGTTATTTTTACAAGCTATCTATTCTTGTTATAATTTAAAAAGCACTCTATTAAGTAAGTTATTTTTTATTTTTTTTTTATTTTGTTAACTTAAGTTACTTATATTTTTCAAAAAGAGTACAAAAAATGCTTATATTTTATAATATTTTAAAGTTAAAAAATTATTGTGTAAAAAATCAATCAAACCAATCAATGCAATTCAAACCATAATAAATTATATCATCAATATTGAATTAATTTTCCATTCAAAACTGATCCAAATCGCATTTCGAACATTTTGAAAGAAAACGTTAACTATCATCAACTTAGCATAATGTTGAAACAAGTTCACGAGCTTAAATAGCCATTTTTTATTATCATTTTTTTTATCATAATTTCTAACTCTTATCACACTTAAAATATAATTAAACTTGAACCTAGCTAAATTTCAATTTGTATACATTAATATTAAGTTGCATGAGTAAAAAAAAAAAAAACTAAATTAGTAAATTCTTAAATTTCTTTATTCAATGTAATAAGAGCATCATTTTTAAACCAATATTCATCTACTTTCTGCAATGATTTATCTTATGTATTTCGATACACGAGGGTATGCCTTTCACAAGTAAATCAAATAAGTTATTAAAATTATTATTTCTATACTGAAGTTATATCTGTGTTTTTGGTCAGTACTGCAGTTATATTAATAAGAAAAGAAACAAATGGGCTGAGGGAGATGGTCCAAACAACCTATAATCGCTATTGCGACGGTTGGGCCAACAAAATGCGAGCCCACCTCAATTTGGCCTATATTACTTTTTTTGGCCTTCCTTTTTGGCTCGACGCATAATGGTCTGATCAAATGGTTTGACCAGCCCAAACTATTACGTTTTTTCTTCTTCTTAAAATACTAATTGTAACATTATTAACATTTTTTTGACAAAAAAAAAATTATTAACATTTTTTATATAATAACTACTGCACCAAGATAACTCAAGAGACCGGCCCAAAAAAAGAAAAAGATAACTCTAGATAAAATGATTTTATACTTTAATACATCATACATGGCTTTATCTGTTGTTACAAACAATAGATTATATATTTGCTTATAATTCATTAAAGCCAACATTATATATCAAAATAAAAATACTGTATAACGCAATTAATCAAGTTTAGGGATGTGAGATTAGACCTGAATTGACTTTAACGAATGACAACTCTCTTTTTACTTTCTCTCTTTCACTTTTTAACCTTTATGAAAATTATAACAAATGATTAATGAAAATATATACAATTAAATAATGAATGGTGATATAATAAATCAAACTGAATATAAATTATAAGTATATGTAACAAAAATTATAAAAATATTCAAAATATTTTAAAATATACATCCTAAATATTTTTTGTAATTATATCAATTTTCAACTTATAATTGAATCACTAATTAAAAATTACCATTTATTATAATTTCCTTTTTTCTTGTTATATTTCATAGTAGGAAACAAAGAATTTGTCTAATTCATATTTTTTTTCCAAAATACTCCTATCAATATAATACTTATGAAATTATTATATTTATAATCTGTAAACAAAATCCATCAAAGCCTAATTCCACATTCTTAGACTATATTTATAATCTATGAAATATTGGTGTTCTATTAATATTTAAGAGTTTGTTTGATTTTATAAAACCATTTCCTGTTTTTTTATTTTTTTTGTTTATTTTTTATTTTTTGTAGATTTTATAAAAAAGTAAAAGTTTTTAATTTTTATTTTACTATTTTTATAAAATCCTAAAAATTAAAGTTAAAAACGAAAATGCACACTAATTTCTCCTTAGCATCACTTTTGAATATTAAGACTTGCTGGGACCTCTGGGTTGCATGAGAGGTGCAGCTTCAAAATGGTTTTATCTTCTCCCATTATTCTCTTTAATTCTCCAATTCCAATTGCAGACCCTTCCCTTCCAACCTCTACTGTAAGAAGATGTTCAACGCTCACCATTTTTTTTCCCACTCCATAACAAGTTAATCAGACAATGCTAAACATTCTAACCCAATAGCTATTAGATTTACTAAAAAGAAATAGAAAATGATATATTTTTTTAGAACTTTGCTTAAAAAAATTTGCCTTTATCATCATCTCACTTGATTGCATGTCTGAGCCTCTAGGTTGCCAAGTTGGAAACTTTTTCCCCAAAAAATGGTGGGTTTATCAGAATTGGGGGAGTTACTTCAACAATGGCACCCAGAAATGGAAGACTAGCTATTTGTTCTGTTTCGGGAGGTGGCACTGCCTCTGCTACTGATGTGCCTTTCCCTACTGATTACTCTGAGCTTTTGGAACAAGTAAGAATTTCATTATTCACCCTTTTGGATCAATTTTAATGTTAATTGTAACATTAAGCTTTGAAATTCATAGGTCAACGTAGATGTGGTTTGGGTTATATACTTAGATGGCAATCTTATGTTGCACAACAGTGTCAATGAAATAACTGAACCCATAAAAGAATAAGAAAAAGGGTAGACTTCATCATAGTTCTCTGCCATGTACACACAGAGAAAGATGCAAATGGAGAACTAAGATTTGTGTTTTTGCTAATGAACCAACCAACAGGCTAGAGTAGCAGCGGAATTGGCCATGAAGAATAACAAACAGCTAATGGTGAGTCATATCTGATAGTGATTTTTACTAGGAATCAAGACTGAAAGTTGCACACACTAAACTAAGGAGCTATTATAGAGACTGTAATGAAACAATAATCTTCTACAGGAGATTGAGTTTCCCACAGCTGGACTTGCATCTGTACCAGGTTCTTCATGTTACAATTTCCTTGTTTGTTCTTGCCTTTTTGGCTTCTCTTTAATTTTTCTTTTTTAGTTTGGTTTTGAGTTCCATTTACCATTGTTTCAATATGTTTGCAAATTGATTGCTTTCACTCTGATATCAGGAGATGGTGAAGGTGGAATAGAGATGACTGAAAGCATGCAATTGATTCGTGAATTTTGTGATCGCTTCGTTAGTTCAGAGAAAGCAACACGAACAAGAATAGTAATCTTCTTGACTTAAGAGTATCATTCTTCTTTTGGCACACAGCATGTGCTTGTGGACGAAAAAGGCCTTTATCACTTAACTTGGAAGTTGATTTTAGAGTTGGTTGAATTTGCCTTTTTAATTTAAGATGTTTTGTTTTGGCATACAACCCAAGTTTACCAGTTAGTTTCAACTTTCAAGTCTCTTGTTCTACAACTTCATTTCAGAGCCCTAAAACATCCATTATGACCATTGCACCCAAAATTCTATCCTTGAGGATTATCAATAGTTGAATTGGTCCAAATAGCTCTGACTTTCTCATTTATGGAGGTGGTATCCTCGTGCTTCATATGTTTTTCATCTTCAAAGCTAATGCAATCATTCAAAAATTTGGCTTCTTCTATAGAAATGGGTATATTAACGTTTTTGTCATCCTGACTCAGCTTCTTCAGTTCCAGTGATGCATAACCTTGTAAATATCAGTTTTTTCCAGAGGCTAGTGAAGTTGACTTTGCCAGAAAATCAGTCTTTGGTGGAGCTTCTTTTAAGTTGGACTATCTGACAAAGCCTTCATTTTTCCAAGATTTTGGTTTTGTGGAGAAAGTAAAAATGTCAGATAGAGTGAAGGAAGGAGATGAACTTTTCTTGGTAGCCTACCCATATTTTAATGTCAATGGTAGATCCAAACTTCTTTTATTCTTGTTGATATAAACAATGGAAGTTTCATGACTATTGTTCCATTTCACTTCAGAAATGCTTGTTGTGGAAGAACTTTACAAGGATGCAGTCTTGAACACTGAACGGAAACTGATTATTTTCAATGGAGAACTTGATCGTATAAGATCTGGGTGTATCCTTTTCAAAATTAAGTTGCTTTTTTATATTTGAGCTGGATCCGCCTGTTCCTATCCAGCTTTTATTGAGGGTTATTTTCTTTCAAAATCTTTGTTTGGTGGCTATTAGAAAATGAGGACTCACGAAAGATAGGATCAAAGATGTTAGTTTGAGAACAAGATTCATAACTTCTAAAGAATCTCAACCTCTTTCTGGGATTACTCAGAAAATAGTTATCCTTCAATGGATCGAGATTATCCACAATTCTTTTACCCAAAGCTTGCTGCACTCACGAAGACCTTGCTGCCAATGATGGAAACTGTGTATTACATTCATAATTTCAAGGGCCGCAATGGCGGAACACTTTTCAGGTTTGCTTCCTAATGAACTCTAATAGATGTTGGAAACTGTCTATTATATTCATGTATAATATATTGGTTTGCTACCTTCATGCTTAATATTGAGCTAACAATTGCTTATGAAATAACTTTTTTATTTTTTATTTTTTATTTGAATGCATATACCACTTATCTGTTGTGTGGTTATCACCTTTTCCATAGGTGCTATCCAGGACCATGGAAGGTCCTCAGGAGTGTGGGTAGTAAATATATTTGTGTACATCAGCAGGATATTATGCCATCCCTAAAGGAAGTTGCACTTGATATTCTTCCATCATCTTGACATGTTCGTAGTAGTAATGGTAAGCAATTATACTTTCCTTGCGCCAAAGTTAGTGAACCAACTGTACTATCTTTTCACAGCTTCTATGATGTTTATATTATATGCCTTACAGACAAGAAGTAACATTATGACATAATGGCCTCGTTTGGTTATGTAACCGACCTGCTCCTAGTTAGAAAATGCTGTGGTCGATCTTGTATAGAGAATAATGAGAGTAAAGAAGACTCATTTTATGCTTTGTCGTTCTGCAGAGATTTATACAGATGTCTGCACTTGCCAATTTATCAATCAAGTATAGAAGTTGTGGCCCAAAGAAATGGCGTTTTTGTTGCAAATATGTGGTAATAATAGCTATCATGTTGTTTCTTGTACAGTTCGAAAACACATTTGAGTAGGACCTGGTTTATTGTGGCTGTGTGTGTGTGTGTGTGTAGTGTAGTGCGAAACTGTATCAAACAATCACTGAACTGATACGGTTAATCCAATCACTTCCATTTGATTTGGAACACTATTAAAGATCATTCTCCTCTCATTTTTTAGGGCTGTTAGCTTGCATTACCGATATGCAACTCCCATAATTGTCCTTGAACTTTTAAAATCATTTACGACATGATTGTAGGAGATATATAGCACGTTCAAATATCTGTAACTCATGCATTGTATTATTATGAATTGTTCTAAATTTAAATAAATATAAAGGAGTTGCTTGATCCGTGACAATCACGATGATGATAATCTTCCTATATTATACATGTTTAAAAGAAAAGAAAAGAAAAGTTTGTTATCAAAATTTTTTTTTTATCAGGTAATAAAAAAAAATTGATTTATTAATTGATGAATGGACCTTAGATCTTTGAATAATTTAAGACATATTCATGCATTGTCAAGTAATTAACAAAAAAAATTCAAAACAGTGATGATGATGATGTTATTGCAAGCGCGTACAAACAGTGAGTTACTTTTGGTTATCTTGGACACGAAGTCTTGAGAGTTCTACTTTCCTCCGTTAATTGTGGGCAACCACTTCATTGACTTAGGGAAGTCCAGGAAAAGGGTAAAGCTTGTGTAATGATAATACCTTCATTGTTACTTTGAAAAGCAAAAATTAAACTCCAATATCTCTGAGCACCTCGAAGCATTTCATCCGCAAATTTGCAATTATGGCTGAGGCTTTTGTCAAAGTTTTGCTGGAGAACATGAGCTCGCTCTTTCAAAAGGAGCTTGGATCATTCATGGGGTTTGATGAAGAGCTGTAAAAGCTTTCTAGCACACTCACTACCATTCGAGCTGTGCTTGCTGATGCTGAGATGAAGCAGTTCACAGATATGGCTATCAAAAACCGGTTGCAGAAGGTGGAGGATGCAGCTTACATGCTAGATAACATCCTAGACGAGTGCTCGACACAAGACCTTCGACAAGAGTATCAGCAACAAGGGTGCCGCTGGTTTAACAAGGTACACAACTACTCTTGCCACTCATCTTTTGGTCTGAAAAATGCCAAGTTTCGCAGAAGAATCGCTGAGAAAATGAAAAAAATGAGGGAGAGATTAGATAGCATTGCTGAAGAGAGGAAGATGTTTCATTTGTGTGAGGCAATTACTCCCACTGAGAAGAAAGCTGAGTTGATGGAGTGGCGCCAAACCTCCTCAGTTATTACTCAACCTGTAGTCTATGGAAGAGAAGAAGATGAGGAAAGAATTGTGCAAGCTTTGATTGGGACTTCTAGCAATGTTGAGCATGTCTCGGTGTATCCCATAGTTGGTCTTGGTGGGCTTGGAAAAACAACACTTGCCCAACTCATCTTTAATGATGACAGGATAACCAAGCATTTTGAGTTAAAACTTTGGGTTTGTATCTCTGATGATTTCAGTTTGAGGAGAATGATAAAAACAATCATAGAATCGGCTTCAGGACGTGCTATTGAGGATTTGGATTTAGATCCACTACAAAAACGACTTCAACAAACTCTGCAAGGAAAACGGTATTTACTTGTTCTAGATGATGTCTGGAGTGAAGATCAGGAGGAGTGGGATAGGTTGAAGTATTCGCTAGTGGCATGTGGTTCAAGAGGGGCTTCAATTCTTGTTACTACTCGTCTCACAAAGGTTGCATCTATTATGAGTACATTTCCTCCTTATGACTTGTCCTTTTTGTCGGATGATGATTGTTGGTCACTATTCAAACAACGAGCATTTGTACAGGATGAAGAGATAAGTGAACGACTTGTTGCCATAGGGAAAGAGATAGTTAAAAAATGTAAAGGGTTACCTCTTGCAGCAAAAGCTCTAGGAGGTCTTTTGCGATTTAAAAGGGATGAGAAAGAATGGCTTTATGTCAAAGACAGCGAGATTTGGAATTTGCCACAAGATGAAAATTCTGTTTTACCTGTCTTGAGATTAAGCTACTTGAACTTACCATTGAAATTAAGACAGTGTTTTTCCTTTTGTGCTATATTCCCCAAAGATCACAAAATTAAAAAGGATGAACTCATTCATCTTTGGATGGCCAATGGCTTCATCTCACCCATGGGAAATATGATGGTTGAAGAGGTAGCTGATGAGATAATTAATGAACTATGTTGGGCATCATTTTTCCAAGATATTGAACTAGATGATTTTGGCAATGTTACGTGGTTCAAAATACATGATCTAATTCATGATCTCGCTCAATTTATTATGGGTGATGCATGTCACATTGTAATTGATGAGAGATCAATTAAGCCTCAAAAAAGACCAGCTCGCCATATCATGTTTGCTTATCCATTTCTATGGAACCAGTTGGGTAATTTTTGCCAAAGGGAAACCTTGAGGACAATTTGCAGTCATCCATCGTTTTGGCACTGGCCTTCGTCAAAAAAGTTGGGATCATTTGAATCTTTGCGAGCACTTGATATGTGCAGCCGTATTGGCATGGATTTGCCTCATGTGTTGCTTTCATCATTAATTCATTTCAAACATCTAAGGTGTTTAAATCTTTCTAGCAAGGGATTTACATAACTTCCAGAGTCCATTAGTGGCTTATGCAATTTGCAGATTTTGAACCTCGATTACTGTCGATATCTTCAACAGTTACCCCAGCGCCTAAAATGCCTTAAAGCTCTCCGACATCTCTGCTTGAGAAAGTGCAATCATTATCTCACATGCCTCATGAGATAGGACATTTGGTTTTTTTGAGAACCTTAAATATTTACATTGTAGGTAGGAAGAAAGGGCTTTTGCTAGCAGAATTGGGACAATTATGCCTCAAAGGACAACTCCATATCAAGAACATGGAAAGAGTAAGGAGGGCGGAAGATGCCAAAGAAGCCAACTTAATGAGTAAGCAGCTAGATGAGTTGTTCTTGTCATGGGAAAGGAATAGCCAATCTGAGTTGCAACAAAACGTTGACCAAATTCTTGAAGCCCTTGAACCTCATTCAAAGCTTGTAAGCTTAGGAGTGGGAGGATACAAAGGTACTCATTTCCCAAATTGGATAGGCAACCCCAGCTTCAAGAATTTATGGTACATAAGAAGACTTATGGACTGCAGCTGTATTCTACAACCTCCGCAGTTGGGAAAACTACCATGTCTAAAGGAACTTAGAATACATAATATGCACGATGTGCAATATGTTGATGGTGAATCTTATGGTGAAGGAGTAGCTAGAGGTTTTCCATGTCTGGAGTATTTGGTACTCAGTTACATGCCAAAATTGGAAAGGTTATCAAAAGAGGAGGGAGGAGATATGTTCCCTTGTCTTTCTAAATTGTGTATCATTGCATGTCCAAGATTGACCTTTCCTTCCCTGCCATCTGTTCGAAAATTAACAATAGGGAAAACATGGGAGGAAGGGAAAGTTCATCCAGTCTCTAGACAAGTCTTACCTCAGCATCTTCTTCCAGTAGGGAATAGTAACCAGTTACAATTGGATTCCTTTCGCAATCTTAATTTTCTTGAAATCCTCCACGTGTACAATGATCAAGAGTTGACTTCCTTTCCAATGGGGACGCTTCAAGACCTCATTTGTCTCAAACAACTCCACATTTATAAGCACAGCAAACTCGAGGTATTGCCAACTGAACTAGTTAACTCAGTTGCTCTTGAAGAATTGTATATTTATCGATGCGACAACTTGGAGTCATTAACAGAGCAAGAGTTACATGTGTTACGGTCACTACAAACATTGAAAATTGTTCGGTGTGATAAGTTCAAGGGCTTATCTGCAAGTTTTCAATGTCTCACTTCCCTCAAGCATCTGATCATTTCCGAATGTCCGCAAGTAGTAGCCTTGCCTTGTCAGTAGATTTACAGAACATCCCCAGGTTGCAATTAATAGCTCTCTTTGAACTTCCAAATCTAGCATGTATGCCTGACTGTTGGGGAAGAGTAAGTTCACTGCAGTCTTTATATATTGCTTGTTGCCCCAAGTTGACATCTCTTCCATTAAGCGATGGATGCCTTGACAATTTGAAGACTTTGACGATTGCTAGATGCCCTGATTTACAAAAGCGATTTGAGAGGGAAACGGGAGAGTACTGGGGTTGGATTAAGCACGTTCCCAATGTTAATATGGGAGAACATGGTTGGCCATCTCCTTCAGGGCTGTGTTATGTATCAGAAACAATTAATTTCAAAGGTAAAATTTCTCATTTCACTTGAATTATGCGCCTTAGCTTTGAATGCATAAGACGCAGTCTATAAAGCTGTCAAACCTATTGTTTATTGCATCACTTCCCAGCAAGGATTAGGTTGAAGCTGAAAGCCTAAACTTTTTAAAATATTCGTGCCAGGTAATTTTATTTATATCTTTAGACACTTAAAAAAGTCACACCAGCAAGTGTTGGCATAGAAGGCTGTGAAAGGGGTCTCTAGGGTGTTTTAGTTTTGGGGTATTGAAATAACATGGCAAGCATAGATTTTGTGAAATCTTTAGTAACAATGGAAACACAAGGAAACGTCTACGTGCACCTAAAGAGAATGGGCCATCCACCAAAATTTTTCATAAATTTTTTGTTGAAAAATTATATCATCTTTTCCCTTTTCTCTAAAACCCTTACTTAAGAAACAAAAGCACATGTCCTCGGAAAATTGATTCCCACACTATCACTTCCTTACCTTGATGCTATATGCATAAGTGCGTTCCTTTCTAATAATCCAAATAGTGCTTCCAATCGTATTATCCCCTTTCACCCACATGGAAAAATTAAAAAGTTGGTCATCAATCTTACACATCTTTGGTCACATATTTTTCTATGCATTATAGCATTGGTTGGTTTGTACTAGACCTAAAATATTCTGCTGCCTCTTATGTACTCAGGAATCTGATAGACTGAAGACTCAACTATCTCTCCAAAGTGTCCATACATTTGTCTATTTAATAAGCTGGCAGTGTTACATGAGTTCTTGCAATCGTACCTTGTGGCGAGCTCCAATAGGAAGAATGTGATTTTCCAGGTGCAGCATGATTCCCAACATGGCCCCATGAAGTATAGTCCTGAAAAGCAGATTTGGGTTAGGAAGGAGAAAAACATGGCTTAGATCTTTCTGTGTTGGTCCAAATGATGAATTTGTTCTATTATCAAAACTGTTACAGTGATTTTAAGCTTGTGAAATCTGAGCTCAGGCGAAGGTCTGCTTATGTTGGAGACATGAAGTTGTGCAGGATAGTTTGGTTTCTTTTTGCCACCAAACCAGTAAGTAAACTAAACTGAAGTTGTATTGAGGTGTGGATGGTTTGTCTTCAATAAATTCAAGGTTTATAAATACTTTATACAATAATAAATGTGTAGATTTTGATTTAGTAAATGAAAATTGATTATATTTGTTACTTTCAAGAGTAATGAATTTAACTTGGTTCATCCAAGTGATGGATTTGTATCCTCCCATGTCTTGCTAAGTGATTCCTGTTGCCATGATAATAAGGGTCCAACAGCAATTATCACTTCAAAATTTGTGATGGCAAAATCAACACTCTTAGCCGATTAACACACAATCTGATCGGGGTCAATAATTGAATAACTAAGGCTCGATGGTGAAATAAAAGAACAGGCAACTTAACCTTGGGAAGGAATGGTGGATGTAGACCTCTTTGATTGCCCTTCAACTTCAATTCTCCAATTCCGGCAGTGGAATATATATAGACCTTGGAATTTAGAGCAAAACTCCCCTTCCCTTCCCTTCCCGTCCCCTTGGGTGTAGCCATACTTCTTATTATTAATTTGTGTGTGTGTGACATTCTTTTACATTTAAATAGTTTATTTTTATATAAATGTATATGAAAATTGTTTAAGGTCTATTATGAGTGACAAAACTTTCGAATAGTAAAACAAAATTAAAATTTACTTAAAAATCTAAAGATTTAGATATTTGTAAGTGTTAAATGAATATTTTTAAATAATTATAGGAACGCAATTAAATAATACAGATCAAAATCAATTACTTTATAGACCATAGCCAAAATTTAATACATTATTTAAAACTAAAAATATATTCAAGTTTTTTTCTTTAATTTTTAGGAGTCATATTTTTTAAAAATTAATTTTGGAGATGAATGACTAAAATCAATGAGAGAATTGTTAAGGAATTACCATAGATTTATTACTCTTGAGGGAGTCTAATTCAATTTGTCACTTCATATATTTACATAAACCACAAGGTAAAAAAGGTCACGTTTTGATAACTTTGCTCATGCAACCTTGACTTATTTTATTGGTTTTGATATTTTTCACTATATTTAATCACAATATGAGTATTTTTACTCCTATTAGAATTTTAACTTTATTTAATGTAAAATCACAATTAGTTTAATATTATTTTAATATTGTTGAAATTCAACTTCTTTGTGGAAGGAACAATCATGAGCCTAAGGTAGTGTTGTGAGATAGATATCTTAATTGTTTGAGTTACACAATAGTCCTGTCATTTTGTAAAAGATGAAAAATTAAGTTTATCAAGTCTCTGATATCATATAATAGTGAAATATAATTATTTTGTTTTTGCTATTTTGCCCCTATTTTTATAACGAAGACAAAATTATTATAGGTATTTACATGTTTATTTATGTAATATTTGAGTTGGATTGATGCCATGTATATGTTATTGAAATGTAAAATTGTGATGATTTAAACTTATATATTGCTATTAGTTATATATATTGACCTTCCTTGAGATTTAGTGAAATTTATTCTTGATTCCTATTTGTTGGGTGACACTAACATCTCTTAAATGTATTATTTATTGTGTAATAAAGGGGTGGCCAACGTGATGAATTTATAAATTCATAGGAGATATGTAATAATTTCACAAAATCAAAAACTTCTTTAGTAAATTTTACAAATAAAATGGGTGTACAAGTGAAATTCACAAAATTTAAAAATGGAACAATGTAATTTATCCTAAAAAAAGTAAGAGTTATGTTTGGTATACAACTTTTATTTGTAACAACATTACATCATAAATATAGATAGATGTATAAGAAGACAAAACAAGGGAGTGGACTCAACAAAATTAAAATATTAAAATAATAAAGAAAAAATAATTGTGATGTAAGTTTGTTATTATGTGTTGTTATACATGATTTTTTTTTTAATTAAATTTAGATGTGTTCGTGCATTACACGGGCTCTCTTGCTAGTTTCTATAACAAAACAAATGTGTGACGCCTAAAAATCCAATATATGCATATGACTGGTCATGCAACAAGCAAACATGCATTCCTGAAGCACCTTTTACGCCTTGTGTACGCCTTAATTGCAACATTGACCAAATTATTTTTTTTTGGATGAGGGGGAGGGGGTTTCACAGCTGGAAGACTCGAACACATGGTGTAGTTTCACTAGAGGCAATGCTTTAACCAACTGAGCTGCACCTCATGTGCATGCCGGAGTAGCCTAAGATGGACCAATTTAGGCTGCAATGGATTAGGGTGACTCATAATGGTCAGGTTGACCCGCAAGATGAAAAATAGCAAAACAAATTAGTAAATTGTTAAATTTCTCTATTGAATGTAATGAGAGCATCATTTTAAAACAAATATTCATCTACTTTTTGCAATAATTTATCTTACGTATTTTGATACACGAGGGGATGTCTTTTACAAGTAAATCAGATAAGTTTTTAGAAATTAATATTTTTATACTGCAGTTTTTTTTTTGATATATTTTATAGTGCAGTTATATATATTTTCTTGGTTAGTACTGCAGTTATATTAATAAGTGAAGAGTAAAAATTGGGCTGAGGGAGATGGTCCAAACAACCTAAAATCGGTATAGTAACGGTTAGGCCAACAAAATGTGAGCCCACCTTATGTTTGGCCTATATTTCTTTTTTGGTCCTCTTTTTAGGCTCGACTCATAATGGGCTGTTCAAAATGGCTTTGGCCAGCCCAAACTATTACCTTTTTTTCTTGTTTCTTAAAACAGTAATTGTAACATTATTAACTTTATTTATATAAGCCAACTGGGATCGGCACAAATGGTTGCGTCCAAGGGTTGAGTTCATTATTTTCTATACTGACATTTTTTCAATAAAAAAAAATTATTTATATAATAAATATTGTACGAAGATAACTTTAGAGATTGACCAACAAAAAAGAAAAGATAAATCTAGAGAAAATGATTTAATACTTTAATACATTCTATATAGTTCTATCTGTTGTTGCTGCAAACAATATATTGTATATTGGCTTATACTTCATTAAAGCCCCATTATACATCAAAATCAAAACAATATATAACTTAATTAATCAAGTAGTTTAGGGATGTGAGACTATGCCTGAATGGACTTTAATGGATAATGACTCTTTTTTCTCTCTCATTTTTTAACCTTTCTGAAAATTATAACAAATGATCAATGGAAATATATACAATTAAATAATAATTGGTGAAATAATAAATCAAACTGAATATAAATTATAACTTTAAGTAACAAAAATTATAAAAATATTCAAAATAATTAAAAATAATTAATTTTTCAACTTATAATTGAATCACTATTTAAAATTACCATTTATTATAATTTCCTTTTTTCTTGTTATATTTCATAGTAGGAAACAAAGAATTTGTCTAATTCATAATATTTTCTTTTCAAAATATTCCTATCAATATGATACGTATGAAATTATTACATTTATAATCTATAAACAAAATCCATCAAGCCTAATTCCACATTCACCGACTATATATATAATCTATGAAATATTGGTGTTCCATGAATATTTAAGAGTTTGTTTGATCTTAGAAAACAATTTTCTGTTTTTATTTTTTATTGTTTAGATTTCAAAGAAAGAGTAAAAAATTAGGAAATAAAATTTTCAGTTTGTAATTTTCACTTACTATTTTTTTTTATAAAATTCTAAAAATAAGAATAAAAATGAAAATGCATACGAAGTAATTTCTCCTTAGCATCACTTGGTTACCTTTTGAGTTGTTGGGACCTCTCGGTTGCATGAGAGGTGCAGCTTCAAAATGGTTTTATCTGCTCCCATTATTCTCTTTAATGTCAATGGTAGATCCAAACTTCTATTATTCTTGTTGATATTAAATAATTGATGTTTCATGACTCCTGCTCCATTGTATTTCGGAAGTGCTTGTTGTGCAAGAACTTTACAAGGATGCCGTCTTGAACACACGAACCGAAACTAATTATCTTCAATGGAGAACTTGATCGCATAAGATCTGGGTGTATCCTTTGCAAAATTAAGCTGCCTTAATATATTTCAGCTAGATTTGCCTGTTCCAATCCAAGCTTTTATTTCCATTGGCTTTAGACATCTTCAATGATGACAAACATCATGATTATTAATGCTTTCATCATATGCACTAACAATTTAAAGGATTCATCCCAAGTAATAAACTCAACAATATATCTCCTAAACATTCTGGAAATGTGTAATACCCCACAAAAAAAAAAAAAACTGATGCACCCATAAGGGGTGGTGCACCATAGGCACACCCTTTCCATTTTACCCACTATCCCCTTTCTTTTTTTGTCGCGGAGCGGCCCCTCCCTCCAAAGAGACATTTCTTTCCTCTTCTTTCTTTCTTTCTTTTCTTCCTTTCTCCATTCTCACGTGCTCTCTCTCATGCCTCCTCCTCCATCGCGTCCAGCCAGGTCGCCGCCACCATCACGAGGACGCCGGGACAACTCTTGGTCCCTTTCCTGATCTCGTCTCTCTCTCTCTCTCTCTCTCCCCTCCATGGTGGTCGAGGTTTCTCTCTCTAGGAAGAGAGTTAGTTGCAATCGTGAGATTTGATGCATCTACTCCCTCTAATCTTCTTCTTAGAACAATGGGTAAGCTTTCATCTTGTCCTTTTAGTCTTATTGAGCTCTATTTGTGCTCCTATGAGTATATGGTGGTTCGTTGGAACCCTGAGCTATAGATTTTGGAGATTTTAGGATTTAGAACTAATTGATGTTAATTGGTAACATTGTTAGCTCACATATGCTATTATTGTCTTGTCCCTAGAGTTATAGAACTAATGGGCGCCAAGGAAAATTTGGCAGCTAATGGAGTAATCTTCGGTTCTTTTGGGACCAGTTTGTGAGTAGATAGTATCTCTAGGTTTGCTTTTTGCGTCGCAAATTCTAATCATAAATATGCTATTAAAATGTTTTATATTTAATTAGTGGATTTGATTCATAAATGGTCATGGAGTTAGTTGAGAAATTATGAAATTGAATTGGAATGTGTTTGATTGTGAAGGTTTTAAAGTTCTTGTGGTTGGTTATAAGATATGATATATGTATTTGAATCATGTCAAATTGTGGGGTCATTGCTAGACTACGATTTGGAAAACAAAGTAAATGAAGAAAGAAAAGAAAATAGTTCTTAGTTTGAAATGTCAGATTAACATGAAGATTGAATTTTACATTTGTAAATTGCGTTTGATAAAAATTTATTTAAAAAAACCATGATGGGTTCTAAGATGGAATTACCGCTTGCCATAGCGAAGAGAAGTAATGGCAATACCGCTAGCCGTAGCGAAGAGATGTAACGGCCTATGTGCACATAGTTTCTCTCAGTGAGATAAAGTTTGAAGATCCTTATTTGAGAAATAATAAACTTTGTGATTGACGGGTTGAGACTACTCCCAAATAAGATTTATGCTTCTTATGTAACCCTCATGAGTATTTGAGTATTTGATGGTGAAGTAGATTTTATGTGAGAATGAGGAATTGGTGACTATAGTGAGAGTATATTTAGTAACTATTTTTGAGATTATACTTCGAAATCTCACGTTATGACTAAAACCATATTCTTATGAGTACACATGTTATTATATTTATATTATTTTATACTTACTTCTAGTAAACTACGGATGTCCTATCTCTCACAGTTGCAAAACTCACCCCGTTGTCCTTTATCTTTTTTTTTTTTTTTTCTAGATACAAGTGCTAGTATCGGTTTTGTTGTCAGGCTAAGCTGCTAATCGATGTTTATATGGTGAGCCTTCTTGA
Organism: Dalbergia oliveri; assembly: GCA_030441495.1. NCBI lineage: Eukaryota > Viridiplantae > Streptophyta > Magnoliopsida > Fabales > Fabaceae > Dalbergia > Dalbergia oliveri. The sequence continues at coordinate 4,321,182 of JAMLFY010000004.1, forward strand.
GAATGCATTCTTTTATCGTCGAGAACATAGTATCTTTTAGTATGTCAGTTGCTCCATATGTCAGGCGGGTCATTGGACTTAGGGTATGCTCATGTTTGAGATTTTATTACTTAACTATATGGATTATGTTATAGAAATAATTTATAAGCTTAATTTGGTTTTATGCTTGAACTATATATGGCATTGTATTTAATAGAGTTTGAAAACTAATTTGGTATTGTGGTTGGACTATTAATCTGGATTGTGGTTAATACAGGTTGGTCTATATTGAGATATTATTATATTTTGGAAGGATGCATTCTAAGAATGCTTGATGCCCAAGTGTTGTGGTTTTTCTTTTTGAGACATTGCAGGTTGAATTTTTGTTTGGGGAATGTTAGAAACAGAGGAAACTTCTTCCATTTTCCTAGGAAATTGTGGGTGTTAAGGCTATGGGAAAGTTGTTCTCTATGCAGGTCATGGCCTAAGTTAGGTCGTGACAAGATAACTGGCACCCGTAGCATGATTCTGAAACAACTGTTTTATAAGTTGATGTGGTATGTTTGTGTAGAATATATCTATTTTAGCTTTATCTAGAAATCTCCACTAGTACAAAGCACAACACACCTCACATGAGAGAGAAAACTTCTTTCCACAAATGGACAAAATAGGAAAGGACACTGTTTTGAAAATGGACAGCTCATAGGAGCAAGGACACGCTCAACAATCATTCCCATCCACTGCAATGGTCAGAATTGTTTTCTTTTTAAGGAAATATGTGGGCAGCAAGCCATGGTAGCAAAGAAGAGTGCAAATCAACGAAGAATCAAAGCCTGCTGCATTACTTTTTCTCCTTTCATATTTTTTCATGTATTTGTGAAAATAGCATTCAGAGCTATTATCTTTGTTAGTGAGAGTTGTGTGTTTTTTTTATTATTGTCCTCAAAAGGCTAAGATATTTAGTGAGTTTTTTGTGTTAAAAAGCCATTTTCTGTTTTTATTTGTCTGGGTAAGGAGCTTGGCTCCATTTGGTATTGTTCTGAGTGATAAGTCTCATTGAGAATTGTTTAGTTCACATTGAATGCATTGTGAGCTTTGTTTTTTGAAACTTCTTTGTATTGGATACTTAATATTAGTGGTTATCTCATCCAAAGGGATAGAACTGGATGTAGATCTTATATTGAAGTGAATCAGTATAAATTTTGTGGTGCATTCTTTTTTACTCTATACTTTTATTATTCTGCTTACAAAAATCTGTTTTATAACAAATTTTCTATTAATCTGAATTTTTTTTTCCTGAAAATCTCCTAAAACTTTAAGAGATATCTGGTGAACTTTTTAACTAGTTGTTTAAGTGTCAGAAAATTTTATATACACTTGATTCAATCCCTCCTTTCTCAAGTGCATTGATACTATCAATTTCATTGAGGGTTCTTTTCTTTCAAAATCATTGTTTAATTTGGCTGCAATTAGAAAGTGAGGTATCACAAACGATAAAGATGTTATTTTGAGAACCAAGTTCTATAGCGTCCAAAGAATCTAACCTCCTTCTGGGATTACTCAAAGCTTGCTGCACTCATGAAGACCTTCCTGCCAATGATGGAAACTGTGTATTACATTCATAATTTCAAGGGCCGCAATGGAGGAACACTTTTTGAGGTTTGCTTCCTAATGAACTCTAATACATGATGGAAACTGTGTATTACACTCATAATATATTTTTTTGCTACCTTCATGCTTAATAGTGTGGTAATAATTGTTTATGAAATAACTTTTTTTTTCTTTTTGTTTTTCATTTGAGTGCACATTCAACTTACCTGTTGTGTGGTTTGGTTATGACCTTTTCCGTAGGTGCTATCCAGGACCATGGAAGGTTCTCAGAAGAGTAGGTAGTAAATATATTTGTGTACATCAGCAGGATATAATGCCACCCCTAAAGGATGTTGCACTTGAAATTCTTCCAGCATCTTGAGATGTTAGAAGTAGTATTGCTAAGCAATTATACTTTCCTTGTGCCATAAGTTAGTGAACCAACTGTGCTGTCTTTTCAGAGCTTCTATGTTGTTTCTATTGATATTCCTTATAGACAAGAGGTAACGTTATGTCACGATCTGCTCTTAATTAGAAAATGCTTTGTTGTTTCTGGCATAGAGAAGACTAATGAATGGCAAATTTATGAGTAAAGAAGGCTCAATTTTATGTTAGCATAATTTATGAAGTTGATTTTTTCCGTCCCCGGTCCATGAAGGTGATTTGTTAGGTACTGGAGCTGCAGGGGTTGGTCACTTGGTCTCCTTGAGATTTATACAGATGTCTTCACTTGCCAATTAATCAACCAAGTATAGAAGTTGTGGTCCAAAGAAATGGCGTTTTGTGGCAAATAAGTGGTCTTAATAGCTGCCTTATTGTTTCTTGTACAGTTCGAAAATATATATGAGTATTATCTGGTTAATTATGGCTTTGTGTGCGTGTGTGTATAGTATAGTGCATAACTACAATCACTGAACTGTATTATATTATTGTTAATTGTTCTAAATTTAACTAAATATGAAGAAAATGCTCCCTCTGTGACAATCGGGGTGATAAAAAACATTCTATCTTATGTTAAAAAGAACAGCAGTTGTCGTAGAGAAGTAAACGACAGTGTCCAGTCATACTCATACATTCTATAGAGATACAACAAGTTCTTTGGCGATTGATGTGTAGCTAAAAATTGGTTGACATGTTCTTGGATACATTGAAGAATCTATCAGCATCATCAACAAATTTTAAACATCCAAAAACAGATTCCTACCACTCGTCTTATTGAATGAACTTGCAATAAGATTTCACCCAAATTGATTTTTTCATGTGTAAATCATATCTAAATGTGTAAACAAAAGAGATCTTGAATTTTAGTCCCTTCCAAATGACTATTGTCACTCTATTAATTATTAATTTTTTAATTTTGTCTAAAATGCCCTTTTTTTATAATCTATTATTAAATACTTATTATAAATTTATAAGTTCATTTGAACTGTTCAAGATAATTTATTCTTAACATTAATTTCATCAATTTGATAATCAAAGGAAAAACGGCTTGAAGCAGTCTAAGACTAAAGGCAACTAGATTACAACCAGCATCAGAAGGCACGTAGCAGTGTAAAAACAAGAAAACAACCCACGAAAACAAAACAGTGACAACACATTGAGCATATATTGAGCAGCATGGGAAGGCAAGCCACCTCAATCATGCTGTATATCGCATTATAGTTTATTAAGTTTTTTAAGAAGTTTTATCATTTCTATTTTTGTGTCTATTCTTTTCACTTTTTTGTAAAAATATATAGTCATTCAGTTATTCTTTTTTCCATCAAACATTGTTTTTTCTCCAAAAAGTGAGAAGTTTTTATTTCGGTCACAATAAAATATTTTATTAATTTTTTTTCGAAAATGAAAATTTATTGATCTCTATGAAAAAATAAATGAATGTTAAAATCTAAAAAACAAATTGTAAAAAAAAATAGATCACAAAGCAAAAAAAAATTAAAATGTCTTTTTTGTACTGAAAATGTATTAGCTTAAAAAAAAAACAGTGGATACATATTATATTCAATAAATTAATTTGTATTTATTTTTATTCGTTTCCAATCATTATCTTTTAAAATACTCTGTATCTTATCATGAAGATAATTATTATATTTTGAAATAGATAAAAAAATCTAATTTTTAAATTAAAATAATTATATTTAGTAAGTTAATTGTTTATAAAATTATAATTAATAATAATAATTTAATATTAAATTATCATTATAACTAACTATATTTTATTTAGTTTCTCTATAATACACTTCTTCTTAATTGTGAATTATAAATTATAACAAGTATTTAACAATAGATAATAGATTATTGCTTTAATCGACAATAAAATGAAATGACATTTTAGACAAAACGTGCTGCAAACGCGTAGAAACAATGACTTTGGTGATCGTGGACCAAAAGTGAGACTGTGTTTTCCTCCATAATTGAGAGCGATGACTTGCCAAGTGATAAGGGTTATGTGATGATCAAGAGCTTCATTGTTACTTTGGAAAGCAAACAATAAACTCCAATATCTCTGAGCACCTTGAAGCATTTCATCCGCAAGCAAATTTGCAATTATGGCTGAGGCTGTTGTCACAATTTTGCTGGAGAACATGAGCTCGCTCGTTCAAAAGGAGCTTGGATCATTCATGGGGTTTGATGAAGAGCTGAAAAAGCTTTCTAGCAAACTCACTACCATCCGTGCTGTGCTTGCTGATGCTGAGATGAAGCTGTTCGAAAATATGGCCATCAAGAACTGGTTGCAGAAGGTGGAGCATGCAGCTTACATGCTGGATGACATCCTAGACGAGTGTGCTACACAAGACCTTCGACAAGGGTATCAGCAACGAGAGCATGGCTGGTTTAACAAGGTACACAACTACTCTTGCCATTCATCTTTTGGGCTGAAAAATGCCATGTTTCGTCGAACAATGGTTAAGAAAATGAAAAAAATGGAGGAGACATTAGATAGCATTGCTGAAGAGAGGAACATGTTTCATTTGTGTGAGACAATTACTGCCACTGAGAAGAAAGCTGAGTTGATGGACTGGCGCCAAACCTCCTCAGTTATTACTCAACCTGAAGTCTATGGAAGAGACGAAGATAGGGAAAGAATCGTGCAAGCTTTGATTGGTACTTCTAGTGATGCTGAGCATGTCATCTCGGTGTATCCTATAGTTGGTCTTGGTGGTCTTGGAAAAACAACACTAGCTCAGCTCATCTTTAATGATGATAGGATGACCGAACATTTTGAGTTAAAAATTTGGATTTGTGTCTCCGACGATTTTAGTTTGAAGAGAATGATCAAAGCAATTTTAGATTCAGCTTCAGGATGTGCTACTCAGGATTTGGATTTAGATCCACTTCAGAAAAAACTTCAGCAGACTCTACAAGGAAAACGATATTTACTCGTCTTAGACGATGTCTGGAGTGAAGATCAGGAGAAGTGGGATAGGTTGAAGTATTCACTAGCAGCATGTGGTTCAAAACGGGCTTCAATTCTTGTTACCACTCGTCTCACAAAGGTTGCATCTATTATGGGTACGCTTCCTACTCATGATTTATCATTTTTGTCTGACGAGGATTGCTGGTCATTGTTCAAGCAACGAGCTTTTGGACAAGATGAAGAGGAAAGTGTAGAGCTTGTTGCTATAGGGAAAGAGATAGTGAAAAAGTGTAAAGGGTTACCTCTTGCAGCAAAAGCTCTAGGAGGTCGTTTGCGATTTAAAAGGGAAGAGAGAGAATGGCTATATGTCAAAGAAAGTGAGATTTGGGATTTGCCACAAGATGAAAATTCTATCATACCTGCCTTGAGATTAAGCTACTTGAATTTACCATTAAAATCAAGACAATGTTTTTCCTTTTGTGCCATATTCCCCAAAGATGACATAATTGAGAAAGATGAACTCGTTCGTCTTTGGATGGCAAATGGCTTCATCTCATCTACAGGAAAAATGGTGGTTGAAGATACCGCTGATGAGATAGTTAATGAACTATGCTGGGCATCATTTTTTCAAGACATTCAAGTAGATGAGTTTGGGAATGTTAAGTGGTTCAAAATACAGGATCTACTTCACGATCTCGCACAATTTGTTATGGGTGAAGCGTGTTGCATTTTAATTTGTGAGAGATCAATTCAGCTTCCAAACAAAATTCACCATCTCACTATTAATCGATTTGCGCTCAACCAGATTGGTTTTTTGAGCCGACTTGAATCCTTAAGGACATATCGTAACCTATCCGGATACCGCACTTTGCTTTCATCAAATGTTTTGAAATCATTTAAATCTTTGCGGGCACTTGATGTGGGATATTTGGGTGGTTTAGATATGTTGCGTTCATCAATTGCACATTTCAAACATCTAAGGTATTTGAATCTCGCTGGATCTAATATTAAAATGCTTCCAGAGTCTATAAGTGGCTTATGCAATTTGCAAGTTTTGAATCTCAATTATTGTTCCAATCTCCGGAAATTACCTCACCACTTGAAATGCCTAAAAGCTCTCCGACATCTTTGCTTGAGTGAGTGCAGATCGTTATCTCAAATGTGCCAAGATATAGGTCAACTGTCTTTTTTGAGAACCTTAAATATTTACATAGTAGGTTGGAGGAAAGGTTTTTGGCTAGCTGAATTGGGACAATTGTGCCTCAAGGGACAACTCCATATCAAGAACTTGGAAAGAGTAAGAAGCATTGCAGATGCCGAAAAGGCCAATTTAATGGCTAAGCAACTAAATGAGTTGTTCTTGTCATGGGGAAGGGATATCCAATCTGAGTTGCAACAAAATGTTGAGGAGATTCTTGAAGCCCTTGAACCGCATCCAAAGCTTGCTAGTTTAGGAGTGGGAGGATATGAAGGTAGTCGTTTCCCACATTGGATGGGCAATCCCACCTTCAAGAATTTGTGCGTTATAAGGCTCATGGACTGCAGGTATAGTCTGCAGCTTCCACACCTGGGCAAATTGCCATCCCTGAAGAGACTTGAAATACATAATATGCATCATGTGCAATATGTTGATGATGAATCCTACAATGGGGGAGTGGCCGGAGCTTTTCCATCTCTACAATGTCTGGCACTCAGCTACATGCCAAACTTAGAGAGGTTATCAAAAGAGGAAGGGGTAGATATGTTCCCTGGTCTTTTCGAACTGGATATTGTTGCATGTCCAAAATTGACATTCCCTTCCCTTCCATCTGTTAGAATATTAAAAATAGTAAAAACACGGAAGGATCTCTTCTCACGTTATTATTCTGATCTCCCTTCAACAACAGGGAGCTCTAATCGTGTGCAGCTGGATTCAATTCATAAGCTCAATTATCTTGAAGAGCTCTACTTTTTTGAAGATCAAGAGTTGATTTCCTTTCCATCAGCGATGCTTGGAGACCTTACTTGTCTCAGAAAACTCCACATTTATCATCACACGAAACTTGAGGCATTGGCAACTGAACCTGTTAACTTTATTGCTCTTGAAGAATTACATATATTCAAATGCCACAGCCTAGAGTCATTAACAGGGCAAGAGTTGAAGGGGCTACGCTCACTACGAAAATTAACAATTTATCAATGTGATAAATTCAAGGGCTTTTCCATAGGTTTTGAGTGTCTTACTTCCCTCGAGGATCTGATCATTGCTAGCTGTCCACAAGTTGTGGCCTTATCAGAAGATTTACAACACATCCCCCATGTTGCAATCAATATTTCTCGTTCAACTTTCAAATCTAGAAGATTTGCCTAGTTGCTGGGGAGGTGTTAGGTCACTTCAGTCTTTATATATTAGCGGTTGCCCCAAGTTGACGTCTCTTCCATTAACTGGTGGACTACTTGATAGTTTGAAGAGTTTGACCATTGGAGCTTGCCCCAACTTACAGAACCGATTTGACAGGAGAACGGGGCAAGATTGGCACCGGATTAAGCACATTCCCCATCTTGATCTACGAGGTGCTTTGATGATTCCCGCAGTGTTGTTGACTTTTACATCTCTATCCATTAATATTCAAGGTAAATTCATTACCTGTTAGTTTGCTCCAATTATGCGCCGTAAGAAACAAGAACACATACGCCCTTATAAATCGAGCTTGTCAGCTTGCGGGTTTATATCTTACTGATGTGCCACGCGTCCACCCTATGTTCTTCTTCTTTATTCCTTGCTGAGATGAAACTTGTGTTTCCCATCGTATAATCCCTAATTTTTCAAAAGTATGTTACCCCATTCACACTTCAGCGACATAGGAAAACTAGAAAGTTGCCTATAAATCTTACACATCTGTGGTCACATTTTATTTTATTTTATTTTTAATTTATCACCACATATTTTTCTGGACATATAGTGCTGCATTGTGCCATTGTTTGGTTTTATATTAGACCTGAAATTCTCCGTTCTGTTGTATACCCAGGAATATGATGAACTAAACACTCAACTTCATTCCCCTGATAAAGGTCCATCCATTTGTCTATTTAATCAAGATCAGTTGGCAGTGTTACGTCAGTTCTTGCAATCGTACCTTGTGGCTGGCTCCAACAAGAAGGACGTGATTTTCCAGGTGCAGCATGATTGCTGCAACATGGCTCTCTGCCTATGAAGTGTAGTGCTGAAAAGCAGATTTGGGTTAGGAAGGAGAGAATGTGACTTGGATCTTTCTGTGTTGGTCCAAATGATGGATTTGTTTTATGATCAAAATTTTACACTGATTATAAGTTTGTGAAATCTGAGCTAAGACGAATGTCTGCTTGTGTTGGAGACATGAAGTTGTGCAGGATTGTTTGGTTTCTTTTTGCTACCAAACCAGCAAGCAAATTAAACCGAAGTTGTATTGTGGTGTGGATGGTTTGTCTTCAATAAATTCAAGGTAAATATAAATTCCTTATACAAGTATAAATTTATAAATTTTGATTTAGTGAATGAAAATTGATTATTTATTACTTTCAAGAATAATGAAATTAACTTAGTTCATCCAAATGATGGATTTGTAACCTCCCATGTCTTTCTAAGTGTTTCTTGTTGCCATGACCAACAGCAATTATCAAGTCAAACCTTGAGATGGCAAAATTAACACTCTTAGCCGATTAGCACACCATATGATTGGGGTCAATAAGTGAATAACTAAGGTTCGATGGTGAAATGAAAGAACAGACAACTTGACCTTGGAAACGAATGTTGGATGTGGACCTCTTTCTTTGCCCTTCAACTTCAATTCTCCAATTCCAGTAGTTTACCATGGAATTTAGAGCAAACATACGCTTCCCTTCCCCTTTGGTGTAGTTTCTCAACTTGGCTTCCCTTTCTCCTCCTCCCCTTAATGTCCTTGTCTCCCTGATGGTGTCTTCCTGTCATGGGAGCCAGGTCATAGAGTGAGTTAAGGTTTGTGAAGTGCAGCTGTTACGTTCAACACTGTATTCAACAAATAAAAAGAAAGGCTTCTGCTCACGCCTCTGATCAAAATATCTAATTATTCTCTGAGTTTTGGTAAATTCAATCAACAATTCTATCAAAGAAATTCAAGCTGTATACCACTAATCATATTTATATAAGTGAAGATGATTCATTTTTGTTACTATTATATCTGTAAGATCATTTATATTTCACATATGGCAATTCCATAATCATTGCGGGTGTCTGTAAAAATTAATCATTGCGTTGTGTGTGGACGCTAGCTCCATCAAACATTGTTCAACTTCAAGGTGGGAAAGGGATTCTAATTAAGTTCTTTTTACAAGCTATCTATTCTTGTTATAATTTAAAAGCACTCTATTAAGTAAGTTATTTTTAATTTTTTTTATTGATTTTGCTAACTTAAGTTAATTATTTTTCAAAAAGAGTACAAAAAAGGCTTATATTTTATAATATTTTAAAGTTAAAAAATTATTTGTGCCAAAAATCAATCAAACCTATCGATGTACTCCAGACCATAACTAACCATATCATCAGTATTAAATTAATTTTTTATTTAAAACCGAGCCAAATCGCATTTGGAACATTTTGAAAGAAAATGTCAATGATCATCGACTTAGCATAATCTTGACCCAAGTTTGCAAGCTTAACTAGGTCATTTATTTTTATTAATATTATTATTTTTCAGATCATAATTTCTAACTATTATCACACTTAAAATATAATTAAACTTGAACCTAGCTAAATTTCAATTTGAATACATTAATATTAAGAGTTGCATGAGTAAAAAAAAAATAAATTAGTAAATTATTAAATTTCTCTATCCAGTCTAATAAGAGCATCATTTTAAAACAAATATTCATCTACTTTCTGAAATAATTTATCTTACGTATTTTGATACACGAGGTTTACAAGTAAATCAAATAAGTGATTAAAAATTAATATATTTATACTGCAGTTATATTTTATTTTTCTTGGTTAGTACTGCAGTTATATTAATAAAAAAAATTGGACTGAGGGAGATGGTCCAAATAACCGACAATTGGTCTAGTGACGGTTAGGCCAACAAAAGCCGAGCCCACCTTATATTCGGCCTATATTACGGATTGTTGGTCTTGCTTTTATTCTCAGCAGATCAATGGGTTCCACCAGCCCAAACAATCACTTTTTTTACCTTATTAAAATACTAATTGAAACATTATTAACATTATTTATGTAATAATTATTGTACCAAGATAACTCTGGAGATCGACCAATAAAAAAAGAAAAGATAGCTCTTACCCCCAAAAAAAAAAGATAACTCTAGAGAAAATGATTTAATACTTTAATACATTATATATGGTTTTATCTGTTGTTGCAAACAATATATTGTATATTGACTTATAATTCATTAAAGCCACATTATACATCAAAATCAAAATAATGTATAACTTAATTAATCAAGTTTGGGGATGTGAGATTAGACCTAAATGGACTTTAATGAATAATGAGTCTCTTTTTTCTTTCTCTCTTTCACTTTTTAACCTTTATGACAATTATAACAAATGATCAATGAAAATATAAGCAATTAAACAATGAATGGTGAAATAGTAAATCAAACTGAATATAAATTATAAGTATATGAAACGACAATTATAAGAAATATTCAAAATAATTGAAAATAAAATACTAAATATTTTTAATTATATTAATTTTTCAACTTATAATTGAATCACTAATTAAAAATTACCATTCATCATAATTTCCATTTTCTTGTTAAATATTCATAGGAGAAAACAAAGAATTTTTGTCTAATTCATAATTTTTTTCAAAATATATTCCCATCAGTATAATACTTATGAAATTATTATATTTATAATCTATAAACAAAATCAATCAAAGCCTGATTCACATTCTTAGACTATATTTATAATCTACAAAATATCGGTGTTCTATGAATATTTATGAGCTTGTTTGATTTAATAAAATAATTTTCTGTTTTCATTTTTTATTTTTAGTTTATTTTTTATTTTTGAGCTTCTATAAAGAGTAAAAAATTAGTAAATAAAATTTTTAGTTTTTGATTTTTATCTCACTATTTTTTCATAAAGTCCTAAAAATAAAATAAAAAAGAAAATGCATGCTAATTTCTCCTTTGGATCACTTGGTTCCCTTTTGAGTGGTAAGACTTGTTGGGACCTCTCGGTTGCATGAGAGGTGTAGCTTCAAAATGGTTTTATCTTCTCCCATTATTCTCTTTAATTCTCCAATTCCAATTGCAACCCCTTCCCTTCCAACTTCTACTGTAAGAAAATGTTCAAAGCTCCCCATTTCCACAGGTGCTATCCAGGACCATGGAAGGTTCTCAGAAGAGTAGATAGTAAATATATTTGTGTACATCAGCAGGATATAATGCCATCCCTAAAGGAAGTTGCACTTGAAAATTGAAATTCCTCCTGCATCTTGAGATGTTAGAAGTAGTATTGGTAAGCAATTATACTTTCCTTGTGCCATAAGTTAGTGAACCAACTGTACTATCTTTTCACAGCTTCTATGTTGTTTCTATTTATATTCCTTGTAGACGAGGAAACGTTATGTAACCGATCTGCTCTTAATTAGAAAATGCTTTGTCGTTCTTTTATAGAGAAGACTAATGAATGGCAAATTTCTGGGAGTAAAGATGACTCCGTTTATGATAGCATCATTCATGAAGTTAATTTTATTTTCTTTTTGGTACAAGAAATTGATTTACTTCGTACTGATGAACAGCAGGGCCTGGTCTCCATCCTTCTCCTGCAGAGATTTATACAGATGTCTACACTTGCCAATTAATCAACCAAGTATAGAGGTTGTGGTCCAAAGAAATGGCGTTTTTGTGACAAATTAGTGGTCAAGATAACTATCATGTTGTTTCTTGTACAGTTCGAAAACACATTTGAGTAGGACCTGGTTTATTATGGCTGTGTGTGTGTGTGCATAACTGTATTAAACAATCACTGTACTGATACGGTTAATCGAATCACTTCCATTTGATTTGGAACATTGAAGATAATTTTCCTCTAATTTTTGAGGCGTATTAGCAATCACTCAGATGTCTTTCGAAACTTCAGGAGAAATTTGTACAGCAATTTATTACTTTTGATCAAATATTTAGATATAATATTGCTTATGTAGATTTATCTTTAAAGTTTAGTTTCAGCAATTTAAAAGTAGATATATGTCAGTAAAAAGGGACTAAAACTTGTTAGAAGTAATTAAAGATAATAAGATAGAGTTTGAGAGATGCACCGGAGATTTATATGGGTTCAACTTTAATAAGAAATTCTTACTCCTGCCAAAGATGGTGAAAGTTTCACTAAGTTCCAAGTTCAAATACAGATTCCTAATAAAAAATCCATGGCCCGATGCTTACTAGTAATTTCTCTTACAAATACTAACTCAAGATTCCAACCTAAGACCAAGACAAATTGCAAGATGATCACCTTTTCCTTTTTACAAAATGTTCTCTCAAAGATAATCACTCAAGGAGGCTCAAACTTATGGCTTTTTCAAGACAAGTCTTGGTGAAGTGCTTTAGCGTTTTTCGCAATATATATGGCCACACACACAATGTACACATCATACAAAGAAATAATAAGCAACAGATTGAAGTGAGAAAACATTGGTACAACAGAGGTATATTGGGAAGAAGGAAAAACCAACTTTTTCCTTTTTGAATCATACTCAAGATAGATCCCTTTTTATGCAGGAAAGTTTCGGCATATAGTATCCTTAAGTGGTGAAAGATTTTGACTGTTTCCCATGGCTTGATACAGTGCTTTGGCTGCTATCTCTTTTGCTGTTATGCTGACACGCGATGACAGGTAGGAGTGCTTTTGTCTTTCAGCCATTGTCCTCACTTGTGCCTTCCATTTATCTTGTTAAGCACACTTTCCTATTCTTATATTTGAGATGTGGACCCTTCTTAGTCATGATTCTGCAATCTTTCAGAAGGTTATTCTTTGCTTGTGCAACATTGACTTTGTCCTTTTGGCAGTGCTGCGTGTCACTTTAGCTTTCATCATATACTTCATATTTTTGAAGCAAACACATAATATCTCTTCTTTGATCAGGGCACATTTGCTGTTTAATATGATATGTATCTCTGAAAAACTAACAAGCTTATTAAAAAAAGTGTTAATATCATTATGTTTGTCATCATTCAATAATTCTCAAGCCAACTTATTGTTGTTAATTGTTCTAAATTTAACTGAATATAAAGGAATTGCTCCACCCGTGACAATCGCGGCGATAAAAATCTTTCTATCTTATGCCAAAAAAAAAGGAAAAAGAAAATAGCAGTTGTCGTGGAGAAGTGGTGAGAAGATTTCACCCATACTAATCTTTTCTTTCCGCATGTGTAAAACATGACAAAATGTGTAAACAACAGCACGCCTTGAATCTTAGATTAATTTAAAAATTACATATCATATTTCCACATAATTATCTAATTAACCAAAAAAAAAACTAAGCATCTACTTTGGTGGTGTTGCAAACGCGTACAAACAGTGACTCTGGTGATCTTGGACTCAAAAGTCTTAAGATTCTACTTTCCTCCATTAATTGTGGGCAACGACTTCATTAACTTGGGAAGTCTAGGAAAAGGATAAGGCTTACGTGATGATCAATACCTTCATTGTTACTTTGCATAGCAAAATTTAAACTCCAATCTCTGAGCACCTTCAAGTATTTCATCCACAAATTTGCGATTATGGCTGAAGCAGTTGTCAAAGTCTTGCTGGAGAACATGAGCTCACTCGTTCAAAAGGAGCTTGGATCATTCATGGGGTATGATGAAGAACTGAAAAAGCTTTCTAGCACACTCTCTACCATCCGTGCTGTGCTTGCTGATGCTGAGATGAAGCAGTTCGAAGATATGGCTATCAAGAACTGGTTGCAGAAGGTGGAGGATGCAGCTTTCATTTTGGATGACATCCTAGAGGAGTGTGCTACACAAGACCTTCGGCAAGAGTATCAGCAACAAATGCATGGCTGGTTTAACAAGGTAAGCAATTCTTGCCATTTGTCTCTTGGTTTGAAAAAAGCCATGTTTCAAAGAAGAATGGCCAATAAAATGAAAAGGGTGAGGAAGACATTAGAAAGCATCGCCGAAGAGAAGAAGATGTTTCATTTGTGTGAGACATTTACTCCCATTGAGAAGAAAGCTGAGTTGATGGAGTGGCGCCAAACCTCCTCAGTTATTACTCAACCTGTAGTGTATGGAAGAGAAGAAGATAAGGAAAGAATTGTGCAAGTTTTGATTGGGACTTCTAGTGATGTTGAGGAAGTCTGGGTGTATCCGATAGTTGGTCTTGGTGGGCTTGGAAAAACAACACTTGCTCAGCTCATCTTTAATGATGATAGGATAACCGAGCATTTTGAGATAAAACTTTGGGTTTGTGTCTCTGATGACTTTAGCTTGAAGAGAATGATAAAAACAATCATAGAATCAGCTTCAAGATGTGCTATTGAAAATTTGGATTTAGATCCACTTCAAAAACGACTTCAACAGACCCTACATGGGAAACATTATTTACTTGTCCTAGACGATGTTTGGAGTGAAGATCAAGAGAAGTGGGATAGATTGAAGTACTCACTAGTAGACTGTGGTTCAAAGGGAGCTTCAGTTCTTGTTACTACTCGTCTTACAAAGGTTGCATCTATTATGGGTACACTACCTCCTCATAATTTATCATTTTTGTCTGACGAGGATTGTTGGTCATTGTTCAAACAACGAGCTTTTGGACAAGATGGAGAGGAAAGTGTCGAGCTTGTTGCCATAGGGAAAGAGATAGCGAAAAAGTGTAAAGGGCTACCTCTCGCAGCAAAAGCTCTCGGAGGTCTTTTCGATTTAAGAGGGAAGAGAGAGAATGGCAAAATATCAAAGACAGTGAAATTTGGAATTTGCCACAAGAAGAAAATTCTATCTTGCCTGCTTTGAGATTAAGTTACTTGAACTTACCATTAAAATCAAGACAATGTTTTTCCTTTTGTGCTATTTTCTCCAAAGGTTACAAAATTGAAAAGGTAGAACTCATTCATCTTTGGATGGCAAATGGCTTCCTCTCATCCGTGGGAAAAATGATGGTTGAAGATGTAGCTGAGGAGATAATTAATGAACTATGTTGGGCATCATTTTTTCAAGACATTGAAGAAGATGATTTTGGCAATGTTAGGCATTTCAAGATACATGATCTATCTACTTCATGATCTCGCTCGGTCTGTTATGGGTGATGCATGTAGCATTGTAAACGACGAGAGATCAACCAAGCACCTAAAAAGGCTTCGCCATCTCGTGATCACTGTTGATTGTCTATGCCTACGACCCTGTTCTTCGCACCAACTTGAATCCTTGAGGACATTTTGGGATCGCTCTGGTTTCTATTGTGCTGCGGGTTCACCAAGAATGTTGAGATCATCTAAATCTTTACGGGCACTTCATTTGCGTGGCATTCGGAATTGTGGCAAGTTTCGTTCATTTACTCATTTTAAAAATTTAAGGTATATAAATCTTGCTTGGAGTGATATTAGAAAACTTCCAGAGTCCATAAGCAACTTATGCAATTTGCAGATTTTGAATCTCAATTACTGTTTAAAGCTCATGCGGTTGCCCAACAACTTGAAATGCTTAAAATCTCTCCAACATCTCTTGTTAAAAATGTGCAAATCATTATCTCAAATGTCCCAAGACATTGGTCAGTTGACTTTTTTGAGAACCTTAAATTTATTCATAGTAGGCACCAGGAAAGGTTTCTTGTTAGGTGAATTGGGGCAGCTGTGCCTCAAAGGAGAACTCCATATCAAGAACCTAGAACGAGTAAGAAGCGTCGGATGCCAGAGAAGCGAATTTAATAGGTAAACAGTTGGATGAGTTATTCTTGTCATGGAGAAGGAGTGGCCAATTGGAGTTAGTTGCAACAGAATGTTGACCATATTCTTGAAGCCCTTGAACCTCATCCAAAGCTCGCAAGTTTAGGAGTGGGAGGATATGAAGGTAGTCATTTCCCACATTGGATGTGTCGTCTTGACTTCAACAATTTATGTTATTTAAGACTTATAGACTGCAGGTATATTCTGCAACTTCCACGGCTAAGGAAACTGCCACATCTAAAACACCTCGAAATACATAATATGCATGGTGTGCAATATGTTTGTGATGAGTCCTACAATGGAGGAGCAGCTAGAGGTTTTCTATCTTTGAAATATCTGTTACTCAGCTTCATGCCAAATTTGGTAAGGTTATCAAAAGAGGAAGGAGGAGATATGTTCCCATGTCTTTCCGAACTGGATATTCTTGCGTGTCCAAAATTGAGCTTGCCTTCCCTTCCATCGGTTAGAAAATTGCGATTAGCTAATTCCTTGAGCCGAGTGTGTGTGAACCCTGCTCTAGCCTCCAAACAGGCCTTAGCTCAACATCCTCATACATCAGAGAGTGACAACCAAGAACAACTGGATTCTGTTCATAATCTTAATTGTCTTGAAATCCTCTGCATTATTGATGATCAAAAGCTGACTTCCTTTTCAGTGGGGATACTTGGAGACCTTACTTGTCTTAGAGAACTGTATATTGCCAATCAGAGCAAGCTCGAGGTACTGCCAACTGAACTAGTTAACACAATTACTCTTGAAAAATTGTACATTGTGAGATGTAACAGCCTCCAGTCCTTAACAGAGCAAGAGTTGAATGGGTTACACTCATTGCGAACATTAGTAATTGAAAGGTGTGATAACTTCAAAGGCTTATCCACAGGTTTTCAGTGTCTCACTTCCCTCAAGGATCTCGTCATTGCCAATTGTCCGAAAGTAGTAGCCTTATCAGAAGATTTGCAACACATCCCCCCCATGTTGCAATCAATAACTCTTTATGACCTTCCAAATCTAGAACGTTTGCCTGACTGTTGGGGAAGCACTAGGTCACTTCAGTCTTTACTTATTATCAGATGCTGCAAGTTAATGTCTCTTCCATTAGGCGTTGAATGGTTTGACAATTTGAAGAGTTTGACCATTGCTTCATGCCCTCCCTTGCAAGAGCGATTTGAGAGAGAAACAGGGCAGGATTGGCAATGGATTAAGCACATTCCCGAATTAATGTGGGATTAAGTTATTCATATACCGTTTGGCTACCTTATGGTTATGAATTGCTACTGGTTAATGCAGGAGGTAAATTCCTTTTCTCACTGGAATTATGTGCCTTAACAACGTTGTGAATAGAGGGGCTGGAATCGAAGGCTAAACCATTTTTTTTTTTTTCTATTTTTGAGAAGGTGCGTTTTAATTTAAGAATTTTTAAAATAAAAGTTAAATGATAAATTATTACAAAACTTTTCTTTTATCTTATTTTAACTTTATAAATATTTCATAGTTTTTTTTTTAATGAAAAACAAAAAATTTATCATCTATATATCCCCTTTTTCTCGACAATCTTCCATCTAAGAATCACCAAAGAAACAAAAATTCAGGCCCCTGTAAATTTAAGTTTTGGGGTTTTAAATCTTTCCTGTCCTGCCACACTATCACTTCCTTACCCATGAATACGTTCCATTTTAAGAAGCCAAATAATCTTTAATACATAAAACTTGTGCTTCCAATCATATTATCTCCTTTCACACCCTCATGCAAAGATTAGAAAGTTGACTATCAATCTTACACATCTTTGATCACATATCTTTGCTTTGGCTTTTTCCCCCATCTATTGTCGCGTATTTTTCTACGCATTATTAGGTACTGCATTGTGGAATTGTTTTGGTTTATACTAGACCTGATGTCCTCTGCTAGTATATACACAGGAATCTTATAGACTGAAGAGTGAAGATTCAACTCTCTCCAAAGTGTCCATGCATTTGTTTATTTAATCAGGATAAGTTGACAGTGTTGCATGAGTTCTTGCAATCGTACCTTGTGGCTGGCTCCACCAGGAAGAACGTGATTTTCCAGGTGCAGCTTGATTCCCAACATGGCCCTATGTAGTATAGTCCTGAAAAGCAGATTTGGGTTAGGAATTCAGGAGAAAACATGACTTAGATCTTTCTGTGTTGGTCCAAATGATGGATTTGTTGTATGAGCTCAGGTTATGGTCCGCTTATGTTGGAAACATGAAGTTGTGCGGGATTGTTTGGTTTCTTTTTGCTACCAAACCAGTAGCCAAACTAAACTTAAGTTGTATTGTGGTGTGAATGGTTGTCTTTAATAAATTCAAGTTGAATATATATACTTTATACAAGTATAAATTTGTAAAAATTGATAATAAGGGTCCAACAGCAATTATCACTTCAAACCTTCAGATGGTAAAATCAACACTCTTAGCCGCTTAATACCCAATATGATTGGGGTCAATCAGTGAATAACTAAGGAGTGGGTTAAGGTTTGTGAAGTGGAGCTATTACTATCAACACTGCATTCATGATTCAACAAATAAAAAGAAAAGCTTCTTCTCACGGCTCTGATCAAAATATGTTTGGTCTCTCAACCAATCCTAAATTTAATTTTTCTTTCTACTAGGGACCATATATAGTCATCTTTCTACATTGTGAGATTGATCAAGCGCCCTTGTAAATTTTTACACAGCTACCGACATTCCCAAAACAAAGAAAAACAACCAAACAAAAGTCAGCAAAACACGTAAAATGCAACACAAACACGCGGAAAAACCACAACCTTTCAAATCATTCACACTGTTTTAACTTGTAACCCAAGAAAAATCGAGCACTACCAAACAGTCAAAGCCACAAAAACCATTGTTACATATTCCTATCAGCAAGTTCAAAGTTCAAAACCCCCAGTCTAATGGAACTCTCTTTCTTCACCTTCAATTCAAAAACTTTCCTCTCACTCACTCACTCTTGTCCCTATAAAAACCCACTAAACACAACACCGATCTTCACCACCCAAACACAAAAACACAAAGCCTTTACCTTCATAGAACAATGGCTAACGAAATATGGGTAGTGCCCTTTTTCGGGCAAGGCCATCTCTTCCCATGCATGGAGCTATGCAAACACCTCGCTTCTAGAAGCTTCCAAACCACCCTCGTTATCTCCTCCAACCTCACCTCCTCCCTTCCTTCTTCGCTCCTCCAACACCCTCTCATCCGAATCGCCGGAATCTCACAGCCGCCGGCGCTGGAACCAGGGTTTCACCCACCTCACGCTCATGAAAACCTAGCCCAAGGCCTCGAAAAACTCCTTCTTTCACCCGGAGCCGAAAATCAGAACCCGACCCGACCCTTCTGTGCTATCGTTGACATAATGATGAGCTGGTCCAGCGATGTCTTCAAGAAATTCGGCGTTCCGACGGTGGCGCTCTTCACCTCCGGCGCCTGCTTCGCCGCCGTGGAGCACGCCACGTGGAAGGCACGACCGTTAAACGTGAAACCCGGAGAGACCCGTTTGCTCCCGGGTTACCCGATTCCATGGCGGTTACTCACTCTGATCTCAAACGACCGCCTCACGCGCCGCCGCATCCTCCGCCGCAACACGGTGGCGGAGCGGGTTTTCCGCATCCTCTTGGCCTGCCGGGGCCCAGAAAGATGGGACCACCGGACCCGGCGGAGAACCGCCGTGGGTGGAGGATGTTCGAGAATCGACGGCGATGCTGATCAACACGTGTCACGATCTGGAACGTCCGTTCATTGACTACATCGCGAACGAAACCGGGAAACCGGTCTGGGCTGTCGGCCCGCTTCTGCCGGAACAGTATTGGAACCCGTCCGGTTCCTTACTCCGCGACCGAGAGGTCCGGTCGAACCGGGAATCCAGCGTCACGGAGGATGAGGTGATCCAATGGTTAGATTCGAAGCCACGTGGATCGGTTCTCTACGTGTCGTTCGGCACCGAGGTGGGTCCGAATATGGAGGAATACGTTCAACTTGGTGAAGCATTGGAGTCATCGGGTCAACCATTTATATTAGTGCTCCAACCCGGTTCGGGTAAAGAGGGCCCGCCACGCTCGTTTTTGGGCCTGGGAGCGGGCTCATCTGGCCCAGAAACGGAAGATGGGTATTCAGGTGATGATTTGGAGGGTAGAGTTGGGGATAGGGGTTTGATAATACGTGGGTCGGCACCACAGCTTTTGATACTGAGTCACCCTTCGACTGGAGGGTTCTTGTCCCATTGTGGTTGGAACTCAACAGTGGAGGCTGTAGGACGTGGGGTACCCTTATTGGCATGGCCACTTGGGGTGACCAGTTTCGAATGCTAAGCTTGTTGTGGCCCATCTTAAGATTGCGTACATGGTTTGTGATGATGCGTCGGGGATGGTGAAGAAGGATGATGTGGTTAAGGGAATAGAGAGGTTGATGAGTGATAAAGAGATGAAGAATAGGGCTGAGATTCTTAGTGAGAAGCTTCAGCATGGATTTCCTGGGAGTTCTAATGCTGCTTTGGATGCTTTTCAGGATTATATTAGCAAGACATGAGATGGCCCTAGGATTGTTGGCTCAAGGACTGTGTTTCTTATAATGTCCACACAATTCATACCAAAAATTTTAGCTATTCTCTTTCGCCACTAGAGAGTACCAGCATTAAAGTTTGCAATCTAATTTTGAATGAACTTGATTTGGTAAGTTTCATTCAAATTAGGATTAAATTAACATTAACATGATTTATATTTGAGGATATTTAACTGAAAATATTTAGCAGTGGTACTGCCATAACCATTTATATTTGAAACAAATTGTAGGCCTGAAAGTATAGAATATTACGGTTGTGGCAATACCACAGTCCACAGCTACTTCAAATCTTAACAATGTCTTTTGAAAAAAAAAGTCTTCAATGCAATTAGTTAATCCAACGGCTGATTTAGTAAATTAAAATACAACGGCACCATTTTATTCTCTTCAATAACCCTACGACTTCACACACGCATAATTTCACCCACATGGATCATACCTGCAGACGAAATCGAATTGGCATGCAGAAGAGAAATTAAACAAAGAAGTTCCAACATTTGGGTCTAGAAGCTTAGAAAGGAGAAATTCTACATTATAAACATTATAAAATGTAAAATACACCTCTAGTGATGGGAGATTTCGAAAAGCAAAATTCAAAACATTATAACTATACAAACAAATTCCATAACTGGATGAAATTACTGATAATATCATCTTTCTTCCAGGTAGGAGCTACAAAGAAAGGTTTAAAACTATATGGTTACACTTCAATGTGATGAAATAAGCCTAAATAACAATACATTGACAAATTACAGACCCTATCATCTTAACCCTTAAATGTACTAAAGGCACAAAAAACAAAAAGGGGAAAAGAAAAAAATAGAAAAAAAAAAAAACAATTTCCTTTTAACATTTCAAAGGGAGAAAATTTAGAAAACAATGAACCTACATCCCAATTAAAAAAATGGTACTCGTGAATATTGCAAACAAATGATTTTGTATAAAAGAACAATAGAAACAACTTGGTCGATCATGATGGATCCGGTTCAAGTTTTGGGACAATGGCAGATTTGAGTTCTAAATGAGAAATACGAACAGCTCCAATAAGCCTCTCAGGTAACTCATCAGGAGTATTTGCCTGCAAATAAAAACAATTTTGTCACGATTTTGCAGTACGCTATAAAAGATGTAAATGAACTGTCAATAAATCCACTCCGAAAATTACTGCTGTGCTTGAACCAGTCAGGCACTTTATTCAGAGCCAAGGTCTAGTTTTATCTATACGAAGCACACATGCTCATGCATAGAAGTAATGCAAAAATATCTGAATGATTTCACATGAATATTCCAGCAGTAAAATCCTCCACAAACATAACCCAATACTGCCAGTTCAAACAGAAGCCATACCTTGTGTGGAAAACATCCACAAAATTTAACACTTAAACACAATCAAAATGCTCACTCTAGATTGCATGAGGTTTTCTAGGAAAAACAGTATCTGATTTGATAATTTAGTAAAAGAACTAAATGCGACAAATTTTGTCAGACCCAAAATTAGGTAGCTATCAATAATGGTTGAAAAGGGCTAAAAAACAAATAATTATCTTTCCTATCACAATTCCGCTCCACTAATGGACCATACAAGGTGATACTTAAGAGTACACGCAGTAATTTCAACTTTTTGAGAAAAGGGTTTCTTTTGCAGAGTAGTAACGACCAAGTGTAAGACCTTTGTTTTTTGGTTTTTCTTGGCAGAAATAGGTGCACGCAATGTTACGATACGCATTTTATAAATACAAGTGTGCAAGTTAAACAAAAAGTTTAATGATTAGAAAATGTAATATGTTTATGCATACACACACACACACACACACACATATTGAAAAGAGCAAGTCTCTATTATACTAGAAAAAGGTTCTGTCATGCAAAAATAGCTCACCCTGAGGGAGTATTTATTACTCCTAGCAGTAGCAGGGTGGCAGGCCAGGAAATTTAAAAGAATTGGTGGAAATCAGTGAGCAAGTCTGTTGCCAATAAGCACGTCTACACAATATACTAATATTAAATACCCACAACCCAAGTTCACAACCCAAGAATTATCAAAGTCATATTAAGCTTTTCCAACATGAACATGAAAATTTCCACGCTGAACGCAACAGGATAATAGGTCAGTTCAATTGCTCCATCATAAATCCCATGACTGCTTAGATGTTCATTGCTAGTATATATAATCTCACCATTAAAAACATACCTGTACAAGGAAAGCCATATCCACCACCAACGTTGTAATCACACCAATGACCAGCCCCAAAACTCCATTAGCAACAGTAGAAGAACCAATATCAACATCAATCTGCAAATAAAAAAAAAATATTGATTAAATAATTATGGCAGACAAGTAAGGGTGCATACACTATCCAAAGCTAGGAAACAGAAAACACTATATGAAGAAATTGAGTGAAGTTTTACTTCTAAATATTTGGGACCACGAATATAGTTGCAATCAACTGCCTTTCCCAGCAAACAAGGAGTACTCCCAACACTCTGGCGCACAATCCATGAGCCCTGCATTTTTTTAAGTTGGAACAGAGAATGAAGAGAGTAAGCTCGTATGCTTGTTTCTCCATCCTTTAGGAAAAGGATAATAATAAATTACAAATGGAAGAGAAAATTTAGTCTATGAAATAAAAAATATGGTAATCAGATATTCAGAAGTATGAATCACGCCAGATCAAAACATATATGCACCAAGTTGGTAGCAGGCAGCACCATATATCTGTTTAGAGTCTTACATTCACAAGCTATACACCAGCCCGATGAGTCTTGCAACAGATTGAAAGCAACAAGACAAAGGGAATCAAAACCTAGTTGTGTGGCCAAATAGTCAACTCTATAATTAGATGTAATGCAACGTAGCACATACTAAACAGACAACCATGTCACGTTGACGGGACTAAAATTTCTTCTGCAATCAAGAGAAAAATCAAGCATAGTATTCAACCGTAGAAATAATTTTCTACATTCAAATAATAAGACTTGTAATCTTCGCAAAGAGACTCCTCAGGGAGATGTTCACCTGTGCTTGAAAGTTGAAACCAGAATTTAACTCATAAACACTAAGTACACCCATGCTGACATGGAAAATTCAGACTCTGAAATTCACAATTGAAATACTTGACATTAAACTCAAAAAACCCAGTCAGCCTATATTTGGCAAGCTATTTGGCATTCTTTTACTATGCTATGAACTGGGCTGCAAAACGCACCCAAACTGTTTGTTAAAAATCAAAGCAAAAAGAACCTAAGAAAAGGGTTATAGAATGCTGCTTGCTTATGTAATGCAGTATGAATATAAAACCATTGGCGAATCTTGTTCCTTGAATAAGAAACTAATATGATGTTGCTTGGTTCAGATCTTTCCTTCCATTTTATCAATCATTTTCAACAAAGTTTTTTCATGAAATTAATGTATTGGTTGGCATCTACATATCTACTAATCTTATAAACTCAAATGATCTCTACAATCTCCCCAGTTTAGTAACCACCTTCCCCAACCCCAACAACAAAAAACCACTAGTTCACAACCTAGCATCTAACATACTGTATGAATTATCATCCATATTAATGACAGTAAGTGGTGGCAAATTTTCCTTTTTCCCAATTCTCAAAGTTTTGAACCTAACAATAAATCTGAAGAACAGCAGAAAGAACATTGCTAATGGAAAGATATAGAAGACATTATAGCATCCTCCTAAAAAGTAACCATATGGGGCAAATAAAAATGAAAAATAAGCAGAAACGTGAATGCCAGAAACAAACGGTAGAGTACACACACAGCACATCATGCATGCTATACACAAAGGACAGTGTGTTGTAACATGCCCATATAAAGACATAACTACATAACAATGCTGATAGGTGCAGATGTGGAAGTGATGAACAACAATGATATAGCCACAAATTACAAAATTAACTAGCAAAGGTAGTGATAATTGCCCAATATATAAAAATGACAAAATTAAGTAAATACCTTAGGGACTGATGGGATGAGCTTCAACCTGCTGTTTCGGAATTCATCATCACCGTCAACAAAGCGTTGCAAGAGAGATCCAGGAACTAATTCCTTTGTCACAAAATAGAATACCATACTATAGTGTGTTGATCCAGGCACCTATAACCAAACAGCATTCATTCATTTACTACAGGCTTAGAGTTAACTCATATGAAGTAAGGAAACTCACTTGAAGATTAATGATAATGGAGAAAAACCCTTTTTCTGATGCAACCTACAAAGAAAACAAAAGGACTAATGTCAGTGAAGCGCAAAAAGGGGAATAATAAACAAGTACAAATAATAGAATAAAATAAAATATATCCCCTTTCATATATGCAAGAAACGGAAAGCCTATAATAGGTCTAATTAATTTCACACATCAAGGTAAAATAACAAACCTACCAATAAAGTTCATCAAGTAAACATAATTCTAACACTCACTTGTGCTGCACAACCATGACGCCTAGCCACATGGTCCATCCTTTTTGAGTCCTTGAACCAATCAACAGCAACAAGATCCAGTAGATGTTTGCCAGCAGGAACCTTTACAGCTCACCATAAAAAATAAAAAGCATGCCCAGATAATGATAATTTTTTATTCAGAAAGAGTAAAAAAGAATAATAAGAGAAGACCTTTGACTTGTCATAGCAAAAATGCCTGCTTCTAACTCTGAAGTTATTTCCATCAGAAATTTTCCAGCAGTCGCGAGCATTATCACGATCATCACGACGTAAATTACCCGAAAATGATGACAAATCAATTTCATTTCCAGGTTCTTCTTCCAAGGCTTCGGTTCAGGAAAACATGATTAGATTAAATCCAGCCTCTACTGAGTACAATCAGTACATGCATGTGTGTGTGCAGGTAAACTGCACAAATGTTTATCATTATAAAATTAATAAAAAAAAAAAGAGGAGGAGGTTTAGGAAGGATCCACCTGTTCTGCTGACATCATTCTCAAGACCAGCTGGATAGGCCTGAAGTGTTAAAAAAATGACACTAAGAATTTATGAAGCAAAACCCAGAAGTATAGATGTGGAAATGCAAATACAACCTCTTGCCCAGGTTCCGCTATTTGAAAATCTTCATCTTCATCAGAATATTCATCCATCAAGGCAGAGTTTCTGCCTGCAGCATTCATTTGATCGAGAGACGTAGGATGAACAGAAACATCATTTGGCTTCTGAGTCTTCTTTGAAGAAACGGATGTTGAGGACATATTAACCATAACAGGAATTCGTGGAGGAGCATTTCTTTCATCTGTCTGGGAAAACCATTCACGCAAACCTGGAAAGGGGAATGAAGTAGGGGTGGGGGGCATTTCAAAATTCATTGCACATCAGAGCTTCCCAAAACAGAGAGACCCCAAGTGGGGAAACTCCCCTCCAAAACTTTCTATTACCAAAAGTGAGTTGTTATAATAAAAGAAACAATGATGAAAGAAAGGATAACATTACAATTTTATAATAAAATTGCAAACCACACATAAGATGACCAGCTCACCGGCTACACTATTTAACATTTGACGGAGACAATGCTGCTGAAAAGATGATACGTAACCCACACCCCACCCTTTCAGATCAATCTGCATAAGATGCTGGACTTGTGTCCTAGGCCTCCCATTTCGAGGTTTTAAGGGCGAAATATTGAATCCTCCACCTGTAAAAACCAGTTCTTAGACCTGAAGAATTCAATGTGGCATGCTTTTCATTTATGACTTTAGATGAGATGCATCACTCAATTTAAACCAAATTAAGTCTTTAATAGAAACTAAGTCATGCCGATGGTAATGAGAAATAAATAATAAACACATGTTCATCATATAGATCAATATTCAATCTTCATTTTAAGCTGACAGAAAAGGTTACGCAGATTATGAAATTTAGTGTTTCACCATATTAATCTCATTGATTATGGAAACATATCTCATGTTTCAAGGAA
The DNA here is from genome assembly GCA_030441495.1 of Dalbergia oliveri. Classification (NCBI taxonomy): domain Eukaryota; kingdom Viridiplantae; phylum Streptophyta; class Magnoliopsida; order Fabales; family Fabaceae; genus Dalbergia; species Dalbergia oliveri. The sequence goes on from JAMLFY010000004.1 coordinate 4,347,512, forward strand.
TTAAACAAGGAAAATTTCAATCCTTTGTAAACAACAAAGTTATTATGCTATACAACAAGCATTTTAGATAGCTTCTCTGCAATATTTTCCAGCTGGTTAACTCCCTTTAGCGTAAGTTTATTCCATCTATTCAAAGATGATTGTTTGTCGGAATAATATCTTTAAATGATGTTTATTCCATTGATTTCAGGATCAAGAGAGGATGGTGTTTGTAAGCTTCCAACATCTAGATCAATTCCACTCCTATATCTTATGGAAAAATAAATATTACTTGAGGGAAAGGAGTAAATGGATGATCCTCCAAATCAGAAAATAGAAAGAAAGTATGATAAGATTAAAAAAAAAAATTCATAGCTGCCCAATCCACACAGGTTCAAAGAGGCACCCCCCTAAAAACAACTAATAGCAAAGCACCATGGAGAGACCATATAAATTGAGGCATTATTCCATGAATACGGCATGCCCTTTGATAATGTGGATCAGTCCCACTCTCTTGAACTATGGAAGATAGCATTAGATCTAGAAAGGATTGGATCTTACTCTCAATATGTGCCCGAACGCATCCTGGTTGTGGACTGCAGTTCTCATGTTCCCTTGAGCGAAATAAAACAACTGCAAGAAAAAGAAACATCGACTCAAACCTCCAAAATAATGAATATAGGGACTTGCTAATGTGTGTTCTAACTTCTAAAGGCATTGGTTAAGGAGTATTCAATACCCTCCTATAAACGCACCTAATTGCTAAAAGCGAAAATTTTAAATGTTATGAGTTCCAAATAAAACAAATTATTTACTTATCATTGAATTCAATACTCTCAACTTTTGTTTCCTTAATCAATGCCCTAAGAGAGCATGCTGTAGCAAATCCCATGAACATATACTTGAAACTCTAAGCAAAAATCAAATTGCCTACCATAACTTCCATCATCATTTCGGCGCCAGTAACGTACATAACAAAGATCACGGGGCCACACAAACCTGCCATGAAAAACACAGCTCGTATGGTTCACACTTCATAGTACAGTCAATGACTTCACTTCCTTGAGGTGCAACCATTTTTCAATCATTTATAAAGTCTTAAATCACGTTTTCATGGATACAAAGAACAACCCAAATTTTGATGGGAGACCTGAATAAATGTTTACAATTGCTCATATATATATATATATATCAAGAAAGCTTTGAAACAAGATACATGCAAATTCGGTTTGCATGCAAAAGACATTTCCAAAGACAGATGAAAGAAGAGTTAAATTATCCTTACATTGGGAACCAGTCCAGCTGAAGTCGGTGATAAAGAACTGCTGTATGCCCGTCTACTTCCTCAACTAAACTACCATGTTGGAAACTGCAATCCCATCTGCAGGCATGCAAATAAAGAGGCAATTAACTTTCAACACCTAAACAAAAAATTTGCAGAATTATGGAACATAAAATATACAAAAGTAAAATTAAAAAAAAAAAGAACAGTTTCGTTCTTTTCTGCATGTCGTTAGCAGTACAGATTAAATGCATGCTTGACCTGCACTAGGTCTCGAGCAATTCTAGTGTTGTACTTGTACTGGAATTGGTAAGATTTCAGGGATTTACAAGCCAGTAAGATACTAGCTTTAATGGCATTAAGTAAAGGATCAAGGAAAATACATACTAGGTGTCCAATTTAAATCCTAAAATGAGCATACAGGCTTTAAAATAACCGTCAGTAAAATTCATGGATAACTAGCTACATTGATATCAAAAACACACGATAAGATCCAAAATCAGTGGCCAACTAAATAGTCAGGTGTATTAGGTATCCTGCACATAACTTTGTTTTAAAAGAAACAGGAGAAATACTTTTCCTTGGTAAAAGAGAAATAAACCACATCCTGAAGATGGTAGCAGAAAATTTTCTGAGTAGAACAGTGTGATGACCAGAATACTGCAAACATAATTTTCCCACAGCTTAGTTTGTTTTCATAGCCTTTGAGTCAGTATTTTATCACATAACCTAACGCATACACTGTATTCAGATCATATCTACCTCCCAGCCATGCAACAAGATATTAGAGGTTCCAAACCAATCATTCTCCTGAGCTTTGGAGAAAAGATCTAAAGAATTTGAACCTCACAGACTAACAGTCCTCACCATAGAGAATGGTTGTGATAATGGAAAAGCATCTTTAAGGACTGATCCCTCCAGCATCCATAACATCAAAGCCTTAAACCGCTCTATGACATCGGCTATGTGGATCAAATGATGCTATTGGGCACCATCAAAAACCAAACTTCCAATAAATTAATTTACATTAAGGTACTTTTCAATGGGACCATCTTCCTTTTGATCAATATTTTACACTAGGGATCTGCTGATTTTCCGACTCTTCTCCTCACACGAACATACCTTTTTAGACGTTTCAATCAACTTCTCTCAATAGGTGTTACTCCAACTTTAACCTATATAAATTTGCTCCTAATATTACGTGCTTACCTTTTCTTGTTCCCATCACTCCACTACCCATCTGACCAAAAATTGCTGCTATTCCCAGTAGCGAACTTGTGATAAAATATATAACTAGCTGAATTTGATGCTTGCTCCTAAACTGCCACAGTTGCTCAAAAGTCATAACATAAGAATGCCTCTTTTTCTCCTTGGCTAGACTCTCGCGATTCTTTTAATATTTAAGCTATTTTACAGAAATTCTTTTACTGTGACTGATTGATAAGACACCAGAGAAGTTCCTTTCCTTGCCTGAATGAGAACGGCTCTCCCCTTAGGCACGCTGTTTGGTGCCTTGCACAATACTGTCCATGATAAAGTAATTTGTAGAAAATCTAAAAGTAGTCTTAGATGACATCAGAATCCCTTATGGTGTCAATCCTTAAGGTTCTCTCCTTTAATTATGGCAATTTCTCTCCAGAAATAAAGAGGAATACCACTCTATCAGGCATTGTACAACAACAGCCACAAATATACAGCAACATAATAGTAGTGAAAAATATGCAGAACACCTACTGAAACCGTGTCCCATCCATGCTCATCACAAGCTCAAAAATTTCTTCACAAGTTGCCTCCACTACACCTACTGCCTTCATAGCTCTACTACAGCTCCTTGGCTGCATAAAGAAGAAAATTGAGGATGATTATGTTTCCCAAAACATCCTATGAAATGGTAGAATCACACCACACAAACAAAGAAAGAGAGGAGATAGCATACAAGGTAATCAACTTCTAGAAGTTCTTCAAAAATGCGAAGTCCTGCCAATTTCAGAGGGATAATCAGCTTGGTTTATACAATTACAAGGTAGCCATTAATCAGTCACTGAAGCACTAAAAGTATCCTTGGATAACTTTTCTTTCATATGATCAAGGCAATAAATGGCTCTATCATGTAAGCAGAAGTAGCAAACCATTTTGGCATTGCAAGAGACGCCAATGCTTTCTTGAGAATGCTTGGTTATTGATATTCTGATTTGACAAATCAGAATCTATTTCCCTTGTCCAGTCAAAAATTGATTCTGGAGGACCTGCAGCTCAAAAAAGGACAAGTTTAAATATAGATTATAGCAGAGTAATTTAAACGCATAAGCTGAAGGGATACAAAGCAAACCATTTCCAATTGTTGTCCTCCTCAACAAATTTGGATGAGGATCATCTTCATCCTCCTGAGCACTAAACCTGGTGATTAAAAGAATATATTGGATGTTGTGATTTGTGAATATATAGGAGTATATGAAAAATAACATTGGAATCCCACAACTAACTACAGTGGAGCTATTTGCTCAGCTGTGCAACAAAACAGAAATGCCAACAGACAACTAAATCCTGTTCTTTTAGGTCTCAATGAAATATTTTAGTAACATCACCAAAGAATGGACATTGAAATTAAACAAAACAATCTGAAGGGAGTCAGACAGTGTGCAAATAACAACAACATTAAAAATAATGGCACAAAAAGGCAGGTAAACTTTAAAGTTATCTTCTTCCACAAACACTAAGTAGAAAGGGCAAAGCACAAAATACTTACTGGCTTTCTCGGTCTGAAGAAGAAGCTGTCTTCCCATTGTCCATCCCGATTTGTATTCAAAAGAAATATATTTGTTACCATTTGATGGTTGTGCTCCTTGATGCTGCATTGAAAGATCAATAGCATCAACTTACAAAAGACGAAAGCATATCCTAATAATATCATCAACTTACATACACAACAGGAAAGCATAACCTACTAAAACGAATTTACAAATTTAGTTTCCAGGGAATCATTTTGGCAATATATCAAGAAAATGCTTTTCATGTTCAAAGTCAGTATATATCATGGAGACTTAAATACTAACCAGAAGTCTAGAAATATGAATGTTGTTCCAGATTTAAATAACATAATAGGATTATGCAATCTGATGAAACAGACCTGATCAATGACATACTCAATTTTTTCCTTCCATATTAGTGCCTCTTGAATGTTAAATGCTGCCATCTGCAACAACAACCCAAGTAATACAATATTTACACAGCTAAGAAATTTACTAAAACCAATGGCATAATAGTAATTATGAAATATGTACGTTTGCCAGTCATATAAATGTGAGGAAAATCCACTCACCGTAATTCGATGGTATTTTTCTTTCTTGTTGTAGATAGACAAAACATAAACCATCTGCACAAAAGTATACTAAATAAATATAAATAAATAAGGACAAATAGGACTACCAAAACCCAGCATATGCCACTTTCAAAATAGCATCTATGGTCAAATTGTTTGATTCAACTTCACAAGAAGGATAAAAAAAATGTGTAATCAAAATTATTGACGTATCTTTCTCGCTTCTGAAATCATTCATTAAATGAAAACAAAAAATAATGAATTCTGACTACTTTCTACTATGATTAAGGTTTATCTGGTTACTGGTCACTGTACACATCAATAGGTGAACGGGCATGCCTCTCATTACAGTAAATAGGTACTCCTAAAACTGCAAAACTTGGTAGATAGCATGTACAACATTAATGTCTGAAAACTGCAGCAGCTTGAGCAAAATTAGTCACAGCATGTAAACAAAGAATGCAAAATAATTGTTAAATGCTTAGCCGGTGGGGTTTGATTTTAATCAGAATGATGGTGCTAAACAGAATTAATACAAATAATATACTGCAGGTGTTTTTTGGAGTAGGCTTGTGGTTTTTTTTGGGAAATATTGTTTGTGCATGTAAAGCTTGGAGAATTACTTTTAATTAGGTCCAGAGGTTTTAACTGGAATAAGGACACGCAAGCTTCTGGCAGTATGCAATTCAGGCGCTAATTTGGTTCTATATGGTTGTAAGTCAGCAGGTGAATGAATGGATTCTTAAAGAGAAACCCACACATTCCCCTCCAAGTTATGTATATCTAGCATTACTCTTTATAAAACTTTTATGCCAGAGGCTCCTTTCATTTTTCACCGTTTAACTGCATGCCACTTTGCATTGATGAGCTATCACCTAACGCCCCAATTCACTAGTTTGCATCTCATACATTCCATTCCCTAACAACATCAAACTTGATACGAGCAAAATCTTTTGCATACACATCCAAGTACAGTTCATGTCAATTGATCACTTCAAGACCAGAAGGCTCCCAAAGTATGAAATGCAACCAAGAAACCAAACAAAACAAAACAAAACAAAAAGATCATATGTCCATAGAATTTCAGAACTCACATGTCCATGATGGGTCTTCAAGCCTCTATCCTCCACTCTACAGTTGCCGTCAATTAGCAGTGTCTTAATAGGAACCTAACAAAACCATAAACAAACAGTTCACATCCCCAAGCTTTTCAACCAGCATCACCTCCTCCCATAAAAGAAAAAAGCCACCAAAAAAAAAAAAAAAAACTTCAGAAAGCACAAAAACTCCATTACAAAAAAAGGTTGAAAAGAAATCACACAAATTCCCCACCGCTTTTCCACCACAGAAGACGGAATAACCCAGTTCCATAAAGTAGATTCTCTGAATTAGAATCAAATTTCAACCACCAACCAAAATTCCACCAAAAGAAAAAAAAAACTGAAATCGATTTTTGTTTTAAATCCACCAAAATAATCAAAATCAACCAAAGAAAATGGAGGAATAACCTGGTTATCCTGCGGTTTCCTCTTGTAATAAGCGAGGAGGCGAGACTCGAGCACGAAGTACCTCATGTGGATGAACGATCGCCCGATCTTCCTTCTCCCGTACCGAACCATCCACCCTTCGTAAACCACCTTCGACGACATCGTTTCACAACTCCAACACCAACGCGAAAATCCAAACTAGATATATTTTATTTCAAAAATTGAAAAAGGAAAATAATTCGAAGTGGTGCCGGAAGCTGGAGAAGGAGACTCTCTGCTTCGGCGAGATCAGCGGCGACCTAAGTGACCTGTGGAGTCATCGCCGGCGCCAAAGACGGAGGATCGCGGTACCGGCGATTCCGAGGTCCGTTTCGGAGAATCGCGTGCGAGAGAGAGAGAGAGCTTGGTTAGAAGTTGGAATTCGAATTCGGCATTGGCGCTAAGAGGTTCTAGTTCGTTGTTGGAGTTTTGTCGAAGCCTTTCGTCCTCCTGGTTCGGTTCCGATCCTCCGGGATCGGCGGTGATGATGGGAGGGTGGAAACGACGACGTTCGGAGGAAACGGTGGAGAGGGAGAGAGAGAGAGAGAGATTCTTACGAGCGCAAGTGAGAGATCCCACGTAAGTTACGGAAGGCTGTGACCTCAAGAAGAGTGGGACACGTGGGAGTATTTTATTGGGCCGTGTGGGTTAGGTGCGTGTTGGCGCCGTGACATTGCCCCTTCTCCTATTTTTGAATGGAGCTCGCGTCCTCTTCCATTTTTTATTTTATTTATTCTTTCCCTTTCTTTTTTTTTCTATTTTCAATTCAAGAAGAATCTTAAGATTTGACGAGCGAATAGCATACAGATGAACTGATAGGAGATTGTCCTATCTAAACTATAAATCTCATATTCAAACTGTAGACATGCAGGTACGTTAAAATCTTATAGGAAAAATTTTATCATTTTATAAAGATTTTTTCAATAATCTTATAAAATTTAAGAGCATTGATATTTTAATTACCTATAATTAAAAATATGTCACATGTTTTATTAATTTATTTTATTAGGATAAAAAATGAGAGATTCAACTACAATTATAACAAACCAAACCATAGACATGGAAAAAAAAAACTTATTTTATTGGTCTTATCTAGCTCGGCATCATTGTTTTCGATAAAATAATACGTGTAATTTGGACAAAAATACAAAGATTTGATTCATTTCGAGTTATCTTGTCATTTGGTGTGAAAATCTTCTCAGCAGTCGGCAATATTTTTATTTATACAATTTTCTCAATGTCTGATTTGATAAAAATGAAAAAAAGTGTAGAACTGTCTAAATTGACTGAAGAACAATTTTTTAAGGTTATTTTCCTTTTGGTCTATTCCTTTTCTTTCTTTTTTTTTTGGGGAGTACGTGAGCAAAAAGGGAGATTGGGACCCACGTGATTTTGCTATTTTGAGATGACGGATATGACCTTGGATTTGGGGGATTATACATTTGTTTGCATTGGGGTTATGGTCATTGTGTGGTTGCAATTGGCCACTAATCTACGCTGTGTTTACACACGATGCAAGTTTAGTGGGATTTGGAATTTGGAATTAATTTATGCGCGTCACTGTTTGGACTGTGGACAGCTAAGCATGACATTATTGAATTTCAATGACGGGTTGCTATGCTGCGTAGGCAGATGGTAAAGGTGAACATTACAGACGAGTAATCAATCAAATTACAATATAGAAAAATGGGGAAAATAATTAAGGTATATTTTGCAGTGATTTTTTTTTTAGGTTGATTGGTGGTTAGGTATTTTACATTTGTAGGTATTCATATAAAGTGCACTTATCACATGTCAACTTTGAAAATAAAATTACACAAGACACAATGTATAAGCGATAAAGGATATAGGCATAGCAGATCATGAAAATAGAGACCCGAAGCTGTGAGAATGATGGATTGAGAACCAACAAAAGATATAATACATAAAGAACAATTGAGACTTAGAAATCATTTAGCCCTATGCTTTCGAATGGATAGCTTAACTTTTGGTTAAAATTTATTTCTCAAACTCAATTTGTCAAACTATGATCAACAATGATTAAGTATCATTATAAACATGTTACACTTTAATTTCTAGATCCAAATCTTGAATAAAATAATTATTCAAATAATTTCTTAACTGTGATAATATTGAGAGGAATAATCTCACAACAATGCTTGCTAGTATACCAGCTTAAAGATCAAAACAAAAAGTTTGGCAAATTACAAATATCTTTTAGTGTTATTCTTTTGGTACTTTAATTTTTTAGTACTATTTTTCAATTTACAAAGCTCAATTTTAAAATCTTATTTAAGAGGAATAAGTATCAAATTAAAATATATTTCCCCTCAACCTAAACTTTCCTGTATCAAAAAAACTATTTGAATATATCAAACATTGGTATTAAGTATAAAAATGTAAACAAATACAATTAGTATTACGTAACTCTTTTAGATAAATGCTTAATTTGAAAAAAGATAAACCCTATATTGAATAAAATTGCTTTGAAAATTAAAAGAGAGAATATAATCTTTAATTTAATTATTTGACTTAATCAAAATTTCAAACCATAAAATTCAAAACAAGATATTTGTGGTTTAGACTAATGACACAATGACAAGATCTCTTGTCTAATAACCACATAATAAAGGGAAGCAGGTTTGAATCACCTAGATATAGTCTGAAACCATTTTTTACTCTCCTCTTTCCAAATGTAAGCGTGGCATTTTTTTTTGTTTTTACTTTTTTTTATTTGTCTTCAAAATATTTTATTTTATTTATTTATTTTTGGTCAGATTCAATACATTTTGTGATATGTCGGATAGACGTTAGTTTTATTGGGTCTGCGCCACACTGACCTTATGAACCCAATCCAAGTTCACATGGTGAGTTTTGGGCCGTCTAATTCTAAGTTGACGTGTGTCTTAAACCTTAATGGCACCCCTACATGCCCAGTCCAAGCACAACAATTTTGTTACTACTAATCCAGTATTTTCATTTCCTACAACTGAGATAATAAAATTTAAACATTCTTGACCAAAAAAAAAAAAAAAAACTGAAATAATAACAAGCTTGTCGGCGCTAGTTAGGCGCTAGTCTATTGTTGCAACCAGTGATCTACTTACCATCTCTACCTAGCATCTAGCACCAATGTTTGTATTGGCGCCATCTTAAACATGTGTGGTATCACCATATAATTTAAAAGTTAAAACTTTGAGTCGCCACAAAACAAAAAATTAGAAAGAAATCAATTTACTCCAATAAGGATTCAGGTATTTCTCAGTTTAAAAATTAAAAAGGGATTCAGGTATATTTCCTACCTAAACAAAAGGTTCAGATCTTTCAAAAGAATATTGGATATAATTATCCACGTACGCTTAATCTTTTATGTCAACTTCTAACTTTAATTAACTTGGTACCGTAGTTTTCAGCAATTTGAATTCTTCAATTTTAGTTCTGTTAATTTGTATGTACAGAGTCACCTCATTGAAGGAGAAGAAGACGAAACGTAAAACATACTACAAAAACTGCTAACACGCAAATTCTTTGAAAATATAATTGTATTATGAGAAAGAACGGTTGATATTGATATTAAAGTTAACATACTTATATTTTTGACAATTTTTCATAGAATATAATTATTATTAATCCAATTATTTAATTATAGTATTTGTGTCATAAAATATGTAGTTGCATTATGTGCATAAAATATATGTCCGCGATCAATATGCAGCGAACCAAATCCAAGAGTCAGGCTTGTGATTGAATGGTGATGTTCTCGAGCCATGACTGGCTGGCCACCACTTTTGTGCATGATCAATTCATCAAACATGGAACTATGGAAGCGCACACTTGCATTCGCGTCACGCTATAAATAAATAGTCTTTTGGAATATGCAATAAATAAAGTGAGTGAAGATAGAATAGCAGGAACATATTCTTTCTTCTCTTTTTTGTGGGTCAGAATCTTTCTTCAATGCACGAGACAGACACTTCACACAATCCCCGGGTCCGGTCCAAATTGGCCTGCTTCACCCTCCTAATATGGTGGGACCCACTTTGATTTTTCCCACATACATTACTACATTAATTAATTAATTAATATATTTGATGTCCTCCTTAGGTCCTACCCTTCTTGCAGCCTCAGCTCATGTAGCTCAAACAAAAAATTCAAAGGTACTAATAATTTGACTAATAATAATAATAATAATAATAATTAATTGTTATTATTATATAACAATAAATAAATCACCAGTTAATATCAGGTCATGTATATTTGTTATTTTGGTGTGCGGGCATGAGCTGGGAATTGTTACGTAGTAAGTTATTGGGTCATGGGAAGGTACACACGAAAGTTACCCTTTCATTAAATTCAACAAAGCTTGTATTGTGTTGTTTAGCCTCCTCCACTTTTCTAGATCCACAAACAAAACCCATCATCATCATCATCATCACCCTGTTCTTTGTAGTTTGCACTTTGCACTGCAGGTCACCCCTCGGTTTGTTTTTTCCCTTTCTATTTCTGATAGTGCTTATTAAATTCAGTGATGGTGTTGTGATTTTGGAGAGAGAGAGAGAGAGAGAGAGAGGAGTCTGCTTTCTTTCTGCATCTTAACCAATCACTAAAGCCGTAAGTGAAACACCCTTTTCTTATTTTTATTTCTTTCATCATTGTTTTCTCTTTATGATCATTATGAATTTTTTTAGAACCCCATTATTCGGAGTGTAAAGTGCATAATTATTCACCTGGTGTAGCTTATAAAAATCTCAACTTTATTGCTCACAATACACAGTCTGTCTCTATTTATGTATGCAAAGGAGGGGAAAGGATAGTGTGTGCTTTCTGATTCTGTCATGTGTGCAACATGGGTTTTTGGACTTTGTTGGATTTGTGCGTGATAATGATTCTATGATAGGACCATAAATTTCCTGTTGTTCATGGATCTCTCCCTGCTCTCTTTTGGTTATTTTGCATCAAGGAGGAAAATTTGAGCGCCTTGTTTTGTTCCCTCCTTGAAATTGAAAATTTGACGTTGACTCTGAATAACAAGTCTTTTTCCATGGGAATCTCTAGATGCACTGAAGCAAGATTGGAGTAGGATTGCTTAATTATCAAACTCTTATGTGTTGTTTGTTTCCCGAGAAATTCAAGGGCCATGGAGGATATCTTTGGAAGGCTGCCTAACCTTATTGGCTTTAGTTGTAAAGAGAAAGATTTAACAACTTAAGTTTGTAGCAGAAAGTAAAAAAGAATCTGTATGTTCTCTCACACCAGGTAGGGCTTTCACGGAAACTGCAAATAGCACTTTAGTTGTTTGAACTTTTTTAAGTCTTTGGCTGCTATATTATAATTTTTATAAGAAGATACTGTCCAAAAAGCTGCTATTCTATGTTTGAAAACTGACAGTGCTTTTATTCACAACAGGGTTGATTGGCTGGTTCATAAAAGAGGAGATCTTTCTGTGATATAATCTATCTGCTTTGTACATCTAAGAAACCATTCAGGTGCCAAGTTGATTAAGGTGATATAGAGGAGTGGTGAAAATTAATCAAAACCATGGGGTCTTTCAAGGGTCACGCACTGCCAGGGACATTATTTTTTCTTGTTGGGGTGTGGCATATTTGGGGTTCTGTGGTGAGATATGTTCGTAATCCTACACATTTAGAGTCAAGGTCTGGAATCCTGTACCAGGGTTTGATGGGAGGCTCAAGTACCTGGAGCTCTATGTTATCTCAGTTGGTGCTTTCATTGACTTGTGCATTGAGTTCTTCTATTCAACACACCTCAGGTTTTTTGTTGGTGGAGTCCTTAACCCCTCTCACATGAATAACTTTGAGCACTCAGGAATGCTTCTTATGTTTTTTATCTTCGGTGTTGTTGTCCTGCTTACAGAAAAGACCAGGTTTGTTCCTATATCTAGCTGTCCTTCTCTCCTTCTTCTTTGTCTTTTTTTTTTTCTTTTTCTATTTTGTCTACTTTAAAGTCAGTTTCCAATCTCTAGTAACTAATTAAATATGACAAATTATGCTGATACAATGTAAACTGTTATTTATCATTTGAGAATTAAGACTGTTTATCTCATATTTAATTGTCTCTTAATCAATCCAAATCTTGATTTTTATATTTTCTCCTTTTTTTCTGATGCAAATAGATAGATACTGCCCAATTCTATTAGTTATTTTCCTCAGTAGGGGTTAAGTTTTCCTTTTCATTCATTGCATCTGAAATACATTGGAAAGGTAGTGCAAAATGATTGTGTCAAATTGTTGTGGAGTTACTATGTGCTAACGTACTGCCAACTGAAATTTGGGTTTTAAGTGTGCTATATTGTTGAAAACTAATTGGAAAAAAAAAGAAAAAACATTCTGATTGAATCAGTTAATAAATTGGTAAGATAATATGCCATGCTGTTGATGACAGTGAAATCCCACTAGTTTCTAACAAGTCCGTGGTATGTGAAACTTAAATTTTAACTCTCGTGGTGAGTATGGTTGCTTCTACAAAGAATCCGATTGCCTTACATGCTTTACCATAGCTGTCTTTCTAGTTCTAATGGTTGTTCTAGTAAATAAGCTAAGTTTTCTATATTGTTCTTTAAATTGGTATTCTCATGGATGACCATTTCCTTCTGTGTATTAACTAGATATGTTAAATGATTATTTATTAAGCCACCTAGAGTACCCTACTAGACTGTAACATGAGAGTTGATGCTTCTATGTAAGTGATGCATCCTTTGCTCCTTGTGGCACAATGGGCTTCATATACAATTTTCATGGACAACAGAATGAGCAAAAAATTGTAGTTGTGTTAGGTTTGCTGTGAGTTAGTTTCTGATTCACTTAGTCAATCATTATTGGAAAATAAATAAATAAATAGATGCTATGATAATAATGCATAAAGTTCTCTGTGCATTCTCCTCAAGGAATAATTATCTAATCAAGATGATATTTATATAAGAAATGAACAGTAATCTAAACAAGTCAATCTAATAATCATGAGAAGTTAGCTGAGTAAAAGGGAATCCTTCTCTCATCACTGTTACTTACAAAGAGTGATGCTTGCTTCATGCACACTCTGGAGTTTGGTTCCCAAATGTTTGATGTGATATACTCCTTTTTTTATTCAGTTTCAATAGATATTTGCTTTGCCAAGTCTTAAATGATAATGATCTGAAACTTACTGGCTATGAAACATTAGGTACATCAATTGAATATGTATTGCAATACTAATTCCCTTTCAGGCATCTGAAAAGTCTTGCTAACCATCTTCCCCCTTTGTGATTTTTTCTTCTATAGGTTTGTTTCCTTGCCGGAAGGTGCTCTTTGTTTGATTGGTGCCACAGCATTCTGTGCAGAGTATCTTCTCTTCTACTTTCACTCAACAACACATAAAGGCCTCGAAGGCTATTACCACATCCTCCTTGTCTTCCTCATAGGGCTATGTATCTTATCTTCAATCGCCGGAGCCCTTATGCCAACCAGTTTCCCCATCGATTTAACGAACGGCATTGCCATAGCACTGCAAGGCATCTGGTTCTATCAGACCGCCATTGTTCTTTATGGCCCCATGATGCCAAATGGTTGTAAGATTAAGGACGATAACATAACATGTCACTCAAATGGGAGTGAGGTCCGGGGTGAATTGCTTGCTAACTTTCAGCTCTTTGTTGCTGTCCTCGTGGTACTTGTTGGAACTGTAGCATCCTATGTCTTTGCAGCTTCAAGATATGGGAATTCTCAAGTTAAGGGTTTGCACACAATTCAGGCTGAATTAGATCAAGACTGAAGTAGTGTATGCTATTTTGGTTCCATTTTTTAGTGACAGTGGAATATGTTGGCAGCCTAGGTTTTTTGTACAACATGTATATTGAATAAAAGATACATACATTATTTTTTTGTGAGATGTCAAAGTAACTAGGAAACTATTACAGAATGAGTTTGGATTTTCAGTCTATATTGCAAAAAACAAAATGAAAAGGGGTCCCTTGGATCATACTTCCATGCATCATTGCCATTTATTTTTATTTGTCTTTCCGGTGAGCTCATGCTCTTGCAATGCAAACTAACCACCAGGATCATTATTGGGACAAAATCATGAAGATGCAAAAGGATGGCCCACGATGCCTTCATTGATTTGATTGAACATTTTATGAGCTGCTGTTTACGTTTCATGTTGTCACATGTCGGTCTAGAATAAAAGTGTTGCACCTAAATGCAGCAGGAGATCTTGATCATTTTTTTTTTGGTCACTTTAATGAGAGTATTCTTTGGAAAATGGAAATTCGCCAAGAATTTTTTTTCAATTGAAAGGTGGAATTTTTTTATTCTAGTATATTCACTTATTTTGAATTAATTCTGAATATATATTACACAATTTATAATTACTTGAACAACTTTTTTTTTCCCAAAAGAACACCGCAAAAAAAAAAAGCACTACAACTTGGGTTTAAAAGTATTGTTATGAAAATAATAAAATTATACAATAAATACATATCTACACCTTATTATTATTAGATGTGATGACCATCACATCCAATGAATATAGGTGTAAAAACCTTTATAAGCACTTAAAAATTAGAGAGTCATGCCCATGAATATCACATGGGTTCGTTTATGTTGATGGTGTGGCATAAGATCAAACTTGCCAAGCATTGAACCCATGTAGGTGTAATCTAAGTATTTACCACTCCTTCCATTTCATATTAGTATTTTTAAAAAAATATATTTTATATTCATTGTCGTTTTAAAGTTCTAACAAAATATTCTTTATTTTATTTTAAGCTATTCCCATCTGTATTAAATAAATTAAATTGTGTTGTATCAATTACAAATAATTAATATTACTCCAATCAATAAACGGTAATTTATTTTTTCTAATTTGATTATTTCATCAAAAAAAACTAGTAGTTTGCAGGTTACACGCTATTGTATTGGCGAAATCATGAAGATGGCGAATATCATTAAAGGTTGGGTGATCCATCCCTCAAAGTATTCAATCCCACTTCACAGGTTGTATGATAGTCATTTCATGGATTGTATGACATCAATCAATAGCAACAGTGCTCATTTAAGCAACAAGCAATTAACATTTTACGCATTCCTCTTCCAAAGTTTGATAATTGATCAAAATCAATTGACTTCCTATCTAATTTTAAAAATTATAACGCCCTTCCTTTTTAAATTTTCACTAAACTAATATTTCCTCGTCTTTATTTGATCAAACAAAAATCATGCAGAGAAAAGAATGCGTGCAGTTTCAAAACTCGAGGTAATCATACATCCAATGAACAATGTATGAACAATCAGCATAGCAATATACATAATTATTACTTCTCTAATAGCAATAAACATTGCTCTTGCAACATCATGTCATCAACTTCAAACTAAAAAGCTATTTCAGCGAGAAACTTTAGTCCAATTTTAGAATTGGGCTTTGGGCTTTATGGTGTCCCACTACATATACATAACACTTTGCATGAGCTATGGAGTATGAAGGGTGAATTAGATCATGTCCCCCAAAGAAATCTAAACACAAAACACAAATAAAAGGAGGATTTCTTACATCATATGTTAAATCGGCTTATTTATACATTGGTTGCACTCCCTATGATATGATTTTTCACATTAAGGTGGGTCGCAATTCATTTATCCAATTAATATGGAACGATTATGGTTTCAATAAGCTCCTGAAGGGGAGCCAGCTCCTTCTTGTCAATCAGCCCAAATTCCTGCATATGCAATAATTTATTAATTTCTAATGAAATTACAATTTTAGACACCCAAAACCAAAAAAAAAAAAGAGACATAATTCATAAAGGTCAAAAAAATAAATCATTTCAAAACTCAAGGGAAACATGTTGTAAAATATGTGAGACTTACACAGGTAAAGAGTATAAAATGCTTGAAGCACGTGTTTAGGTGGGCCTCTTCTTTGAGGCTCACAATTTTCTGAAAGTGAGAATGATATATGTGTGCATATACACGGAACAAGCGCTTGAATATAGTCTTCACAACGTCCTTAAAGTTGGGAGGAAACGGTGAACCTACATGATTCCATGGGTTATGATACAAAAATGAATTGATGATTGATGAGAGAAACTGAGGGCTTATTTGGTTTTTGTTTTCATTTTCTGTGTTTTATGTTTTCAGGATTATATAAATAAAATAATGAAAACAATAAAATCTTATTTCCAGTTTTCATTTTCTATTTTCACTTACAAAATCCTGAAAATAGAAAACACAAAATATGAAAATAGAAAGCAGGTAGACTCTTAAGAATCTTTAAAGAAGAAAATAAAATAAAATCTTTTACCAAGCTTCTGTGGGAATATGGATTCATCATCAAGCTGTGTTTCAATCCAGTCCATTAGATATTCTACATATTTAGGAGCAGAAACCTCAATAGGTTTCTTAATATTTACACCATCCGCCCATCTGTACTCATACCTAAAGTTTTCATAGAATGCACAATATTAGAGCTGTTAATATATGTAAACTTTTAAAACAGGTGACTATAGAATGAACCAGTTACTATAACAGTCAAGAGCATTAATGGAATGATGTTTATAAGAAAAACACATGCAAGTAGAGTGATTTGATGTACTTCCAGAACAACCGCTTCTAAGTCCAAAACTCAATCATAGTTAACTCAACTCTAACAGCTGTATGAAAATGTATACTTAAAAGATTATATAAACCTCAGGAGAAAAGAGTTGTGAGGATTTCACTTGGAAAAGAAGGGAAGGCAATTATGCCTTAGACAAGTCATCTACTGTGTAAGGTCATGAAAGTACCAGTGAGAAATATAGATCTAATGACTGGTTCCACTTCCTACAACCATAATATTGCAAGAAGCATAATCATACTATACATAAGCATCCCCACTTTGTTATTTGTTTTATTGTCATGAGCTTTATTTGTTCTTGTTCTAAGAGGGAATACATGCAAGGAGTTAACAATTTATGAAAAAGTGATCAAAACTTTAACAACCATTTGGCTACCTGCTACCTCAAGATATACATACAAAATCCACATGTTTCTAGGAGATGAGTGATTTTCTCATTCAACAGCTAAGATGATTGATAGACTACCATCTGACTGGATTTCTAAAATAAAATAAAATGTTTTTCCAGTTTTCCCTCACAAAGACAGTTTAAACAAGGAAATCAGTCAGTTATTTATGCCATACTTGGGTCCTGCAGACATTGTACGACAATTCTCAGGAGTACAAAACTCTGTGAGGGTACCATAAAGCAGATTCACCTGGTTGAAGAAATCAACAGCTGAAATGTGAGCCAGAAAATGTTTCAGATTAGAGCATTTCAGAATTGTATGAATGCATATTTAGGGAAAATTGAGAGTGACAGTGCATCATAGAGAATGGCAATTACTGTTGACAGCAAGCCACTCATTTAAATCTTCCCAGGAGGTAGCTTCACCGCTTCCCTAAGATTTCCACTACCTAATGTGGCATCAATATGCTTTCTAAGTTGAGCTCCCTGCAATGATTTTTTTGAAAAAAGAAATTAACATGACAGCTGCAGCTGTAACTTAACATACATGCATTCAATAGAGATACCCCACTGATTCTGGAGTATCCATGCATTATAAAAGTACATGGTGTATTCCTGGGCCTCTAGGCCCTCCTTTATACAAAAAATAAGTAAATAACATGATGAACTATAACTTCACAATTTCAAAATCAATGCAGTTGACATAAATTTTCTTTTATGATTGCATAAATTGTGTATACCAAGTAAAATCTGTTTCCTGCATCTTCATTGACTCAAAGTAGCCTATCTTGGGTCATGGATCAATCTATTTTACTTATGGGTATGTATGGTTGAAGGGTAAAAATTACACATGGAGCTCAACCATGCAATTTTTACCCTCCAACCAAACACATCCATAATGTGATCTTTTACTTTTTTATATTGTAAAGATCAATGGAACACTGTTTTCTCACTCAGATTTTCCTTGTTGGTTTGAAATAGGCTTTTAGGGTAAACAAAGAACATTTTATTGCTTAGAGATTTCTAAACAAATTTTTCCAATAGAATAGATTAAATGGAGGAAAAAAGATTAAAACACTCGAACAATTCAAACAAACAAACAACAACAACCAAACCTTGACCAATAAAATATCTAAAAGAAAGATCTCTGAACAAAAAAAGGACAAACCTTACTTCCAGAAGGTGTACTTTTCTTTGGGCGGAATGTTCTCTGGTTTCTGCTGCAGAATAATTTGTCAGATAGAACATACCAACAGAAGGATGTTTAGATTAATCAGATAGCATATTCTTCAGGTCAATGTAAAACCATAACACTCTTTACTCCTCCCAAAACTTCAATAATGAATAAAAAGAAAGTTCTTTACCCAGACAAATCGAAAACAATGCCAGTGGATAAATATAGGAATAACAATTTATTTTGGGCAAATTACCCTTGAGATTCGATGTTCACCCCGACTCCGTCAATCAGACCTAACTATCTCTATGACACTATCACATGCTTGACAATATTTTCTTCAAATGCAATCGTAATTCAAATTATTAAAATCGGAGATACAAAGTCATCAACTATATGACAAACACAACAGTAAGCTAATCAATGTGATATAAAAGTGAAAAATCAACCCTTTGTTTGAGGTTCAGCAAAGTTAACTTTATCATTATATAACGATCTCTATGACAGAAAGACCCCCAAGTGTAAAACATTCACACTGCACTAAACCACCATCTTATGAGAATTCTCCCTGCCACAAGTCTGCTAGGCAACACTCAACTGATCTAAATTATCAACACAAACATGCACTCATGTTATAAAATAATAGAACAAATGGAACTACAGAGAGGGGAGAAAACATAAGATATACACTTAATTAGTAATTGCCAAACAGTTTCCAATTCAACCCAAGGTGATTTTACATGCTCCACAAAGGGGTAATAGCCCAAAAAAAAATAGTGTATAATGTATTGATCATAGATCATGGATAACATAACAGTACTGCCCAGTAACTTTTCTCATACAGTAGCATTCACTTTTCAAGATGCATAGAACAACCATGCAAATTGTGGAAGACCTCAACATGATCAAGATTTTAACACTCAGAATTGAGAAACAAGCAACACATTTGAGTTTTTGAACAGATCAGATCATAGAACAAGCTGTAACAACAACAGTAAATTAATAATCCATCTAAATGCAACAAAAATCAATCACAAGGCTATATCATACAAGAAGAAGAACATAGAGATTGAAACTACTTTGCAGTACAAAATTGAAACTTTTTTGCCCAGCTGACCTGCCTAAACCGAAGAGGCTCATGGCTGGCTGGGGTGAGAGAGAGAGAGAGAGAGAGAGAGAGAGAGGACGCGTGTTGAGGAGTGAGCACCCCTTCTTCCTCAGCCTTCGTTTCAAGTGTGTGCTGGACTCAAAAACGAAAAAGTTTCCAACTTTAAATTTTTCGAATATTATGTTTTTATTTAATGGTTTTGTTATTCTATATGTGAAATTACTGAACAAGCCTTGCATGTGATTTTAATCTCTCTTGAGGTCCTTGGGTGCTGACGTCTGTGTGATGTAATTATTATCTTTTTGTCATTTTAGAGACATTATATTATTTTACACTAAAAACTTATATAAACCCAATTCTTAATTCAAAAACATTCAAACATGCTATTTAAAAAATTTATTCTTACTTAAACTTAATCTAAAAAGGGAATAATCAAATATATGCTAGCATAATGTTTTTCTTTTTAAATGGTATACATTGAGTAAGAATGGAGACAAAAGAAAACATACATTATGAGCTTGTTTGTGCGTCATTATTTAGCTAAAAAATATTTTTGTTGAAAAAGTATTTATATATTTTTTTTGTGTGTTTTTGTAAACATTTTTAGTAGAAGCAAAATCATTAGAGAATTTTTTTTTCAAAAGCAATAATCTTTTTCTTTTAGAAAAATATTTTTTTATAATTAAAAAAAGTTGAAGAGTAGATAAACATCTTTTAAGATTACATCCAAGTATAAATTAATATCACGTCCAAATGAAAAATAAATTTTACTTTTTAAAAAAAATTATTTAAAAAGATCAATTTAAAAAAACTCTAAAAGCTTAATTAAACCAAACCTAGAAGTTTATACTATAAAAAAGCATTTTTTATTAAAAAAATAGACAAAAGAAAAGGTTTTCCAAATTCAGTATCAAGGTATGAGCTTGTTTGGATATGCTTTTTTTTTTTATAAAAATACATCTTTTTTAATTAAAAAAAGATCTTCTTGTGTTTTTCAGTACATTTGGGTGATTTTTTTAAGTACAAGCAGAATCGCTAGAAAAAACAAAAAGATCTTTTTTGAAAAGTTAAAGTTTCATCTTTTGAAAAAATATATTTTTTATAATATAAAAAGATATTTGATAACAAATAAAAATATTTTAAAATATTACATCCAAACATAAATTGATTTTACATTCAAATATAAATTAACTTTTACTTTTTCAAAAGATCTTAATTAAAAAGATCAATTAAAAAATATTTTATAAAAAACATATCCAAACGAGTCTTATATCTTTGGACTCACAATGGTGGCCGATGCTTGCAAGTTGCAATCCAAAGGAGACAATGACAAAAGGGCATTTCCTGCTAGGTTAGGATTTTTAGTTGTGCTTGGACATAATGGACCTATGATTTTTTACCCTCATTTTGGTTGTGTTGCGGATTTGGGTTGAATAATGTAGGCTGCATTTGAAATGTCTTTTAAATTACTCAAAGGTTCCATCTGTTTCAATATATCTATCAAAAATCAAACAATACACATATTAAAGCAAAAACAATATTTTGGTAAATGTATAAAATTATATTAGTTGACAAAATTATCCATGTATAAGAAATAAATTTATGTTAACATTACATTTATTCTCTTTCTTAAAATTAAGTACAATCATTATTACTCTCCTTATTATTAAGGATATAAATGAAAAAAAAATAATGTTACCCATATGTTGTAAATAGATAGACATTTTGAAACCCTAAAAAGTAAAGAGGAAAAAAAAAACAAATATATTAAAACAGGTTACTATTCCTCTTGTTGGGAAGGAAAGTCGAAATGGATTGAGGTTTAGCCGTGGATTCAACACATAAGTACATAGTCATGGGCATGGATGAAGATATGAAGAAAAAAAATTAGAGTCTATTTGGTTTGAGTTCTAATACTTTTATTTTCATTTTCTATGTTTTTTATTTTCAAGATTTTTTTAAGCAAATAGTGAAAATAGAAAAATAAGATTTTATTATTTTCACTATTTTTTTTATTAAGAAAACACACAAAATAAAAATATGAAATAAAATTGAAACCAAAGGCACTTAGTTTTTCAATATCAAAGGGTAATTATAAAATTTTGTAAATTATTTTGGAGTAAGGTAAGTGAGTGTAACTTCAAAGATTTAAAGAGGTTAAGTGTATATAAACTTGCATTAAGAGGAAGTTGACATATTTTCCCCTATTTTCTAACTTTTTTAATGCTTCAAGGGTATATTGGTGGGAGGTGAAAATTTTCATGATTGTACTACATGTGTGAAATTATTTTTGAAGTGGATTGGGTCTTGTATAAGCTTTGATCGTAAAGTCAAGGACTTGAAACTTGAAAAAAATTTCTTGGCAATGGGTCATATCATTTACCACTTTGGATCTCAAGTGCTTAAACTTTCCATCTATCCTTTAGGGAAAAAAACTACCAAAACAAAATTTAACCATGTTTTGTTTCATTAAGATTGGTAATTTCAGCTGGTAATTTGATATTAAATTATTAATAGCTGGATTTAACTGCTTTAAGTTATTGCGGGCATGTTTGGATTTATGTTTTATGTTTTGTAAAATTGTTCTACAAAATAATTTTTAAATTAAAATTTCAAAAACAATAAAATAAGAAAACTTGTTTGGATAATAAAGATCAACAAAGATCAATAAAGAACAACAATGAGAACACAACTTGGTGTATCAACACAGCAACCACAACAGAGAGGGAGGGAGAGAGAGAGAGAGAGAGAGAAGAGAGAGAGGGAGGGTCGTGTGCGATGGACGCGTGTAGAGGACTCAGTGCGCCAATGGAGGCGTGCAGAGGTGAATTTGGTGTGCCGCGAGTTGGATGGCGTGAGAGGAGGAGGCAGGCTGGGGAGCAGGTCACATGCAAAGGTGGATTTGGTAGAACAAGTCTGTGCGCTGCCATTGGCCTGAGCCCGCGTGCGCCCGGAGACTGACTCTGGCAAAGGTGGGTGGCTTGGGCTCGCATCCGCTTGTGAATGGTGGAGCAGGTCGCGGCGCTAGGTCTCGCGTTCGCCTGCAAATGGTAGAGCAAGTCACGGGAGGAGCTCAAGCAACGTGGTGAATGGGAGGAACAGGTCATTGGGTTGTGGGGTGTGTTTTTAAAATACAAATTCAGAAAACATCTTAAAAGTGTTTTTGATTCTTGTTTTTAAAACACACTTTCTATTTTTATATTTTTAAAACCAATAGCAAAAAGTAGT
This sequence comes from Dalbergia oliveri, assembly GCA_030441495.1. NCBI lineage: Eukaryota > Viridiplantae > Streptophyta > Magnoliopsida > Fabales > Fabaceae > Dalbergia > Dalbergia oliveri. The sequence continues at coordinate 4,370,121 of JAMLFY010000004.1, forward strand.
TATCAAACAAATTTTCTTGGCTTTTATTTTTAAATTTGAAACCGTTTTAAAAACACTTTCCAAATGAATAAAGTGTCACTTTCATTCTTAAAATTATAAGGTTGTTTCACTTTAGTCCTTGAAATTTCAAAATTAACTCTTTAATCCCTGAAATTGCATTTCGTAGGTCACGTTAGTCCTTGGTCAAATAACTGTCAGTCAATCGTTAAATTTTGCTAACGTGGCATGCTGACGTGACATCATATCAAAATAGGTTAGATTAGTCTCTGAAATTTTCTAAAATGTATCAAAAAAGTCCCAAATCTTAAGGGCCTGTTTAATTTAAATTTCTAGTTTTCAATTTTCATTTTCAGTTTTCAAATTTGTGAAGGAAAAATTGAAAATTCTGAAACTGGAATTTGTAGTTTTAGAATTTTAGTTTTTCCTTCACAAATTCTAAAATTTGAAAATTGAAAGTTGGAAACTCAAACCAAATAGGCCATAAATTTCTCCTCTTTTGGTTTATAAAGCCTATATCCTTAATAATTCTTTAACCAAATTATTTTTTTCTCATTTTACATCTTATTTAAATAATCTAAAATTTTAAATATCCTAAATATAATTAAGAGCTTGATTAGTCCAAATTGGGACCCTCCATGTTTAACTAATATAATTAATTTATTAGATATTATATTACATTTCTTAGAATAATATTTTAATACCCATTTTATTTCAAGAAATGTAATGTAATAGCTAATGAATTAATTATGTTAGTTAAACATGGAGGGCCTCAAATTTAGACTAATCAAGCTCTTAATTATATTTAAGATATTTAAATATACTATGTGATGTTATTAAAACATGAGTTGGATGTTTAAATAATATTTTTGTTTGCAATTAGTAGATGAATTATGGATATGAATTCCTAAGGTATCAATAATTATTGATAGCAGAATGAGTTAAAAGAGGAAGTTTTCATGCCCATTAACTAAGTGATAATCATGAGTTAATCAAGTGCTTACTAGTTAAGTTCTAACATCAAGACTCTTGCTACGGCCTTCATAATAAAAAAACATATTATAAATGACCCACAAATCTTTTTTATTTTTTTTAATAACACACTCTCATGGAACTTTAATTACATAGTTCAAACTCAATAAAAAATTTTCAGGAGGAGAAATTTAAAAGGGAATGGATGTTTTATAATTTTGTAATACTCCACTAGATCTCAATAAAAAATCCAAGCTTGAAAAATGTATTAAAAAAATGTCAAAGAGTATAATTTGAGATGATTAGGGGTAGTTATAGAAGGAGAAATTGGAGTCTTTTACTATTATTACAAGAAATGTGATGTAATCGCTAATAAATTAATTATGTTAGTTAAACATGGAAGGTCTCAAATTTGGACTAATCATGCTCTTAATTATATTTAGGATATTTAAAAATTTGGATTATTTAAATAAAGTGTGAAAATGAGAGAGAAATAAGAGGGTTTAAGAATTATTAATAATTTAGATTTTATGAACCAAAAGAAGAGAAATTTAGGATTTGAGATTTTTTGACACATTTAAAAAATTTTGGGATTATTTTAATATATTTAAAATTTTAAGCTAATCTAACTTATTTTGAGTTGATGTCACATCATCATACCATGTAACATATTACATCATCATACCACATGACGTGTCACGTTATAACATTGACACGTCACATATCACTTAACATATTATGATAATAAAATATAATGGTTAACTTATTATTATTTGACCAAGGTACCATAACTTATAGAATATAATTTTAGAGATTAAAAAATTAATTTTAAAATTTCATAAGCTAAAAAAAATAAGTTTATAATTTTATAGGCAAAAGAAATACTTTACTTGTTTCCAAACAGGCCTATATCTTTGCAGTTTCTCCCTATTTCTTCTATTTGTGAAATGAGTCCGAATTTATGACAAGGTATCATCTCGTCTCATAATGATACTACAACCTCCTCACACTTATTGTTACCGAGAAAGAGTCAGAATTTCAAATCGCCCTTTACATTTTACTACTTCTACTAGTACTACTGTCAATCAATTTCCCTTCATCTGAAACTCTCAACTGCCCGTAAACAAAGTTGACCGGTCTTTGAGAAGGGCATAAATTAAATTAAATTTTGATTTTATCCACGCAGACTGTAATAAAATCAATCACCCACCAAAACAAGTCAAAATGTACAGTTCAGCAAAAGGCACAACAAAACAAATTCAACAAAAAAGAAAGAAGAAAAACACACCAGTCAATGAGGTCTAGCTGATAGCTAGCACCACCATCACCAAGCACCCTTTATTAAAAACCAAAACGGCAAGTACCTCTTGCTCCCAGCTACAACTACAATCCACAACACCACCCCCAAATAAATTAAAATATAGGTTCATGGAAAAGTTTGATTTTTGAAATTTTAAGTTGTAAGAATCACTTGAAAATTTTTAAATTTACCATTATTGAAAATTTTAACTAAGTGTCATAAGAATACAAGTTAGATAAATCCTTAAAATATATAGTATATAAACCAAAAAATTAAAATAAAAAAATATTGAAGGAGAGTTTAATTGGAGTTTTTATGAAAGCAAGCACATTATATCCTTAAAAAATGAGAAATGTTAATCCCTACTAGCTAGTGTTCCAATCATGGCCGAACTCGTTGTCTCCGAGGTAACCGCCCCTCCTCCTCCACACCCTCTCCTCCATCTACATCTATATCACTCCCTTCGCACCCTTTCCTTCTTCTAAATGCAAACCTTTCTCTTAAGATTCTGCCCTTACCCTTCTTCTCTTTCTTCTCTTCCTCTTTCTTCTTCTTCTTCTGCAAAACATAACCATCCATCAACCACCACAAAAAACAAACAAACACCGTACAAGATGAGCGTTCCTCCTGTGACGTGGCAACAGGCGGCGCCGTTCACGGTGGCGCAGTGGCAGGAGCTGGAGCACCAGGCCCTCATCTTCAAGTACCTCAAGGCAGGCCTCACAGTCCCCCCGAACTCCTCATACCCATTCGGAGGAGCCTCCAGTTGATGTCTCCCAAGCTCTCTCACTCTCTCCACTACCCATCCCGTAAGCAAGAACAAAAAAACAACTTTTTTTTTCATTCCATTTTTGCCCCTTTGAAGTTTTGAGCTCAAAGTTTGAACCTTTTTGTGTTGTGTTGATGGCAGTGGGGTATTATGGGAAGAAGATAGATCCGGAACCAGGGAGGTGCAGGAGGACGGATGGGAAGAAGTGGAGGTGCTCGAGGGACGCCCACCCTGACTCCAAGTACTGCGACCGCCACATGATTCGCCGTCGTTACCGTTCAAGAAAGCCTGTGGAATCTTCTTCTTCTTCATCTCAACAACAACAACAACAACCTCAATCTCAATCTTCTTCTACTACTGCTTCTCAGCTTTCTACTACTGCTGGGGCTACTCCTGGTGCTGCTGGCTCTGCTTCTGGGACCTTCCACACTCTCCCTTTGCACACTAATGGTACCCGTGAGGGTTTCACCCTTGGGAGCACCAACAACAACAGCAGCAGCAGCGGTAATAACAGCTTGCAGCATCATCTCCAGATGGACCCTTTGTCACTCCCCGGTGAGGTTAGCAAGAAAGAGTTCAGGTATATATTTCCATGATTCATGTCTTCTATTTTTTATTTATTCATTTAGATTGATTTGTTAGTTTATTCCATATGGTTAATAAGGTAGGGCACAATGGCGTCGTCTGATTCATGTAATCAATCTCGGTTAGTTTTTAGTCCCAAAAAAAATGGATTTATTGTTTTTGTTGATTGATTGGCTGGTTTGTTGGTTTATTGAGCTACTTGTGAATATGTTTTAAATTGGGAATTCTCAGCTTGTTTCTTTTTCATTTTTCTTCCGCTGGCCATTTCTTGGTTGGTAGTGTGTGAATGGGGGCGATGGGGTTTTTTTTTTTTTTTTCCTGGTTATCTTCTCATGGTTTGATGTGCTGGCGGATGAGTTTGTCCTTTTGGGGCGTTTTGAGTTTTTGGGGGTCTTGGCAATGATTGCCATGATTTATAGTGGGGTGGTTTTCATGTTTTGCACACGTTATTGTGACTGATAGTATATTATTGTGTTTTGCATGGTAGCTGTGATGCTAAGTTACCTCTCATGTGGGTCATTATGATGTGGGGGATGAGAGTAAGGTACAAGTCATCTGGTCATGGTTTTGGAGTTTGTATATGCGTGTATTCGAGTTACATTTGTAACTCATCTGGCCATAGTTAGGTGAAATGAAAGAATGCAGTGGTAATAAGTTCAAGCTAGCATTGTTTCAAAAGTTTCAGCGTTTTAAAAAAATCTTAAACACTGCCCGTTAGAAACAGCGTGCAAGTTCTCCATGCTTTGTTGGCAGTGTTTTTGGATTGCATTTAAGTAGGTGTTGCTGCGTGAAATGGAGAATTTATTTAGTGCTTGATATTATTGTAGCCCCAATTGTCCCCTTATCATTCATTTGAGATCATAACTCATTAACCTGGCGTCCAGGTTTCTTTATTCAAATATTTTGTAGACTTGCTTTCAACAGTCGTTCAAAACATATTATAAAAAGTGCATGGCATGGTGTTACCTTGCCAGAGGGTGAGGGGATTATTTGATAAGATTGGAAATCAAGGGATTTACTGATGATTGCATATTAAGACAAACTAGAGAAATAACTGGAGCTCTTTCTAAGGAAAATAAATACATAGCTGGAGCACTGATGTTAAAACAGTTAAATGAATTAAGCAGACGTAGTTTCAAGTTGGCCAACCTTGCACCCAACTAGTGATGGACTGATGGATAATTGATAATTATCCAGAAAGAGTGGTTGGTAGCTGTGGAGTGGTGTTTTGATGGGAATCATGGGCTATGGGTTGAAGGAAATTGTGAAATGTGACTATTTCAGTTTTTTTCTTCTAATCGTCTGGTGATATGGATTTTTCCGTTTTGTGCCACTGGTATAAGCTGTCCTAAAACTTTTCAGTTTCCTTCATTGTCTTCTTCTTGTTCTTCTTTCTTCCCTACTACTTTGAGATGGAACAGACAGAACACTTCTTATTTAGCCTTGTCACAGTTGCTTTTATCCTTTTGGTGTGTCGACACAAGCTGGTATTGATACTAGGTGGATGACTAAGTAAGAAATGCACACGCTGGGGATCACATTTTTTTTTGCAGGTTCTGAAGTAAATTTCAGAAAAAGGAGCAAATGTGAGAGTGGAGATAAAAACATGAGTTGTATGTTGGTAATCTGAAGTAAATGATTTAATTCCTTATAAGGAGCTTGTGAGAATTGAGGTATGGAATGGATATTAACTTATGTCCATGACAATGAAATAAGGGCAGAGTATCTAAATTGCTTTATGTAAAGTACATAGCAGCAGTTTTTCTTCTGGACACAGCCTAATTCATTCACATCTATAGATTCATATGTGCAGATGGTGGGTGCTTTTGTAATTCATGGCTGCAGTGAGCCCATCCTCTTGAGCATTTGGGTCCATCTATAGCTTTTCATAATTTGTTCTTCGATTTTCTTTTTTCCAAAAATTGTTTGTAATTTCCTCTTATGCACTGAAATAAATGGAGCAGCATCGTGATGTTTACTAAACACTCCATAGGTTTGCACTGAACACCGAAGCAGATGAGCATAACTTCCTGCAGAAAGATCTGGGAAGTGTGAGATATCAAGGTTATGACTTCACCTCAGATGGCATGTGGTCCATGTCTCAGATTCCATCCAACACTGTTTCAGAATCAAGAACTGGTTCCACTATGGTTGGCGACTGCTTCCAGCAGCAAACAATTCGGGAGGCTGAGCTGTTGAATCTCAATGCTGCGAGGTCCAAGGAACTTGTCTTTAGCAGCCAGTTAAGTTCAGCAGGGTGTTTGAAACAGGAATATCAGTCCCCTCATTCTCTCTTCAGTGACTGGCACTGGAAGAAGGATTTAGGCTCTGATGCCATTGTGTATAGGCCCAGCAAAGATTTTAACTCGGATGCCAATGTTGATTGCAATGGTTCTTTGTAAGGTTTGCATGCTTTTGGAGTCACTTCCTGTTCCCCCCACCCTTTGTTTCTCACCCAAACCAATGAAATGCTATAATAAATAAGGGAGTGATGAAACTTTCATCCATAGCATTCAGATACCTAAGGGAGTCATGTTTTATTTTCAAATCTCTAAATATGTTGTTATCTTATATACCTTATATACTTAGAGTTCTGCTTTCTTTATATGTAAACTTGTAACATTTGACTATGCTTTCCTTTTTTATTTTTTTAAATTGTACTATCATTTAGTCTGACTCTTATCTTCCTATGATTGAAGTGTCATGATTGTTAGACACATGGTGCTTGCTATCTTGAGCCAGATAGCTTATATTGGGTGGTTTTAATTATTGCATGAATGATGGAATGAATGAATGACAAACATTCCCTCCAGTATATGGCATCTGGGACGAGGGATCAGTCATTTGCATGTTGGAAAGCTTTGGGGTAGTAACTAGTAAGTAAAATGGTGCAGGTTGATGGTGGTATCAGGTGAGTATGTTAACCTAAAAAGAGTGTGTGCAGAGTCTTGGAACTAATGGCTTGAAAGTGGAGAGGACAGGGGCAAATGGTGCTTTGCATTGGAATTTAGACGCATAATATCGCAGTGAGATGTTGCTTTCACAGCTTCCTCTGTGCAGTGGCAATAAATGAGAAGTGCACAGTGGTTGTGCCATATTAATGCTTCAATTTGGAGTAGCATTTCGAGGTACAAAGGCGGTGTTTACGTGTTTCATTTCGTAATAAGTTTTTCTACTTACGCTGCCCTCCTTTTTTTTTTTTTTTAATTTGAATAAACAACTTATATGTCCCTCAAGGGAATTTTACAAAATTATTTAGCCCTTTAAAAATTAAAATTAAACTTATGATCTTTCAAGATTTTAATAATATGACATATTAGTCTCTTTGTATGTATTTGATTTTTTAAACATTTATAAAATTGTATATTGATCTGTTAATATGATGTTAAGTAATATGTGTCATTTGAAGTGAAATAAAGTTTAAAATAATATTTTTTATGGTTAAAATTTATAAAATGAATCATTTAAATCTCTATTATAAGTTATAAAGTGATTTATTTTGTGTAATTTTAGACATTAAAATAAATGTAATATGTTTCAAAATAATTTCATTTAATTTGCTTCTAATATTTTAATAACACATTATCATTGTACTATGCTATATGTGTAAGTCTATTAATGAAAAACTAAAAGAGGGATTAATGTGTTTATCATTTTTAATCTTAGGGGTCTTGAGATTAATTTCTTTTATTAAAAAATGAAATAGTGTTACACAAAAATTTTGAGGGACCAAATGAGTTATTCACTCTTTTTTTAACCTTAGAAAATTAAGCTTAAATATGATTTGTGTGCAAAAAATAAGTGATTTTTGTTTTCTATCAAAAAGAAAAAAAATTCAGTTTAAATATTTTGAAAACTATTTAAATTTAATCTTTATTATAAGTCTATTTCTGTTAAATATTGAACTGGTTAACAAAATATCACATGATCTAGTTTTGTATGTTAGCTATTAATTTTACATGCAATGTCATAAATCTTATGGGTTAAAATGTTATGATAGGTAATTGGATTGGGTAAGATATGTTATTAAGTTGGTCCAATGGGTTATTAGATAATGATTTTGACTTATATTATTAGAGTTAATGTTCATTTTTAGTCCATAATTTTACAATTGTGCATCATTTTAGTTCATATCTTTTAAAATGAGTCAAATTAGTCAATTGCAAAATGTGAGTTATGTTAGCCCTTCAACCTACTCTTATTTAACATCTCATCAATTAAATGATGATGTGCAACATTAAGTAATACTTTGATATGTCTTATATCATGTGAAGTATAATTAAGTTTAAAATTATTCATTTTGATGTCTAAAATTATATAAAATGATTCATTTACATCTCTTTTTCAAGTCATTGCATTTTATGCAATTTTAGATATCAAAATAAGTTATTTTAAATTTCATCATACTTCATATGACACATGGTATGTCAAGGTATTACCTAATAATGTTACATATCATTTAATTGATAAAATGTTAAATAAAAGTGGGATGAGAGACTAACTTGACTCATTTTTTGCAATATCAATAACTAATTTGTCTTATTTTAAAAGTTAAGGACTACAATAACTTAAGAGTATAAAATGGGGACTAAATTAAACATTAATCCGATATTATTATGATATGTAAGATTTTTAGTTGTCATGAAAGATAACATAACTGAATAATGTGGTGTTTTTGTTAGTAAGTTCAATATTTAGTTATTTACTAATATAGCCATATTAATAACATGGGATAAAATCAAACGACTTTGGAAATGTTGCCAAAATAAATAAATAAAACTCCAAGGATCGATAAATTGTTGATCGACCTCTCCCTCAAACTCTATAATTTCATAGTTCTTTTTTACTAAAACTCCAAGTTAGCCCTTTAGATTTATAAAGGGGGATAAATTAATCCCTTAAATTTAGAAAATTTCATATTAGACTCTTAAACTTTATAAAATGGGATAAGTTAGTTCTTCTGTAAAATTGTCATATAAATTGTGTCTCGTTAACTACTTGTGTATACTGTTAATTTATTTACATACTTGCTAACTTTTATGGTGGATCCTAACTTATCACTTCTCTAAATGAAGTCGTTAGACCTTTTTTTTTATCTATCTCTCTCTAGAAGAAAAATTTTGACTTTAAGTTGGTATTTGTTTTGCGAGAGAAAATGAGATAAGTTATGACTCATTGAAATTAACAGGACACTTAAGCAAGTTAACAGAATACATGAATATTTCTATTAATAGTTTAGATAACAATTTGAAGGAGGACTAACTTGTCATCTTTTATAAAATTTGAGGAATTAATATGAGATTTTTAAATCTAATGGACTAATTTATTCCCCATTAAAATCCTAGGACTAATTTGGGTTTTAGTCAATTTTTTCATCAAAATGACTACATTTTGATATTTTTCTTTATTAACTTCGCTTATGCTTCATCAAACCCTTATTTCTCTTAACCTCTAAATGCTTCTTCATTTATAGTTGTACATACTACATCCACCTTAAGTTTTGATACACGTGTTTCTTAAATATTAATCAGAAACGAATTTAGAGCTTTCGCGGAAAAAAAAATATAGTTTCAAACACCAAACTGAAATGTACTTATTCTTTAAGGACTAGAATATTTTATTTTGTTACAAACCAGAATCATATTTAACCAATTCTTAATCTCTTTTTCCATTTTCAGAACTCGGGTTTGCAGGACACACTTCCACTCTTGCACCTCCCTTATGACAGATTGCATTAATTCTCATATAACAGTAGAAAATTCTCTACATTTAGCTCTGCCTTTTACAGTTCGAATTCAACTGAGAAGTAAACCCCAGTCATTTAATTTGACTTGAACCGCGTTCTGGAGATTGTTCTTAAAGGAGCTTGTAGAAGATTAATTAGTGTATTTGGATCCTCTTATCTAGATTTTCAGCATCACATAATTATTGCATCTGTATAAACATGAAGAAGAGCTAATTGTACACAACTCAGAGTGCTTCAAAACTTGTGAAGACAGGCTAAAGAACAGCACAAGATTGGCATCAACACAACTGCCATGATTTATCATGTGATTAACAAATATATCAGTTCAGTGTGTCCTGTATAAGTTAAGATCAATTTATCTCTATTTCTCATTTCAACTGTCTATAAATACTTTGATGTCCAGCTCATATATTAATCAATATCGAATTGTTACAAATGGGAGGATTTAATTGAATGATAGCGTAAAAAAGTTTTATATGATCTGTATATCAAAATTAAACTAAGGAAGATTTTCAATTTTTCTTGCCCTTCTACTTTTGTTTACCAAAGGTTTGATACAGTTGTGACATTGGTACATTTTTTCCTTTAAACTTTTTTCAGTTTCTTGAAAACGAAATATAAAAGAGAGCGATTCTGAAATTCAGTCATTGTTAACTCTAAGAACACACCAAAACCCCAACAGGAGCCAAACATACAAAGGATCAATGAAGAAGAAATATGAAAGTGACAGAAGCTAACTCAAGGATCTATCTCATGATCGAGCAAAATATATATGGAATTGCAATATGTTGCTTTCTCTGGCCAGGAATAGAAAGATAAGAGGCATCCTAATACATCTTTCAACCAAATTAGTACAAACAAGTCCTCCAAACAAAGGTAGTTAGATAGAAGGCAATTAATAACTGATACATTCCTTTAGGATCATCAAACACTAAGCACTAATCAGTCGCATTTTTTAAATTGCCACAGAAATTACACTCCAGAACATTAGATGGCACATCATCTTTTGGAGGAAGAGGAGCCAGAGTGCCTGCACAGTTCTTTCTGTCACAAACATACTTGTTAAGGAACCTCACATGTGGCAGATCAGTGTTCCCTCCTTGGCTTAGGCCATTAGGCCAACTTGCTTCAACCTTGCACCTATCACATCCACAAGTGAACCCATAATCCTCCATCAGGATCCTCTTCCTTGTGGGATAATCCCTCCCAATCCTGAAATAGCTTATGCAGACCTCTTCCCTTGAGCAACATCCCTAATCACCCTAATGATAATGTCAGTGTTGTGCTCATCACCAGGGTCACTTGTGTCCACATAATCAAACCTGCATGCATTGGGAACACAGTCATGGTTGAACATAGTGGCTTTTGGGTATATGCCATAAGCCTTGATGGATCTTTGAGGGCCATCTGGGGAATAAGGGTCCATCAAGCAGAATGAATTTAGCCTGTCCTTGGCAAGAAGCTCAGCAATGAGATCAACGGAAAGCTGGCTCGTTTTTTGGAAAAGGGGTGAGATTATAGAATGAAGGAACTTAGCAGCATCAAGAATGGACTCATCTGGGGTGCCATGAAGGGAAAGCAAAGTGTGAATATCAGAAGTGGACGTGATGGAAAGGTTATAGCAAGCAACAACAAGACGGGCTTGGACTTGGCGTTCAAGGGGTTGTTGTTGAAAAATGGTGAACTTGATGAGTCTTTGAGAAGTGACAGCAATGCATGGCACACAAAGGGAGAATGTGAGGAGTTGAGGGCAATGGAGAGGCATTTCTGGCTGCAAAACTTGTGGTTGAGGCAAGAAGGGCATGAAACAGTATTGCTTTCAGTGTGTGGTGGTGAAGGTGGGAGGATTCTGAAGCAGTGGTCACAGTAAGAGAAGGATGATGAGGAAGAGGGAGCAGTGGAGATTAGAGGGGAAGCTGAGTAGAGAATGAGAGGGGATTCTTTGAGGACTACTTGGCCTGCTTTGAGAGGCTGAGCTGAAACTAGGCCCCTCCCTTTGCCTGCTATCTGCTCCACCCTCAACAGACTAGAGGCTGAATCAGCCATGATCATAGCTAGATGTGTGTGTACAGTAGGTTTCAGAGCTGATGGCTTGGTGTAATCGGTGGAGCAGATGGGGCAGGGTAATACAAGAAAAATAAAGAGCTTTTGGAACCTTATAGATGATAGGATGGTCTATTATTTGGAAATAATGATAATAATAAAAATATATGTCTGGCATGGATAGGTGCTTTATTCCTCATTTTTAACTGTGCTCATCATGAAATCAGAGAAGTGTGGAGTGGAGAAATGAATGAGTGTATCTTCCAACAAATTTAATCTGATTAATTTTATTTTAAATATGTTTATTTATAAGGTTTTCATGCAAATGTTTTTTAAAGAAATTGTCTCACAGATTAAAATAGCAAATTTTAGTTATGTCCTGACATTGAAAGCAACGCTTAAAATGACAAGAAAAAAATAAAGTACCGATATTCACCTAAAGTTATGCGCACGATGAATTACTGAGCCTTCAGAGTTCAAACCCGCACCCCACTTTTCTCAAAAGGAATTATTTAGATTTATCAATAAAATTATTTTAATATTCGAAAATGGGTTAGGACATCCATCCTACCTCCACTCTCTTATTCACTCCATTCACCTATTCCATTCAAAAGTGATAAACTTTTAAATATTAAAATAATGCTACTCCAAACTTGTTGATGTTACGGATCTTGCATATCGTAAATATTATTTTTTTTATACATTCATAAATATTATATTGACGCTTGCGCAGCATACTTTTTAATTATTTATTCAATATGCATTCAACATGAGGTCCTTGTTTTTCAATAAAAAAATAGGTTCTTTTTCTTTAATATATAAAATTTCCCATATAAAATTTCAATAAAATATCAAATCATTATTTGTAACCATTGATTATGATATTTTTCATTGTAATTTGATGCTTTCTTGAATTTTTATTGATTAATAGTATATAATTATTTTATAGTATCAATATATAGAAATTAATTTCTTTTAATATATAGATAAACTCCTCTAGAAAGAATTAATTTTATTGTATAAGGCTTTACACATTAAGTGTTTGTTTAAAAATAACTCATGCAACAAATTAAACTAAAAAAAAAATCAATGCAATTATTTAAAACGTAATATGTTTACAACAAATGAAGAAGAATTAAGCACAATACGGCGACGTTTCAGGATAGGAACAACATCCTCAAAGGATGCGAAAATTTAGCCGTGGCACAATAGCGTTAGCGAAGTGAGATATCCTCATATCCATTTCCAACCTTATCTGTTTTGGAACATGTCTGATCTCATTTCCTCACTCCTAATGTCCTAACGCACGCCCTCCTTTCTTTCTCTGTGTGTCTTCTTTTCTGTTGTTGTGTTTTTAGCCTTTGCTACTACCATGTTGTCCTGAGCCATCTACACCTTCCACGTAATCCAATGGCTGCAACCGCCACCACGTTTTTCACTCCGCAATTTCTTCTCCAGGTTCTCTCTCTTTCTCCTAACCCCCTTGTCCACTTACCTTTTGAGGAATTGAAATCTTATTATGGACTCTATGGAAGATGTTAACTTCATTCATGTTCATCTATTTGAGAAAGAAATTGCATCCAGCTGACATTATTCCCAATTCTCATCAATTGGGTTTTATTACAGCTCACTTTTAGCGTGTATCTGGATTAATTTATCCCAAATTTAAAATAACTTATAATTAAAAATTTCATGAGGCAATTTTTTGCCACACATAATAGTAAATTAGTAATACTCAACACCCAGGTTCTGCTTCATAATTGTAGAATTAATTATCTTGTCTAATTTTCATTATGTGCTTCTAATGCAGCAAAGTAGGTGTAACATATGGATACTCACCAAGATCAGTTATTTCAATGGAAATGTGAAGTCAAACTTCCCTATTCATAGATCAGGATTTCACCATCAGATTCACCTCTCAAACCTTGCACCTATAGGTGCAACCTTGGGAGGCCCCAAGGGGTTTGGAACTTCCCCAAAGAAAAGGAAGAAGACCAAGAAAGTGAGAAAGGACCATAGTGAAGATGATGATGATGATGAAGATGAAGAAGAAGGAGAAGGGAATGAAGAGGCAGACCAGGGTGTTATTCCAGAAGTGGTGACCAACAGGATGATCAACAGGATGGCATTCTCTGTGGGGATTCCTTTAGGCATTGGGCTTTTGTTCTTCCCATTCTTTTACTATCTCAAGGTTGGGCTTAAAATTGATGTGCCAACTTGGGTGCCCTTCATTGTGTCGTTCTTCTTTTTTGGGTCTGCCCTTTTGGGGGTGAGTTATGGGATTGTGTCCTCCAGTTGGGACCCATTGAGGGAAGGGTCCTTTCTGGGTTGGAATGAAGCCCAGAAGAATTGGCCTGTTTTTTGGCAATCCCTTAGGGGAGGAGGGCCCGGAAGAATTAGCATATTATTCATGTTTCCTTTTTCTCCTCCTTTCTCCTTTTTACATATATATTATATCTTGCTAAACTTAGTTAATTTTAATCCATTTGCAGAAACAGCTGACTTAATTTTCACTTTTTTTTTTTTATTTTAGACCATAGAATTAGCTTGTGAATATAGCTTCCGCTCTTACTTCAGCTTGAATAAATGTCTACTAATATGTTCGGTTTTTCATTTATAAAGCTCTCAACTATAGTTTGGACAAAAAGAAAAAAAAATTCTTATAGCATTTCCTAAATCATGATTTGAAGTTTCAAATAAGAAATTAAAGATATGTTTGGTTTGATTTTTTTTGATTTTTAATTTTTCAGATTTTATAAAAGAATTATTAAAAATTTTTAAAATTATAAATTTTAATTTTTAATTTTAAATATTTTTTTTATAAAATCCTAAAAACTGAAAAATTGAATTGAACATGTCTTAAACATACTATGGATTGATGTCCAATTGCAAGTGTCAGGCTCACAGCCAATACTCACGATCTATTCTTTTTGGGTCGTCCAATACTCACGTTGGAGGCCGACTTGTAACTGGTGTTATGGGCTGGGCTTGATTGTTGGATCTGCCATAGACACTGTGATCCAAAGTTCATTCATTTCATTTCATGACCAAAAACAAAAAGTTCACTCATTTGCCAACCTCAATGGACATCCGTGATAGGCGTATCATAACCCAAAAGATTGTGTGTCCATAGACAAAAACTAGCATAAACAGAAAAAGGAAAAAGATTTGACGAAAAGAAAAATAAAAAGACTTAAACAGAAAAAAAAAAAAAATCTTCTAGTCAATTGCTTCTTAAACATGGAGCTATTTCTAATGAACCAAGTTTCATATTTTAATATCGCAAATAAAAGTTGGCTTTACTGTATCTGTATGTATCAGTTGGAAGTTGGAACTTATTCAAGAGATTGATGACCAATCCGTGCATGGCGGAGTGGAAAACACGTGCAGTTTCTATACCTGCCCATACATTGACTCATCATGTCTTTATGTTGCATAGGCAGATGAAATATTATGTCTCTTTTCCCCCACAGTAAAGTAGGGCTCACAATAATTAAATGCAAAATTATTATGTGTAGAAAAATATATATTCAGATATTTGAGCATATCCCTGATCTGCAAATCAAACAAAACTGCTTTAACATCCTATCCTAATTTGCAGCAACTCAGCTTCTTTTCTTTAAAGGGTTTTGTACATGGACAGTTTAAATCTTGTCCCTTAAAAGAGAACCAACATAAAAAAAGAAAGGTGATTATTGAACGTTTTCCTCTTTGTTCAAAAGAACAGGTTCAGGAACATATATTTTTTTTATCTTTTTCTGTGATTCCTTTTTCTTTTCCAATTTTTCACACTTTATTAACATTCCTACCCTGATCATGAAGAATAAAAACAAGCTGAATATTCATATTACTCTTAATTAATTTAATTCGCTTCCCTCTATACAACCCTTCCCCACAAGGCAAACAAGCCATGTAATAGTTTATATGAAAGCCTCTCTCAATCTAAGCAAATCTTTATCTTTCTTTCCTGTCTATAATTTATCAAAATTGGAATCATGCATTAAGGGGAGTAAAGTAATTCAATAACTCATCCTCCTTTTATAAATATAACTCTACCCAAATCTAATGAGATTAAAATATATTATGTCCTAATTAGAGTCTTTAATGCTTAATCATTAGATTGTTCCCTTAAGAATAAGCAAATCCTCCTTACTTGACCCTTTGCTTTGGTTGTACTTTTTAAGGGGCCACAAAGGTAAGACCATAACATAAGACCTAGGAATTAACATTATCAAAACCGCAAAGATTCCTTGGTTTGAATTTGCATGAAACAGTGAAACACTGATGAAACTGAGTTTTAGAACTGCATGCTGATCCAGCTGCATAAGCATACATATAAGTTGGACGTACGGAACATGTTTAAAAGCTTCAAATAAACAGTATTTGCACGACACTGCCAACTTGTGTCTCTTCTTTTAACAGTGGGGGGGTAAGCATTGTTTTTTATCTGAAGCAAGAAATCAAAAGAAGCACATAATAACCAAAGTAATCAGACCTGAACATTGGAAATGGGGAAAGAAAAGACTTGGGGATTGAGATTATGTAGATTTGCTTTCGGGGGAGGGTTGCTGAATGGGAAGCTTTATGATCACTTTCCACAAATATCATATGTGTATCTACTACATGTTCGTTGTTATCATGAAAAAACAGAACATTCCTAACGTTAAAAGCGGTATAATCCCTCATCATGTTTTCATGTCCTCTCAACCTTTCATGGCATTTTTGAATTGCACTTTGACTAGCTTGATGAAACGTTTGGATTCTGAGGCTTTTGATATTACATTATTAACATGGAAATTAAAACAAGATTACAAAATTATGTCCATTGCAACACTATAATATTGTCATTAACGCTTCTCAATTAGCTGTATATATAGTCTTTGTGTATCTTGGCTTCAAAAAGAAAACAGATAAAGGGATAAAACTATTTTTTCTTCCTGCTACATATAGGTAAAAAAAAGTTCTTAGATTTTTTTACCTTGCTTGGTATGAGCAGAGTTAACATTTGTGTATTCTCTTTATAATCATAGACAGGTCAGGGAAGATAAAGAGAGGTGAACAAAATAGCAAAGATCTTATTAAAGTGTGATATTTTTGAATTCACTTGAAAACCAGACCAAACCAAGTTGAGGGAGGGAATGACTTTTGGACCTTGGACTATATGCTTTCTTCCTTAACAAGATCTGGTAAAACATCTTTAGCTAAAGCACGACCAATCAGATGGTGACACGTGGAATAACCATTTCTGGATGCTGAAAGAGGAGAGAGAGACCCCTCAACACCAAGCAACAAAGGAAAGATTTGTGTGGCTTCTTGCTGGCAGACTACTGTGTGAGAAAAAAAAAAAAAGAGATTGTTCTAGTTTTTATATTTGGGCTGTTTTGTTGTCCCTCTATTCCAAGCATTCTTTGCTTAAAGAGAGAGTTAGCCCCAGGAATAAAGCAAAGGACAAAAATATGTAAAATGGGTTACTTAAAGCTAAAGCACATCATCACTTGTCTTCAAATATCAAAGAACCCAAATTTTGCAGCCACTGCTGACAACCTTCAATAGCCAGCAACACTCACTTGGGCCAAAAAGTAATGCGCAAACCTTCTTCTTGTATATGATATTTGTTCATAAAAAGTACATAATATAAGCGAAAAATGTTAAAAAGAAGAGAATCAATTCACAACCCACAAATCTTTATCAGTATATGTTCATATGAAATATATTTTTTATATCCAAGGAACATTTTTCTGTCCTTAAATATTTTGTCACCGGTCATGGCCGGTAGCAAGTGCTATTCTGTTAGTAGCCGTACAAAATTACTTCAAAGTCTGACCCTTTGAGAGGACAACTGAATCTAGTTGGTTTGGGTAACATACTGTCTGACAGTGGCTAACTAATCAAGATAAGAAAAACAATACAATAGCAGAACCAGAACAGTGCACTGCAGATAGTGGATGCACCGGAGAGACCAAGGGGCTTTTGGTTTCTTTGACAAGATTGAAAATCTTCCTTCAATTCCAATTTTGATCTTGATTCCAATTTTGCACTTCGCTCGTGCAACTTGATTGGACTAAACAGTTCAGTAAACCTGGTAGCTAGCCTCATCAGTCTCTCACCTTTTTCTTTTTGTTCTTCCTTTTGTTTTTTAGGTCTCGCCATTTTTTCTCTCTTATTTTAGCTGTGGAAGTAGAACCGCATGTTAACATTTTGCTGGCCAGAAAAAAAGAACAGTTTGGTACAAATTCTAGATCAGCAAATGAGCAGAAAGAATAGCGAAATGTCTTATTTTGAGGGTAGAATACTTCCAACAATGCAGGAACTTTTGTCTCTTTTAAGATGCTTTTTTTGTTCCATTTGGTTGAGTTGAGAATAACCATTGGGAATAAAGTTATCAATTGAATGAGTATGACTAAAAGCTTGAACATTGAGTATACTTGTGTATGAATCTTTTAAATCTTAACTAGAAATGACGAATATAGTGTTTAGAGTGATGGTTGTACTTTCTTTCACAGTACTTCAATCTTAGGAAAAAAATGACATTTGTTGTGTATAAATAAGTTGATCTTAGACAATTTCTTGACCCAAAAATTAACCATATAAAACAAATTCTGTGAAACAGCACAATAGTAAATTGGTGTGAGAACCCCAAAAAAAGAGAGAGAATTAACTTATTACCGTACTACTCCCCTGCACATAAATGTGGTTAATTATGTTGTATGGTTTGATTAGTCTTGTCAACCAAAAGGAGACTCAGAACGGAATTGCAAAGTTCAGCTCACAAAAAAATAACTACTGACTACTGCGGATCTTTGTGAGGTCATTGCACAAGACAAAGTTGGTCAAGCTAGAGCCTGAAAATGTAGAATCTTAGCTACCATCATCGTTTCAAAGTTGACAAGCATGAATAGGAAAATCACTATTACTAGTCGATCTATATGTATCTTTTGATCCAATGAGCTTCATGCATGTGGTTTCAGGTCAAAGAAACTTGTTGCACCGATGAAGACACCGATGAGCTTTTTATAAAAAGGATCACGAAAAGCACATAACTCATCAAGTTTAGAATAATTCGATCAGACTGATCTATAGTCATCTAGCTAGGTTATTAAAGTAAGCTATATACTGGTTTGTTTAATTAGGCTAACTTGTTGCACATGCAAGCTCTTTAAAGTTTAAACGCTTAACATGTAAGGCAACCATGTTCTTTCTCTCCTGATTCTCTTTTTATAGCAAAATATATGTTGTGATGCATAGGATCAGTTTGGATAATGGGGCAAGAATCATATATTTGTATAAAAATTAGTATATTATACTATATCTTGTTATGTTATTTTATTTAGAATTAGTGTAGGTCAAATTTAATAAAACTGTGCGGTCAAAAATCCATATATCTAGGTAATTTTTTTTGAAAAAAATACAGTTGTTGTGGAGGCATAGGCCCCCACCTCCTTCTACTTGCATTCGTCCTTGGATGCATGTTATCCGTTCATATATACAAGAAAGTAATCTAAACCAAATTAAATGAGTTTTTAAATAAAGTACCTAAAATTTTTCATTCATATTTTGAATTTTTTTTTCTTAAATCTCATATCATCTTATGGAGAGGAATGAGATTCGAATATATCATATTCTATTTGGATAATTTTTTATATAAAAAGATCATATCAAATCTATAAGCATATAAAAAATATCATACCGCTCTTCTAAGATTTTATCTTGAGATTAATGATGTAATTAATTAGCATACAATTGTTGTAGCTGACCTTACTCAAAAATAATAGTACAAGGATCAGTATAAAAAAATAATAGCACAAGGATTGACTGTGCTATTCATCATCATATTTCTTTAGATATTTTGTTAGACTAATTTTTCTAAGAACAATGATAGATACGAATCCTTCACCCACCCACACAAATGGTACCTTCAGAATCAAACATTTATCATCTTTTAAATGTGCAGTTACGTTACTATATTGTATTTAAAGATACACACAAACAATACTATCTCTACATACGACTATATCATAAAAAATAAATTGTAAACGTCTCTCATGGCATCTTTTTCTCCAAAGATTTTCTTAAAGCCAAAAGCTACACTAAACCAAGAAAAAAAAAAACATAATGATGATGACAATATTAGACTACATAATTTCTTGGTGCATAGTTATAGGAGAGAACATTATAATTACGATTATTATTACGATCCAGGAATGACATCATTGAAGCGGCACAACACAACCTGGATGGGAAGGTTCCAAACCTTGTCATCATAACAATCTCCCAAGCAAATCCCAGCCATTCATTCCCATCAGAACCAACCAAAACATGCCACGTGGCTTCCCACACGAACGTTTGAATTCCCACCCTTGGATCGACCAAGACCCAAACACGTAGGCCCCAAATGTCTCCTCTTCGTTTTCCCTCAAAAACATTTTCCGCCAAACTTAACGGCAGAACCTGGCGCCGTCAATTCCACCGTCACCCCTGATGTATAAATACGACAACCTCAAACGCTGTCCCCCTCCTTCTCCTCGTCTCATCTGTAACTGTAAATTTTCCCCAATCCATTTTCTCGCCTTCAAATCATCAAAATATCGCACACCCACGATTTCTCGCAAGCATTTAATTCGTTCATTCATTCTCATTCATTCATATACGCGCGTACCCTCTATCTGTTTCCTCTGTTTTTTTCTGAAAGCAGAGCGCTCTGCTGCACTACGAAGCTCAGCATTTTCATTGCAAATGCGTTTTACCCTCTTCAACTAGAGGCTCATACAAGGTAGTGTGAAAGTATTCTTAATCCACTTCGCTCGTGTGATTTGTCTTTTTTCGTTTTCTTTTTTTGGTTTTCAACTTTTGTTCTGTTGTGGTACAGGGTATTCTGTTTTACAGTTTTACTGTTTTTTGCAATGCCATGTCATGTGATGTTAACTCGCTTCAGATCCCAAGCATTTTGAGACCCATTTGGAGTTATTTCGTGTTGTGTTAAACGCTAATAACAATAAGTTTCTATCTTTTTTGAAACGACACAGAGGGTAGTGTGTAGCTAGCTGAAGCTGGTTTTGGTGGTGGCGTTTGAAAAAAGTGAAGAGATAAAAAAAAGAAAACGTGTGCGTTTGCGTTTGTGGGGAAAGTGCAGAAGTAGGGTTTGAGGCTTTGGTGAGAGAGCAAAACCTAAGGAAAGCAGTGGAAGATTCATAGCAGAGGGAGACAAAAGAAAGAAGGGAAGAGGGGGGAGCAGTTAAGGTATTGTTTGGTAAGTCGTTTTCGAATAGTTATAGTAACGACAGTACTTTTTTCAGAAAAGCAAACAACATCAATCAATGTGGAAGGAATTCCATTTCTTCTTCTTATTATAATTACTATTGTTCTTGTTCTTCTTCTTCTTCTCTCCATCGTTCTCATTCTTACATAATCCACTCTGCATGTGTCTCTTTGCCCCCTCTCTTGTCACACCATTCATGTTTCCCACCTCACATTATTCAACCCAACTTGTCCTTTTCAAATTCTCAAGCCCCATTTATCAATATTGATAACTAATAAATGCAGCAAATAAGAAAATTCTTAGTGCCAACTCATCATTCAACGGTAAGCATGTATAATTACATTATCAGTGATTAGTACAGTTTTTGGGTAGCCAAGAATTATTATTATTATTCATAGATAGCCTTTTTTAAAAAAATAATAATAATTTTATATATATTTAGTTATAATAGTACACAGTTTTCTTTTCCATTTTTTTTCTATATCTCTCTTTAAGTCCGTGGTCAGTGAATGTGTGTAGCTTTTTGGTTAGGGAGTGTTATTATCTCGGGGAATGGGATTTGATTGTGATTTACACAGAAGATAAAGAGAGAATCAGAATGAGGAGACTGGTGGGGTGGATGCGTAAGTGTTGTTTGGGTTGAGTCTATGTGCCATGAGGGATCAATGATGTGTCAGAAAAACTTGGGCTTGGACACGCTTTGCTTCTTTTATTTCATTTTCGATTTGTGTACTAAAAAGCAAAAAAAAAAAAAACCCACATTGCTCACATAGTAAGCATAAGCAAGCAACAGCATCTATCTCCCTTGGTCATTCATTCATTCTTCTAACAAGGAAGAAGGTGCCTTTGCCTTTTGCCCCCCTCGATTTTGTTTTCTCTTTCACTCCTTTTAATTAATCTTGACACTTTTTTATCCCTCCCTCTCTTCCTCTTCTCTTCCCTTTTTCTTTTCGGATTTTGTGATCTCCTAGCTCTGATCCCGAGTCTCATTGAAGATTGCTTTTCCTTTTTGGTGTTTTTAGCTCTGGACCATCTTGTTTTGCCTCATTGGGCACCTCATTTAATTTAATATAAATCTTAGTTTTCATTCAGTTGCATTCTAACTTACTAGTTTGCTCCACCTTGGGCCTTCTTTTATATTTCGTTGCTTTCACAGCTTCCCAACCTAACCAATTGGTTATTGCTTTCCGCAAATTGTCATTCCCTTGTCACTGTTTTATTCAACGAAAGTGATTACTTCCACCTATCCTCAACTTTATCCTTGAATGAATAATAACAATTAATAACATATAGTTTAATATTTATTTATTCGGTTCTAACTATTATATTATCCATTCAAAACCAATAACATGCTGATTCCATTCCATCATTGATTATTATTCCAACCCCTCAATTCCAAAATACCATCACTTTTTTGCTCATTCACTTGAATTTGACCAATAAGTGCATGCTTGTTTTGTTGTTGTGCAGGTACAAAAAAGAAAACAAGAAAGAAAGAAAGAGAGAAGAAAGTGAGTAAAGATGTTTACATGCATAGCTTGTACGAAGCAAACGGCGGAGGAGAGGGAAGAAGAAGCCCGTGAGAGTGGCACGCCTAGTACAAAAGAAGCCGTCAAAAGCCTGACTGCGCAGGTTCTTAATGCCCACCCTTCTCTTCTTACTCTCGCTTTCTCTCTCTCTCTCTCTCTCTCTCTCTCCCTACCTATAAACTTTGCTTTTGCAGCTTCTTTTTCCATCTTGGTGAAAACAAACAAAATCAGCCCCATGAGGGTCATGATATGGTGGGGGGACCACATTTGGAATCTTTCACATCCACGTATACCTATATACTCCCTACATTCATACAACAAGACAATCAATATTTTTAGTATTTTTTAACATTAAATTTGAGAAATGTTAGTTTTGTCTATTTTATTTGAGAAATGCTAAGTGTATTCATATCAACCTATCATTATTCACCATCAAAATAATAAATTTCTTATTTTAAATGGGTCACACGATATTCTAACTAATATATATTGAAATAACTGATCCGTTTTAATTTTCGTTAAAGACACATCTATATTTATATGTATATAAAAATATAAGTATCACACGGTTGCACACGAGTTATCTTATTATCTATCTACCTAGGAAGGGGATTGCTTTGATTTTAGGATGACGTTGTGTTTTGGTTGCTTTTGCTGTTGACGGATGGTCCACTTCCACCCCCATGTATTGGTCCATTTATTCGTTTATTTAATGGCATGTGGTGTTGCTGACCTGACATGACCATCATGATCAACCAATCAAGCCCTTATTCCTTCGTAGACTTGGAAATTTTACGGAACCAATTTGTTAATTAGGTCCACTTATAATTGCAACTTGAGAAAAGAGCAAGGGCGTTTTGATTTTTAAATCGGAATTTATGATTGTGACATCATGCACATAATAAGTTGGGGGTGGATTTTATGGTGAAAGTCTTATTCTGGATTCATACTTTTTATTATTAATTATTAGATTAAATTATCCAAAAGGGAAGTAATTACAAATGACCAAATTTTAACTATTGAACGATACAGTAATAATACTTTGTGATGATTCACTTATCATATTTTTCCATGTGTGTTTATTTTGAACGTAAAAGCAATTGTCTTGGTCAAATATTCTCCAATTTGTGTTGGAGAGTAGCAGTAGTAGGAACATGCTCCACACATTCAGCGATTTGGTTAATGTTTCAGATTTGAGAAAAGATGCCTAGCACAGAAGGGCATGGGTATCGTTTGTGTGGCCCATCCTTGAATTCTTGTCTACCCACTTTTTTTTTTCTCAAAAGTTCTCTATATGCCAATGAAAAATAAAGAAAAATTATATAAGAGATGGCCAAGGTTTGAATTGTTTTCATGATAGAAAAGTATATTAGCATTTACTATTAACTATTTGGTTTCACACCACTTGGCATTTTTACTCCCTTTATATTTTGCTTGTTAGTTGACTTCATCATCTTCACGCTCTTCTTCCTTACATGGAAGTTTACTTTATGAAAATTTATCTGATTTGATTATATTTAAATTTTTATTATTGACTAAGAAGAAGAGCTTTCTCTAACTAAGTTTCACAAGAAAATTTAATCCATGGTAAAAATTTAGATGAGATCAAATCATATGAATTTTTCACATGAGAAAATCCATTCCCATAATTTTGGAAAAACTTTGATGAGAATTATCCAAATAGAAACCTATATATGTGAGGTGCTTTTTGATGCCTATCCTCACAATCTTGAACCAAGTGCTTCTGAATTATGTTAAAAAAATTGACAAGTGATATTTGGATAGATATTGTTGGAGGATTTCTACAAATAGGAAATGCTTTCAATTGAGGGTACATGGTTGATACTAGCACATATGTAAGGTTCCTATAGTTGTTGTCATCCACTTGTATCCTATGCCCAATTACATTCTGCACCACAGCCCAGCTGTAAAGTATGGCATGGTGCTTTGAAAATGACATAAGCCTGAAACCTTAGACTCCATCCAGCTTCATCCAAACATACTTTTTAATTTGTGTTTCAGAACATGCAGACTTTGTTTCCCTACCTGTGTGCCATTTGACAAACACTTCTGTTATGCTCTGTTGAAATCCTGGCATCTCTGGATTATTTAGCTTATTTTAGTTGTAGCTTTTTTTGGGAGGGGTTCAATTCCAATCTACTAAATGGAAATAATTTATTAATCATTAGTTGTATTTTCTTAGTCTTGCAAGTTGAGATTTTTTTATATTTCCTGTGGAAAGTATAGAGGATTGGTTCTCCATCTATACTTCTTCTCCATTGGTGCATTCATTGGATGAGACAATCATGTTCGAATTCAAAAAGAAAAAGAATATTTGTAGGGATGATCTACATTGCCAGCAGTGGGGAATGTAGCACTCAGGTGTTAAAAAAGCCTGAAAATATTACTAAGATATGGAGGATTACTTTTTTAGAGGGCCCCAATTCGATAGTTCTAATTATAGGCGTCAATGGTCAAAATCCAAGTAGATACAGAATATTCGTAACTATTCAAGAATCCCATTTTCCAAAAGTTTGAGATATACATTCAGTTAAAGTTATATGATCTGTAAAAGATGGTTTATATGCTGTTGACCAATAATATGTATGTGTGACTGTCGAAAATAAACGTATGATATAATTCTATTTGTCTTCAAATAGTTTTAGTTTATTTTTAATCACAATATTCTGATTGTTCATATATCACTTCTAAATGTAGCTTTTAATGGTGTTTCGTGATAAAACGAGCAATAATCTATTCTAAAATAACATGTTCAGCTGAAAGCGACTCGTCTCACTGGATAGCTGGATGACATTTCTTAGTATTTTTTTTTCATACAGAAAGTGGCTTATTTTCTTATCAAATGTAACTTGCCATTAATATTTTATGTTTCAGTTGCTCAAGCCTCAAACTATAGGTTCCTGTGGCTCGTTCTGTTTGTTTAACTATATGATATGATTAAAACTTCCAATGCAATGTTGTTAATCTGTACTTCATTCCTCATATGTGCAGATAAAGGATATGGCACTGAAGTTTTCAGGTGCTTACAAGCAGTGCAAACCCTGCACCGGGTCCAGTACCTACAAGAAAGGTCAGAGACCATATCCTGACTTTGACACCATCTCAGAAGGGGTTCCATACCCCTACATGGGAGGTGCAAGCACAAGTTCAACCCCAGCTTGGGACTTCACAAGCTCCAACCACCCTGGTGGTAGATCTGACCCAAGATTTGTGGGTGGATTTGGTGGTGACAGGACCCCTAGAGGGCGTGATTCATCATCAGTCTGTGATGTAGTGTTGGAGGATGAGGGTGAAGCCAAGGAGTGGATGGCACAGGTGGAGCCAGGTGTTCACATTACCTTTGTGTCTCTTCCTAATGGGGGAAATGACCTCAAAAGAATTCGATTCAGGTATGATAATATATGGCCAACTTGGCCTCAGTTTTCCATTACATGTGTGTGTACCCTCTCATATTTTTTAAGTGCCAATAAAAAATTCAAATTAAGTTGGCCCTTAACTGCTGGCTTAAACTCTGCATGATTGGCACTCCACTAGTTGGACCTTCACATGATTTCATTTGTAAACTGAGAAGTAAGTTTTATAGAGGGAGACAAAAAGATTAAGTTGCAATATGTCCTAAGTTGTGAATAAAGATGCACATTTGAGGCCATTAAGTATCTGAGCATTTAGTTCTTGAAAATATAATCATTCTATAATAATAGCAAACATTGACACTACTTATTTCTGTATTTGAAGCCGGGAGATGTTCGATAAATGGCAAGCTCAAAAGTGGTGGGGTGAGAATTACGACAGAATCATGGAACTTTACAACGTCCAGAGATTCAATCAACAATCTCTTAACACTCCTTCAAGATCTGAGGATGAGGTAATCCACAGCTTTTCTACTAATATACTGTTTTTAAACTGCATTTCAACTTGTTATTTTCGATGTAAAAACTCCAATAACACCTAACCGCATATTTAATTATCACTATTGTAAGAAGAATTCACCAAAAAGGATGCTCTTTTTCTCAATAAAACTATATTGGAGTCAAAAACTCATCAATGTACATTATTGCCATTGAACAGCCAAGAGATTCTACTTACTCAAGACTGACGTCTGCACGAGAAAGCCCCATGGCCTCATCATTAAACAAGGATTGGACACCGAGGAGCCACTACAAACATTTGGATCAAGGTGGTGGTGGCAGCCACCAGTTCCATGCAGGGTCATCCATGGAAGCATCAAGGACAACAACCTCTTCTAGGGATGAGCCTTCTGTCAGCAATGCCAGTGAAATGGAGACAGAATGGGTAGAGCAGGATGAACCAGGAGTTTACATCACAATCAGGCAGTTAGCTGATGGGACAAGGGAGCTTCGACGTGTCAGATTCAGGTAAACATAATGCACGTCAAAAGCATGCTCCTCATTACTTTTCCTCAACAATAAGATAAGCCTAGGAACATGTTCTACTAGTTAAGATTCTAGATCTTATGTTGTCATTAAGTTCTTAACTATTAAAATGGGTCTCATCAACTTTATTCAAATACACTTACTCATTTATAAGTTTCACTAACTTTATTCTGAGTGTGTTTAAATATGAGTTGGGATTATATATTGTACAAGAACTTTTCGAACTTTTAGATAGGACATCAGGTAGATTTTTTGACCTAACACACTGTCAACTTTGTGTGCAGCCGGGAAAGATTTGGGGAGGTAAATGCAAAGACTTGGTGGGAAGAGAACAGGGAGAGAATACAAGCTCAATACCTTTGAGGTCTTTAATTATTGCCTTGAAGAAAAAGTGGATGTCCTAAACAAAGATGGAATCCCCCAATTTTGTTTCCTAGTGATTGTAACGAAGTATGGCACTCCGGATTCTGGAGTTTGGAGCAGTCCTATACAGAAAACTAGCCCTTCACCACCATCCTGGTGATCATGGTCTCTGGCATTAAAATTGACAGTGTCATTAAACAGTGCAAATCCTGGATTTATTTTTGTGATCTCTATTTTCGCCAAGGGTCAATCACCATGGGATTAGGAGCTCTAATCTTTCATATTATTATTATTATTATATACACATCTATATCTGGTTTTATTCTCCCCCTTCTTTAGTCTTGATTTCATTCTTTATCCCGGGATTATTTTGTCATCATAGTTGATGTTAATTAATTATCATTTGTTAATTTTTTCCCCTTCCAAAGCGGAATTGTATTATATCTGCAAAATTTGGGTACTTGAGAGCTACTGGGTCTTTGTCCTTTTCCTGGAGTGAATTATCAATATCAAGTAAGGAAGTGGAACATCATTTTTGTCGATGCTTGTGCGCGTGCCAAACATTATTCTTGGTAGAATACGACACCTACGATAGGGTACCAAAATTGTGATAAGGTATAAGCTACAGTGGTAAGCCAGACCCCAAAAAAATAAAAATTGCTACACTGGCAAGAGTTAATAAGTTCATAAATACTAACCACTCATTTCTACCAAGATATTGAAACCTTTACAATAGTATACCAAAAAATCTCTTAAAATAAAATGGGAAAAATAAAATTCAACTTAAATGCGATATTAATGCTATTTTTTTATAAAAATTTGTATATTATTATATATGTAACTTTATAAAGATTTCATAAACATGATTTCTTAAATCTCTTAAAAAAATTATAAAGATTTTCTTAACGTTATTGAAGATTTCTCAATCATATTATCATATCTAGTACTATATTACTGTCTAGTATAACAAGTTGTATATTATTATATACGTGATTAAAAAATTTCTTAAATGTACATTTTACCGTTATCAAATTTCTATCTTTTTTCGTTTTTGCTCAGATAAAATTTCTATTTGTTAACAAAAAAGTAAGTACATATTCCCAAAAAAGTTTATATACAATCTGATACCCTAATTAAAAAAACGTATAATTCGAGAACCTTCCAAACATGTCCGTTACCAATAAATTAAAAAGCTAACAAAAGTAAATTACTCTGTTGTAAAAAGGTTAAAAAAAAAAAAAACCTGCAACCTTTTAAAATTTTGGGCTAAATACACATAATCTCTACTTTAGAAGGATAAAGTGCTATAGTTCCTAAACAAAAGCAACAAGTTCTACTTAAAGGTGCATTTATTTTAGATTTTTCCAAAAATATATAGTATCATATAAATGAAAAAGTCAAAAAGCTGAAAACTGATTATCAGAAGCTAGTTTTTTCTATTCAGAAAACGTATTAAAAACTATTGTTTAGATTCTAGTCACTTTCTTTAAAAAAATTCCAAATATATGAAAAATAATTGAGTGAGAAAATGATTTCCGAGATAAAAAGATCCCATCCAAAAGAGGCCCGCAATGAAATCACAACAATCGATGAACATAGTCTCGAGTATTATAATTTATATATGCAACCAAAAATATTACAAATGTAAGTGTAGTTTATAAAATATTAACCCAATATATAGAATTCTCGTTGAAGATCTATGATTTTGAACATCGCAAATTTAGTAGGCGTAGAGAACACCTATAACCCGATTATTAAATGACCTCAAAATAACTAAATCTTAAATTCTTGGAAAATAAAAACATCATATTTAGCAAGACGACATTTCACAACCAGAAATTTGAATGGGATAAAAGAATGCCCTAGCGTACCACACCTTCGTAGAAAAAAAGTACGCCTAAAAATTGCGCTTTGAATATAAAGCATTAGTAGATTAAGAAACAGACAAGGTTTATAAAACCAGGTCGCAATCCTGCAGAAAACTCCACATCATACAAGCTAAAAGCTTTTATTTGCAAGCATGTATAGATTAAAAAAGCATCAGCACAAATGTGTATGTCCTTCAACTCATACCAAACGATTATTAATAACACAAAGGCACAACTCAACTAGCTTTGTAGTATAGACTTCGCCTAAGTCATCAGAATAAGTCCAAAGCCCACATACATATCCCATAGGCAGTATTGATTATACTAGGAACAGTCACACAGTATTTGACCATCATCATAGAATCTCCCACGATACCACAGTCCTCATCCAGCAACTTTTCTTGTGAAAGTTCTTCCAGTAGGAATCTGCTGTGCAGGCCTGAGCACAAAGTTTCCGGATTCAGAAATCCAATTAACTCCAGCCTTCATAGGAGGACGGGGTTGCCCGATAGATTGTCTTCGAGTACCAATGTTCATATTGGCCAACCTTTCGGCTGTTTCAGAAACTCCACGAGCAGTCCTTCCCTTGTTTACAGAAGCTGCCAACAAACAAAATACACATCAGTAGATCACAAGATGATTAGTTATTTATTCATTTTAAAGCAGAATGGAATTGAGGGGAAGTATTAAAAAAAAAAGTTCGAAGGGATAGTTACTTCTAATTCACATGTTTAGATGTTTAAAGTAGGAAGTAATATTAAAGAATACCAATCAACAATTGAAATGATTATTTCTAAATTTCTAAATTACTTCGTGCAATCCTTCCAAGAAATGCCAACTTTTACAGCATATCCAATACAACAATGAAAACAAAAATACAAGGACAAAAGGCAAAGCTTACTTGGGCTGTCTTTTCCTGGCTGCCGATATTTGGATTTTTTGGCAGTCTTCATGGACTTCTCATTCTTAATTGCATCCTGCAGAAGAATCAGAAAGATGTCATCACATTTCAGGATTTAAGAGAAGAGCCACCTTCGATGAAAGAGGATTTGTCATTTCAAAATGAGAGCTAATCTATTATGTGAAAGAGCATTTCAAATGATAAGAAGATTTCGTCAAGAGGAGAAATGTCAGGAGGAAACTAGAGAGAACTAAGTCAACTAACCTGATTTGCCAAATCCAGCTTCCGTTGCACACCTGTTACATTCAAAATTAGATGAGAACCTTGTTCTGCACACATTCAAAATATTTAACTGAGCATACCACAAATTTAAGACTTTTTGGTGTACAACACCCAATAGGTAACATCCCAGTTATTCATCACCAAGTTTCCATTCACTGAAATATACAATAGATAATATCTAGCATATACTCATTAATAGATATTCCTAGCCACATTGAATAATACAATTAACCTCAACATGAATAACAGTGTCGTCAAAGAACAGAAGGGGGGCAAATGCACGAGGCATGGCCCACAGAAGGGTAAACACGGCTTGCCAACCTAGACACGGCTTTCTGGCTCCTGTAGAATCATATTGATAAGTATACAGTCTAACTTGCTTCACTGTTATTTTAATGAGACAAAACACTCATGCTGCACTCCTATCCAGTTTATGCATGTCTAATGGACTTACAATCTCCATGTTGTACTTTGTTACAAATCTTTCATATCCTAACCCAAGTTTGGATAAAAGAGGAGGATTCTATTAAGTAGTTGACAAGCAAAACTTTGTCAGATCTTCATGACAGAGGTCAGCATTGGTGTTATGATTTACAATAGGAAACACTGGCATTATTTGATTCATGTTACCGATCCAGTTAATGGGAAAGGCCAAATACTTTACTATTTTATTTTTCTAATGTCAACATAATTCTTTAGTAAGGTGTGGCTTTTCGTCACCTCTTACCACAAGGCACCAAAGATGCTTATCATCTTAAAGACACCACCATTTGCCTTTGACTACTTAAGCTCTACCAAGTGAAACACAACTTGAAAAATACATGCATTCAGGGAAATAAATAATCTATAAATAGAAAAATTAAATCCAATCAGATCACCTGAAACTAAAGGAGGATGTAATTTTGGGGAGAAAAGTTGTTGGTGAGCTTTGAATTAGGCAAAGCACCGGAATATCTCTTGACCCCTTGCTGATCAAGTGATCCCTTGTTCCAGCTGAGGAAAGGGGGAAAAACACAATCACATCCCCCATGCAATTGTAAATCAAACATGTCATTAGTTGAGACATAAATAAAAATACAAACCAGATGGAGGAGTTCTCGATACTGCTCTGGTGCGAAGGGATGGAGGAATGTAAAAACAAGTCTACAAAAAATAAACAAATAAATAAGAGCCTGGACACAGAAGCTTACAATGAAAAAAATACGGAAATTCATGAAGACACTATAGATAACAAAACATGAATCAGTTATAAAGACTACCTGGAAGAAGGGGTGTTGAAGGGCCTCTGCAGCTGTTGGCCTCTTGCAGGGATCCCATGAGCAAAGTGACTGCATCAATAGCAAATGAGAGAACAGGAAAATTGCATCACACTAATTAGCTGTGAAGTGGTTGACATAAGCAGCTAATCAATAAGTGAATAGTAACTTACTGTGATAAGGCTGATTGCATCAGCACTTGCAGATGGTATCAATGCAGAAAGATGTACACCAGCAAGCTGTAGAATTTAGAAGGCAAGTACCACAGCGTATGATAGTTCCCATTAAGCAGAAATACATCCGATACTATAGTGCAATGGGCTAGTTTACAGCTAAATAGGGACTCCAAAATTATCAAACTCAAGTTTGGAGAAAAATGCATATTCAACAGCACTGGTAGAATGCTTGTCAAACACGATCACAACATGCACACTAATAAGGCAAATAGCATTCAAAAAGCTAACTACTGAAAAAGCAAGGCCAAATCAAGAAATTCTGACCTGTGGGAACTGATAGTTAATATCCCTCGCAAGTTTCAGTCCATCAGCCCATGATTCAATGGTTGGACTGCCTATCACACCGCATATTTTGTAGATTTCATCCGCTTCACTGCATGCACAACAGTAAAGGAACATATTTATTTCAAAACATCCAAGATAATTTCGTTTCCATGCTATAAACTAGTAACAATTTGTATCCTCTATATCAACAACAAAAGTGAAGTCAAAAGAGAGAGGGGGGGGGCGAAGGTACCACCTGACACCTGGAAAAAGAGGACGGAGAGAGAACAGCTCAGCCATTATAGCACCCATTGCCCACATGTCTAGAAGACGGAGAAAATTGAATAAATAAAATGGTATTATTATGATACTCATAATCACTGAGTAGCATATTAGTCACAAGTCACAACCATAAATGACATCATTATTTCACATCAGATACTTACCAACTTTGGAGCTATACAGATAAGACTGAAGTAGCACTTCAGGAGCACGATACCTAATCAGAAGCCATCATGCACGTTATTAAATGCTTAACACAAAGAACATGATACATTGACTAAAGTAGAAAGCACATACCATCGCGTGGAGACATACTCAGTGTAGGGTGGTTGTGAGCTGATCTCCCGTGCTAGGCCAAAATCAGCAATTTTGATGATATCCTTTGTAACCAGCAAGTTTTCTGCAAAAACCAGCATACATTGTGTCAAAACTCAAAACAGTAAAAGTTTTTCAACAGAGCAATTAAAATATTATCATAGGGACTTGAATAGCAAGCCAAAACTACAAAATGCATAATAGACCAAAAAAAAAAAAAAAGCTAGAGACAGAGAGCTGAGATAACAACACATTAAAAATATATACATCCTCCATGCAACATATACAAATGAACTCTACTAAGAATGCAGTCATCCAGATGAAATGATAAGTACCAGGCTTCAGATCACGATGGAAGTATCCACGCTGGTGCATATATGCAAGACCTTGGAAAACTTGAAAACACCAATTTCTAACTTCACCTTCAGAGAACATCTTCTCCCTGTCTTTCATAAGTTGGTACAGGTTGCATTCCTACATCACCAAAACAATTGTAATATCAAATATAGGTCTTTACACAAGCTGATGCAGCCCACCTCTACCAGAGTCCAGCCACCTACCATGTACTCAAAAACAAAGTACAAAATGTCACTTTCTCGAATAACTTCCTTCAGTTTCACGATATTGGGTGGTTCATTTTTCGTAATGACTGCCAAACAAGGGTAACCACAGAACAGTTATAGACAGAAAATCAAAACACTGTATGAAAAATAAGGCTTCAGAAGGATCAGCATAAAACCTTGACTTCTCTCAGGTTTACACACTCCTCCCAAGAATAATATTTCTTCTTCATTTTTTTGATTGCAACCTGCAATTTTATGGCCTTATTAGGACAAATTGTGACTTCAAATGCAGTTCATCATGCCTATCAAAGCATACTTACAACTTCACCAGTTTGCTTATAAATAGCTCTCCAGACACTCCCAAATGTTCCATCACCGACTTCCTTAATCAACTTGTACCTGTATTTGCAATGAAAAAATGTTAAAATATTCAACATTATATGGGAGTAAAACGAGGTGGTAGCAACTTCTGCGAGAAACTCACCTTTCCATTGTTCCCGTCTAACACAAAGCAGCTCTTTCTTTATTCAACAAAAGTAAAGAAAAACACAAAAGATAGATGGCATTTATCTCTTGCAAATGATGCTCGGAGGTGTATAAAATATTAACAGATGCCCGCTGATACAGCAAAATCCACCATCAATGTTCTGTCATAGCAAAAGAGGGCACAGAAGCAGAAACTTTCTGATGGAAGGGCTGCACAGCCTTATTCATTAATAGACTCACGGCTTTATAATGGTTGCAGGATGAAGGTGGTAGAAATGAACAGGTACCAGAGATCATACTGATGCTTCTCAGGTCCAACCAAAAGAATTGATCAAAGCATTAGCATTAATCTCTAGCTAAAATCACCGCGACCCAAGACTTAAGGACTATATAATAGCTACTTCATCTAAACTATGTATTGTTTCAGAACCTGCGGGTAAATGATGTATATTCACCAACAATACCCATCAAGAGCGACAAGAAGACGATTGCCAGAAAACTACAACCTGCACTTATTCAACACAAATGCTTCACTCAAAGATGCAGTCAGCATCCAATATTCAGTCACCAGACTATATACTTCAGCCCTGTAGAAGAAAACATACCATGAGTTAAATTTCAATAAATTAAGACAGATAACAATGTTGTTGAGACTCTCCATTATAGATTTCTTACCCAGAAGAGGATCTACCAGATGTTCTAACTGAATGTTGGGTCAGCAATGCACTGCCAAAGGAACACTGATCAAGAAACTACTTTTGGAATGGAATCATTCAAAGAAGAAAAGAATAAGGGCTTACTTGTACAAGTGCACTAAAGATGCAGCACCTGTATCAGAAGAAACTAGCATCACGTACCCTGTGCTGATCATTAAAAGGGAGCAGAACACTAAGTGCAATTAACAAAGGAAACCAGAAGAAAATCTCCAAGGACGAAGAACCGCCAATCAAGCACTTCTTGGAATGCAAAAAACCGATACTGGTAGCAATTTGTCCAGAAAGTAACTCCCTCCATGTCTCAAAATATAAATCACGACCCTTTAGATTCAAGCCCAGACCAACCTGCAGCATAAGAACCGAGATAAAGCTTATATTAGATTACTAATCCCTTGCATATTACGTATTTTCAATTAGTCAGCCTATATTACATATGACAAAAAATATAAACCTCAACAAAAACATGAGCTGCAAGAAATCAGACAGCTTATCGCTTCACATGCTGTAGAAACAGCGAAATTAGAAAATCCCGTGCTATATACCAAACCCTAAATTGAATTCCATAAATGAAATTCCAGGGTCAACAATAAATTAAGTTAAAACGGTAATCAAATTCTTCCTATAAAGAAAACAAAATCATCTTCATCGAGTCTGAATATACAACAGAAGACAAAACACAACACAAACACCTAACAACCACAATGGACACGAGACTCGACAAGGTGAAAATTATTCCAACTACGCCGAACGCAAACAAAATCCTAATCTCCAAACCCTAATTATCACCAAATCACGAAAACAAACATCACAATTCACAAACCTCGACAACAAATCCTTCTCACACATCGCGATAGCCAAATTCAACCACCGCGGGATCCTATACAATCCAAACGACAAAAACAATTCGCAGCAGCATAAATCAAAACGTACGCCATTCGTCGATCGTCAACCGCACAAAAAAAAATAAATCTATAAAAAAAAACGGAGAAATCCAAAAGGAGAATAAGAAGAAACAATCAGGAAACCAAATTGCAATCTAGAATCGAAAGGATCTAAGCGGAGCTCGGATCGGATCTGAAACACGAGAGAGAGAGAGAGAGAGAGAGAGAGCAAATTATTCACAGCGTAGAGAGGGAAACAAAGGGAATAGGGAGAGAGAGTGGACCTGAAGAGCAAGCAGCATAACCACCGTCTCGAAGGACGGGAAGAGGTGGAATCCAGAGCTTCTTCCAACGATAACCCTTTCTCTCTCTCTCTCTCTCTCTCCTCTTTCTCTCTCTTTTGTTTCCGATTGTGCTATTCGTGCCAACCAAGAAATACGAAATGTTGGGCCTCCCTCACCTAATTTATGCGAACCTTTGTTTTGAGCCACCGCCTCGCTACCTTGTTATTATTTATTTTTTAAAAAAATATTTGGTTTTTTTCTTGTCTTGGACTCCAACACCGATTCTCACTGCCTTTGCGCTATTTATAGGTCTCATACTACCTTTTCGCTCCTACATGTGGGGTACACCCTCCTCTATCTTCTGTCTATCTACTATTTCATTCCGCGTCCTCATTCATGTTTTTATTTTTTTTTTTTTTTTTTGGGTTGTTGCTCTTTGTTTTCGTTTTTGGGTCGGGATCCCATTGTTTCTCCGAAAATTTTAAAAATCGGAAAAACAAATTGATAGTGAGGGATGATGCTGGATATTAATATTATATTTATTTATATCTATATGGAGTTTAATTTTGTTAAAAAAATTATATTTATCGAATCATATAAGAATTGACTATTCTTACGTAATTAAAAAAAAGCCTAAATTCCTATTTTGTTCCTTCAAAAATATGTCATATGATAAATTTGTTATTTATTTAAAAGTTTTAAATTTATCCTCCATTATTCAAAAAATGAGATAAATTAATCTATCTATACAATTTCACATGTGGTTTTTTAATTGGAAGAACTGGGATTATATATTTTTAATTATTATGTCACTAATATTTTTTTGTTAATATTAAGAGTTGAAAAAGTGTAAAAATAAAGGAGCCAAGGCAAAGATAACTTGAGAAATTATATTAACTCAAACTAAGTCGCTTTTGGACAATTAATTTTTAATCTAAAATATAATTTAAATATTTGAAAAATATATAATTCAAATGTCACTTGAGAATGTTTTTAATTTTTAAATAAAAAATGTTAAATTAAATGATATACAATAAAATTTGTAATAGAAAACAAAAATCTTAAAATTATTTTTAAAAAGAAAATCAACCATATTTGATGATAATATATTGATAATATGCATGAGATTTTGGTTCAAAACCCAATTTAATCAATATAATTTTAAACATATGAAAAAAAATATATGGGTCAAAATTTCAAGATCAAATCTAGAATGGACTAGTGGTAAAGTCTACAATTTAGTGATTATAGTTATTTTCTATCTTTAAGTAGGTGGTAATGCATTTGACTCCACCTCCCCCCTCCCCCTCCCCTCTAAATATTCCTAGTCTTAATACTTTTGTTAAAAAATAAAAAGAAATCTATAATGGACTATCCTTCAAAATAACAACTTAAAAATGGCTAAACATAAAGCAAGGCTTTATATGAGTCTTAATGTTTATTTTAGTCTCCAACTTTACACTTATAAATTATTTTAGCCTCTAACTTTTTAAATGAGTTAAATTATCCTTGATATTGCAAAACGTGAGTTATATTAGTCACTTAACCTATTTTTGTTTAACTTCTCATCAATTAAATGATAATGTGTAACGTTCATTGATATTTTGACATACCTTATATCATCTGAAATATAATTAAGTTTAAAATTACTCATTTTAATTAAACAAATAGGTCATTTACGTCTCCTTTTAAATTATAAAATGAATCATTTTATGCGATTTTACTTCCTAAAATGTGTCATTTTAAACTTTATTATACTTTAGACGACACATGGTATCACAAGCTATCATTTAATGTTAATCATTATTTAATTGATAAAATGTTAAATAAGGTGAGATGAGAGATTAACTTGACTCATATTTAATAAAATTATAGACTAATTTAACTCATTTTAAAAATTAGAGACTAAAATAACTCATAAATATAGAGTTAAGGACTAAAATAAATATTACATCAACTTTATATATTTAAAAACTATAATTTATACTAGATTATGTTCTGATTTATATGTCAGAGAGAGTGTGTTTCCTTGTGCTTATCCTTCCCCTCTCATATGAGCTTGTGATGTTTGCCCCTTGTTCAGAACTGCATAAAAAGGATGGAAAGAAAGAGAAAACAAAGGCAAATGAGCACTTCTATTATTTGGATGTACAATGAAAAATGAGAAGAGTTAGGATGAGTCTCACAATAAAAAAACTTCTCTCCTACTAAGAAAAAGAAAATGAAAAGAGGCAAATTTTATAGTTCACAAATTTATACTTTTATCATTATAGTTTATTCTTACATCAATAAAAACAATGATCATAAAAAATTATTTTTATACAACTATATATTTATCTTCTCTCATTTTTTTTACAATCAAATAGTAGGAGGAAAAATATATTTTTTTATTATTTTCTTTTCTCTCTTTTTTTTCTTTCATTTTATCTTCGGAGCCAAACAAACTATTAGTGTGAGTTAAATATATATATATATATATATATATATATATATATATAAACGTATTTTTTTTCCTATTTTTCAAAGAAATGTCAGACTTCTTTTCTTTTGAGCTTATGTTGTGTTGAGTAATATGTGATTTTTATTTTGTAGGGAATAATACTATTTCTAGATTGATATATAAGGGACGCATGAGGTACACGCTTGAGAGGCATTGCCTACATGTCAATGTCATTTATCAAACATATTATTTTCGAGGGAGACAGCTTGATTCCATGATAAACAGCTTGATAGAAATGTATGAGGAAAATGATGATAAAAGCTACCGCTACTTATTGCCACTCACGTAAAATTATGTCTTTCTTTTTTAAAATTTGGGATCAAGTTGTGTTCGATTGCAACAACCGATTTACCTTTTCAATCCAATTAAATGTAAATTATAAATTTTGAAACCATTTACTTCTTACTTTAAATATATAATTATAAC
The DNA here is from genome assembly GCA_030441495.1 of Dalbergia oliveri. Lineage (NCBI taxonomy): Eukaryota > Viridiplantae > Streptophyta > Magnoliopsida > Fabales > Fabaceae > Dalbergia > Dalbergia oliveri. The sequence continues at coordinate 4,408,356 of JAMLFY010000004.1, forward strand.
TTAAACATGTGTCAATCACAAGTAATTATTGTTCTAGCTACTTATGACTTCTATATTCAATGAACAAAATGAATGTACAATCCTGTTATCATCGCATGTAAAAATGATATGGATGAATAACATATATGTAATAATATTTATTGTTTTTTATATTTTTATTTTAAACTTTGGAAGATTATTACAATAATAAGATCATGTTTACCAATAATAATAATAATAATAAAATAAATAAATAAATAAATATTATATTTTGAATAAAAAAGAAACAAATTTCTTATGGGGTTTATTTTCTATGCACTTGTAGTTTTACAAAATCAAGGCATAAAAAACAATTTTCTTATATTGTTAGTCACTATAAACAATTCAATTGCAATATTTTATTTATATGGACTTTACAGTATATTTAATTATATAATGATAAAAGTGTATAGAGAAATGAATCTCACATGAATATTTAACATCTGATTGAATTTAAAATGTAGTTTTTCATTAAAAATGCGTGTATACAAATTTAAGACTAATTTAAAACTAGTCTTGGATTCAATAGGCAAAAAGAACATACAATTTATTAATTTTTCTTATTTAATTATATATTATCGTTTTGTTATGAAAAGTTGATTATCATAATCATTAAATAAAAATTTACTTCTTTTGATGATATAAACTTTGTACATGAAACAAATTTAAACTAAAAAAATTATACAAGCATTAGTACGATCAGGCACAATTATAAATTACAATATCCATTTAATAAAAAAATCAAAGTCAAGTCTAAAAAATGAAAAAATCAAAGTAATTGAAAGAAAAAAAATACCTTAATTACTAATGATGATTTGGTGTGTTACTAAATTTCAATATTTTTAAAGATTTTATTCAATGGTAAAAAAAATTAAGTGATAAAGGAAGTGAAAAATTAATAAAAAAAGAAATGATTGGATTTTCATTTGATTTAATAAGAAGCGACATAATTATTAATGAGTAGTGTTATTATACATTTTGTGAAATATAATCCGATATATTTTCATTTATTATTAAATAAGATATTAGTTCAAATGAGTTGAGGTTTATGAGGTTAATATCTAATAATAATAAAAAAGTATATCAACATAATATTTCACGACTAAAAATAACATTTGTCTGCAATAGCTTGGAAGACTGAATATGATAATAACAAGGGTCGACTAGCATACAATCACTAAGCCATAAGTATACGTCTGCCCCAGTTTTTCCCTTTTGTGACCTAAGACAATACGACATGCGAAGGTCATTAAACAGTGGAATTGTCAATTGAGTATTCCTTTTTTATAACTTTTAATAATTAGTATGGTGATGTTGGCCCATTAGGCTGGCCATAATAATTTGAGAAGAATGTTTCATTTCCTTTACTTTTTGGTACCGTTACACGAACAATAAATATTTTTTAATCTAACTTTTGATTAATTAGTTCACCCACGTATTCAGAAATTTAGATAGTGGGACGAAGTCAATACATAAATATAATAAGATATTTCACACAATTTCAACTTAATATGAGGTCCAACATAATGTTATAATGAAAGCAAAATATGAATATATCTATATATTTTTCAAATAGTTTTTATAATTTGGGTGGGGCATTGGACCCCAAACTAAAGGAGTAAATTCGCCGCTGATTAAGTTTATAGAATTTTCTTCTTCTAAAAAAAAAAAAGAGCATTTTCTTATAATATAATTTTGTTTATAAATTGAGTTTAATTTTAATATACTGATAACATAAATTTTTTATACTATTATCCAATCATATTTTATCACATCAATAAAGTATAGTTGACTCTCACTCCACTACTTCAATTTCATATATGTGAAAAAATTTGATTTGATGATAGTGTAAAATTATTTGCACAATCAATATTTAAATTACATCCTTATAGAATAATAAATTGAGTTCTTTCTTCCGGAAAAGAAAAAAAAGAAGATTAGTTGTCTTCAGTAATTACCAACTTAATCAAACTTTTGAATAGACTAAAATTTGAGGAATTTGATTATTGTGATTATTGTTAATTTATTATTTATGGAGTACGTCGAACTGAAGCAAACTTATAAGTTACGTCGGGTAAATTTGGAAACAGTCCCCTCCTACGAAGACTTCGGTTAAGCACACTATTAACAATTTTGTAATTATAGCCTTGTAGGCACACTAGTGTGACTTGTATAACACACAACTTAGCTTCTTGTTGCATCCAGTAACTTGGATTCCAAGTAAGGCATGCCTTTGTTCCCCACCCTCACTCCAGTGGTTGTGCATGCTAATATTGTTAGATCGATTATTCAGTTATGTTGGATTGTTGGTTGTTGTATGTTTGTGTACATCGTAATTTGTATTTGAACTCTTATTACAAATAGTATTTAATAAAAGAAGTTAGAATCACACTATCATTCAGTCATAGCTTTAATCTCTACGGTTGATATTCAATTGCGAAAACATAAGAGAAGTACATGTATATGATTCTTCTGGCCTATAGCTAATAAGGGTTGTCTCGCCTTGTTGGTTGTTAACTCATTATTTGAATTCAATTCTAGAGTTCTTCAATTTGTGGGTGATTTGTAAGTATTTTTTTATTATTATTTTTAAATATTGAATGAATGTAAAGACTTATCTTGACTTTAGACTATAATGTGGCTTCCAGTAAACTTAAACTTTTGCTAATAAGCAAAATCTTCTCGCCTAAAGCATTTTTATCATTGATGAAATATAGTATTGCTTAACCTTGCTTGAACACTAGCGACTATGTGCTTTTATAAAGATTGTTTCCCTCCATGATGGAAACTTTTATAGTTAAAAATCAAGGTTCTGAAAACCAGTAGGTAGACCATTGGAAATCGACTTGTATCCAATTGGTATACCTAAAATCGCCCTTTCAAGAATTAGGTGAACTTTCAGGAATTGTCAAACGTTGTTTTTTTTTAATAAAAAATATGCAAAATAACATCATTTTGGGGTTTTTTTTTGAAAAAAAAAACTTAAAATCTCATATTTGCTAATTCTTTTCCTTTTTTTATATGGGAAGTGGTAATTTGAGAGATTTGATCCATATGGATAATGTTTATTTTGATTAAGAGATAAATTGTGTTATGTTCTATGAGTTTTGTTAATACCTAATTTAATTTTTAATTATTTTATGGCATATATTTTATTTTGTATTTTTAAATATTTATATAAATATAGGTTTTTTTATATAGGTTGTAACATCCTCCTACTTTATGGATTGACGACTTGTCCCCATAAACCAACACGGTCTTTTCAACGTGCTTTGTCCACTCACACGCTTCCTGAAAACTTCACAGGAGGTCACTCATCCCAAAATTACCTCAAGTCAAGCACGCTTAACTATGGAGTTCTTCGTGATGGGCTCGAAAATAAAGATGCATCTTCATAGCATAGGTAGTACCAATCAATTCATAAGCCCTCCTTAACTGTATAGTCCCATACCTATACAGACTCAGAATCCTCTCATTTGGGTGTGTAATCGGTTCATTCATGTACCCATCTGCTTGGAGGTAGGAGGCTCCTGTCCGTCCTTCTCGCAGCGATCACTCCTGCCTCGTCCGAGCGTTACATGTCCATCAACTTCCGCTTGGTTTGTCCGCCAACCACACCTGGAAGAGGTGCAGGCTCTGATACCATTTGTAACATCCTCTCCGCTTTATGGATTGACGACTTGTCCCCACAAACCAACACGGGTCCTTCAGCATGCTTTGTCCTCACTCACATGCTTCCTGAAAACTTCCCAAGAGGTCACCCATCCCAAAATTACCCCAAGTCAAGCACGTTAACTGTAGAGTTCTTCGTGATGGGCTACCGAAAGAAAGATGCATCTTTGTGGCATAGGTAGTACCAATCAATTCATATAAGCCCTCCTTAACTGTATAGTCTCATACTTATACAAACTCAGGATCCTCTCATTCGGGTGTGTAATCGGTTCATTCATGTACCCCTTCGCTTGATGCAGGAGTCGTTTCTTGTCTATGCCTTCTCGCACGCGATCACTCATTACCTCGTCCTCGAGCGTTACACGATTATATTTCGAGCCTCCATTAAACCTGTTGAACCCTGAACTCTGAACCATTGCCCTGACTGATTCGATGTTTTCGATTTTCAAAACCTGGGTTAGAAGACAATGCCTTCGCACAATTAACATCTTAACAACCTTTGTCTTATCTTTTGTTTACAACTAACTTATTTAATTAGTACTCCCTTTCTATTCTCAATATAGATCATTTTTGGATTTTTTCTAATATAAAACAACAAAAATATAGGTGATTTTCACATTTTAATGAATTATTAATTATTTTATACATGTTTTACCCCTCTATTTAATTGGAGATAGAATAAATAGAGGTGAGTTTATTGGAGTATTTAGTTGGAAAAAGAATGAGTGAAAATTGAGTGATAGATGACTATTTATGTATTTTACTTTCAGTTTTAGAAAATCAATAAAAACAAACCACAATCTTAATTTTATATATAACTAAAAAATGACCTATATTAATGAGTGAAGGGAGTAGATAAGATTTTGGTAGAAATGAGTAATACATAACCAATTGGGTAAATTACACTCACCTCCCCTGAGGTTTATGGAAATGCAACTCACACCCTCTCTGCTTGTCAAATTTTAAGTATTTATATTAGGTTTCACTCCTCATTCAGAACATGATAATAAACTTAACAAAATAATATTTTTGTGATATTAACTGTTTTTAATTAATAAAATTATAAAAATACCCTAAATTTAACAGAGTGGGTACATGTATTTTTTATAATTTTATTAATTAAAAATAATTAATATACAAAAATGTCATTCTGTTAAGTTTATTAAAGTGTTATGTGAATAGAGTGAAACTAATATAAATACTTAAAATTTGATAAATAAAGGAGATGTGAGTGTCAGGTGGATAAATAGAGGGGGTGTGAGTTGTATTTTCACAAACTTCAGGGGAGGTGAGTGTAATTTACCCTAACCAATTTTGTTTGATGTAATATTGCATTTCAATTCAGAAATGAAATCACCAATCCAGAGTTAATTGAAATGACTAGATAGTCATGCCCCTTATAGGATCTCAAATGTTCGAATAGGATTATCTTTGATAAAAGAATATCTATGGGACACATAAAAAATAAAAATAGAAATGAAATCTAATATTATCTCACTAGGTCCAAACACTTCCTCCTCCTTTATCAGATTGTTTACACTCATATATTTGTGTTTATTTTTCAAAAAATAATCACACAAATCATGGTGTTATGTCCCTTGCAAATTAAATGAGCAACCCTCCATGTACGGCATTGTAATTTTCTCTTGGCAAAGGTGATAATTTAACTTATCGGATAAGTTCCTTGCTTAATTTTAGTGCAAATAAATATATATATCTATCTCGGACAATAATACAACCAAAATGAGAAGACAAATAAATTAAACTAAAGTTTCATCATAACCAAAAGGAACTCTAGCCGAATCAAGTCCCATAGATATTACATAATCTGCGAATAACTTGATGGCATGAGTTTAATTAATTTGTCAAATGATTTTCCATAATAAATTTAATGCTAATGTGTTTAGTGATGACCTCATTTTGAATTATCATATTCCCGTGAGACTAGTAGCATGTTTGGTTTTCTGTTTGGGGTTTAGATTTGATTGTGCCACAAAAATTGATTTTAATTTTTTTTTATCTTGTTTAGTATGAAAATTTTAGAATTAATTATTGCTTTTAGAATTGATTTTGGGAGAAATGAAAATTTCTTAATTTCTGTCAGAATTACTTTTAGAAGAATTACTAAACATAAATAACTTTACTTTAAAATCAATTACAACAAAATCAATTCTCTCAAAAATTAATTTTACAAACGTATAACCAAACACGCTATAGATATTTTGCAAATAATAGATATCTTATGCCGAAGTGTTCAATAATTTTTCACATGACTCTATATCTATAATCGAAATAACTTATTGAAGTGATATAAAGGTAAAATTGTTATTTGACGTCATCATCTTTTTATTTCCTTTTACTCTTTCATATAAATAAATGAGAGAAAACAATTATTCTTTTATCTCATTCTTCCTTTTAACCAAATAGACTTGTGAAAAATGAAAACTTATTTAACTTCCTTTTTTTTCAATTTCTTTCTTCACGTTTTCTTTTGTTCCATTTTCTTTCCCTCACCAAACACACTCTTTAATGATTTGTGGGAAGAAACCTATTTAAACCTAAATTCTACTAGAAGAAATTTTTGTGGTCCGAACATGTCGTAATGCATTTTGCTTGTCCTTTTAATGGCACATGTGGATGTGTGGATGATAATGCAATACTATAATGTGGGTGAATAGTATATAAGGTATGATGCTTGTACGGGACCAGAAATGTTAATAATATGGATAAAGTTCGGTCAGGTCACTGGCCACTGTCTGCTAGGTGTTCAGCTTTGTGGTTGATTGGCTGCTTGAGTTTGGTTGTAAATTGACTATCAATTTTGATCATAAATTGAATGCTATCTTATTATAACTTTTGGTTCACACCAGATCGCAGTATATTTTAATCTGCTCGAATTGAGAAATGATAATAATTTTTTACACTATTTTTTATTTTATCAACAAATATTCATTAATAGTTTATATTGTATGAGGAGATCATTTTGTGGTCAAGAAATGCAAGGAGATTGGAATATTGGTGGATTGGGTTAGGTGGATGCGGATTGCCGAATGATAGGGTGTGAAGATATGTTTTGGGTAGAGCTGGGTATATGGGTCGGATTCATGGACTAACTTTTAACTTGCAATCTGCATGAAAATAGATCAAAAAAATTTTAGTCCTCCAATTGTAGATTTTTTTTATCCACACCGCTTAAATCCAGGCTAAATGGGCTTAACCCGCATATTTGCTAACTAACCTACTAACCCGTATAAGTGAGAGAATACTCCATGCTATACTAGTCCACCATTTCATTCGCGGTAATCCAGTCTAGTACTAACTACTAAGTGTCTAAGCTCAAGGGGAAAGGTCATGTTTAGTGGCCCAATCATTTTAATAAAGCCAAGAACAAAAAAAGAAAAAGAGAGAGACTACACCAGGGATTGCTTTTGATTTGCTTTTGTTTTGTAGTTGATAGTTGTTAATTTATATTCTTTAGTAGTTTCACCACTTTTTATGATTGGAAGAGTTATACATATTGGATTGGTTTGTAACTTTGTATGTTATTATTTTTAAAAAATACCATTTGGATTTTTGGAATTGAATGTTTAATTTTAATATTTACAATATTTAGTAATTAATACCTGTTATTTATTTAAAATTTAAATTGAAAATTAGATACTATAATGAAAAGTGTGTATATATATTTTATGAGGTAAAATATATTAATAATTTAAATATATAATATAGAGTATAAAAATTTTAAAAAAATATGAAAAAATAGGGCTATGGCCCGCGAAGCTTGGTTATGGGCATGCGAGCTTATGCAGGGCAAAAAATGTGAACAAAAAAAGGATTATGTGAACTGTTCGCATACTTAGGGGCTTATCGGGATGCGGACTAGAATAAAGTTAAGTCTATTTATAAAAATGGAATAGCCCGTCCTATGTTGATTATAGTCCATCACGGGTAAACAAACTGGGCTAGCCAGGATACCCACCTTTTGTTTTGGGCAGCGAAGTGTTGGCAAGCCATATCTTCAACTTGCTACTCTTATGGGTAACACATTCCAGTCACAAAGACGGTCACACATTTTTCCATCTCGGTGATTGCTAGGGTACCAAGCACAAATTAGAGGGCATTTTACCATTTATTGTGTTTCTATCTATTATTGGACGACATGCTCATTAAAATTATGTTGTGGCTTGAATTACAATTTGGGGAAAAATTTTATACAGATAAGATTCATGTGTAATATTACATATAAAATACAAGTGAGTCTACAATCTAGTGGTACTCTCATCTTAATAAGCTATGAGAAGTTGTTGGCTCAACTTTTATATTCACCTCCTATCCTGTAATATTTTAATTAAAAAAAATTACATTTTGAATTCATTCACAAAAATTTCATCTTTATTTTTATTCCTTAGCTAAACACACTATAAGTAAAGTTTCGTACATACTTATATAATTATGGATAAGAATATCATTAGAAAATTTTAATTCTTGACATAATTATTTTAAAACTTATATAAAAGATAAAAGTCGTAAGATAGGATTGATTGACAATATAGTAATAATATATAAGAATTAACAGTTTTTTTCTTATGCATCTTCATCTCACATACATTTCGGAGAATCTTGATCTTTTAATCACATTATTTCGCCATGAAAAATTGTCATGTCATTAATATGTTTGAAGGACTCATAGTTTTAGAATCAAAGTCAAATTTTGAAGGTTGTGAATCGTTTTAGATTGAAGTCTCAAACCAAGTTTTGGGAACAAGTGGGGTGTGCTGAGAGTTATTTTGATAGTCCAGTTGTTTCTTTTATTTTCTTTTTCAAGGGAGGCAAGTTATTTTACCTATTCCTCACTAACTGTTGTCAGCGTAATGTGTTTACACAAATTGCTCAAAGTTTGCCTTGATTCATGATATAGTGGGTTCTGCTAGCTAAGTTGACCGCTTCCAGGTAAATGAAATATAATTAGTTTCACTTTAAACTTCAAGTTGGTTTATGAGCCTAGTTAAAGACTTATGTTTGGTTCCTGGGTAAAAGTGGCAGAAAAATTCATAGATAAACTTATTCATGAAAAATTTCCCTTCATTTCTATCCTCCAAGGATTATGGGTTAAAGACTTTTATCCTTCATAACTGATTAATTCTAAGGTACTTTAATAACCTAGATCAATCTTGAGACCTAATCCAGTTGGTAACTACAGTTCTTTAAACATCTAGTCAAGGTTAACCTTGATAGTGTGTATGAAGAAGTCTTGTGACAGAGGTTTACCCCTTAAAAGAGCTTTCATCTCAAAGGGATTTCTATCAACATCCCAGAGGTGCCATGACAAGAAATGACAACCAATTTTTAAAAATAAAGGAGTCGTCACCAATTTTGATTTTGGTTTGGTTAAAATTGGAAAACTTTTTTATTTGTAAAACTGATTTTTAAAGAGATTTGAGTCCAGGAGTCTAATTATGATTAGGGAAGGATGGAAATTTAATCCCACTTGCACCTAATACATCCGTATAAATACGATTACCCTAGAGTTCATTATGTAAATTTATTTATAACTTAAAACATTTATTTTCCCCAAAAAATTATAACAATTACATATTTACAAAGAAATAAAGATAAAATTAAAACAAAAAAAGAGAACCAATTTTATGAAAAAAAATTTTAGTTTGATAGTTGTTGGCTATATTTACGTATCATTTAGTGCAATAAGGAACTCAAAGTCACGTCATTCTTGTAGAAAATAATTCTGTGTTGATGGGTTTTAATTACTTAAAAAATGTGGGTTGAAAAAGGGTTTTGACTATCAAATGATTGAAAAAAGAAATCCACTTGCACGGATTCAAGGCACTAAACTACTTATAAACCCTTATAATGCAACACTTAAGAAGAAAGCATCACTTCCAGTCACACTTGTGATTGTTGTGTGGATAACAAAAATAATTTTTGAAACATTTTTGTTTATTTTTTATTTTTTTTAAAAACTCATTGAACTCTTAAGACACATGGAAAACACACACACACACAAAGCGGCCAACAAGTAAAAAAAAAAAAAAAAAGACTCTAGTCCACTAGCCCAAATACAATAAAACACCAAAAAAAAGAAAAAAAGACCCAAACCAAGCACCCAAAATCAAACTAGCCCAATCCACTAGCCCAAATACAATAAAACACTAAAAAGAAAAAAGAGACCTAAACCAAATGCCCAAATCAAAGTAGCCCAAATACAACAACTACAAAATTAAAACTTAGACCCAAAAAACCAAACAGAACTTGACAAAAAAAAAAGACTAACCCAAGGCAAAACAAAAAAAAAGAAACAAAAAGGACAAAAAGAAACATTCAACCAAAAAGAAAATGGTAAATTACACTCACTTTGGTTTATGGAAATGTAACTTACACCTCTATTTGTCCCCTAACACCACACCCCTCTACTTATCAAATTTTAAGTATTTATATTACAGTTTCACTCCTTATTCATAAAACATTATAATAAACTCATATAATGATATTTTTATTAATAAAAATAAAAAAATATCTTAAACGTAACATAGTGGGTACATATTTTTTTATAATTTTATTAATTAAAAATAGTTAATATCACAAAATGTCATTCTATTAAGTTTATTAATGTTCTCTGAATGAGATGAAATGTAATATAAATACTTAAAATTTGACAAGTAGGGGGTGTGAGTGAGGTGGACAAATAGAGGTGTGAATTACATTTCCTATGGTTCAAAGGGAGGAACTGGCCCCGAATTAGCGAAAAAATGGCCACTCCTGTCCTGGTTAAACCCCAAAACCGTCTAGGAAAGACTGTGGAAGGTGAGAACCGGCCAAAGGAGGAAATTGCAAATTGGGCCAAAAAACCTATTTGAACCTTTTTTTTTAAAATGCAAAATTTCTTTATTTTGGGTTTTTTTTAAAAAAAAACCTAAAATCTCATATTCCCTAATTTTTTTCTTTTCTAATATGGGAAGTAGTAACTTAGAGATTTGATCCATATGTATTAAAAGATGAATTATGTTATGTTCTATAGGTTTTATTGATACCTAATTTAATTTTTAGTTATTTTATGACATATATTTTATTTTGTATTTTTATATATTTATATAAATACATGTTTTATTATATACCGTTATATCTCGCTGGACCCCCCTCCGGTTAACCTCTGAACCCTTGCCCGAATTCGTTATATCCGGTCTTTTTCCAACCTTGACATTTCCACAAACCTCAAGGGAGGTGAGTGTAATTTACCCAAAAGAAAAGGAAACCGTCCTAATTTCCTAGATCTAGGTTGCTGTAACACTAAAAAGGGGAAGACATAAAAAGGGAAGAACACAGGCACAGACATTAGGTGAGGCGCCGGTCGGGAAGGGTGAGGGGAAGGCGGAGTGCGGAGGAGGAAGGTGGCTATGCGGCTGGGCTCTCCCACGAGTTCTGACACGATCATGACAAAGGGCAAAGGTGACGAGGCGTGGGCACTCGACGAGAGTGAGGCTGTGACGAGCTCACGCAAGGGGACAACCTGCACGGTCCATCACGGTGGTGATGGTTATCGCGATCACGGCGGGCCTCGCGCTACTTCACGAAGGCGAGGCGATGCCAGGCTAGGGTAGCGATGACACAGCATCGCGCGTTGCAGATGATGGTGGGCGGGTGAGGTTCAAGGGCGACATCATTGGAGAGCTTAATGGCCTCTATCTCTTACTTCACCTTCCTCCTTTCTATTTGTTTCATGATAGAGTGATGCAAGTGATGAAATAGTTGCGTTGGAAAAAAAAACCACTTTGTGTTGAATGATACCCATGGATATTCTGCTAAACTTTCGTGTCTTTGTGTTTTTGCTAATCTCTCTCCTTTTGATGAAATGATGTAGGTGATGAATTGTTGTGTAGTGAGAGACTAAAAAGGAACTGGTTTGTGCCTATTAAGAACAATGATAACAAATGATATCAATGGGTATCCTAACAAATGCTCCTTTGTTGAACTCTGACCTCTTCCTGACTTTCGTGTTTGTGTATTTTTGCCAATTTCTATATCTCTCCCTTTTCTCTGTTGATGAGCTCCTATATTTATGCACACTTGCCAATTAACTTTTTATCCAGATTATTTTTTGGATATAACTGGAAGCCCTGATGATCTGATTGAAGGATTCTACGTCAATTGTTGTGATCTTGCTGATTAGGGGATTTGATATCATTACCTTCTAATCCCCCCAATCCTTTGATCATTTTCATTTTGTCCCAGATTTTGCACACATCTTTTCTTTCCTTTTCTCTTCATTTTTTTTTTTTGTGTTTTGTGTTAACGGATCAATAAAGCTTAGGCTAAAAAGAACTAAAATGGGCTTGAAACTTGAACTAAAGGAATTGGGCTAACACACATATTATTTTTATTTTTGTTTTTCTTTTTTTAATGAAGAAGGAAAAAAAAACCTAAATAAATAAGTAAAAAGGATATGGTCAAATATGGTGTTCAGGATTAGTTATTACTATCGGGGATACTATGAGCAAAAAAAAAAATTGACGTTTCTAGTCATTTTATTTCTATTCGGAGATTAACCAGGAAGACAATCTATTTTCTATTATGGAACTGGCAAGGATGCTCAGCCCAGCCTTCTAGAAGTTGACCATTTTGCTAAAGCCTATATCTCTTGGGAAAAAGAAACTTGTATCCTCTGGAGGGTGTAAATGGATTGGATTAGATTTGATTTGAGGAAAAAATGAATCAGCTGATAACTTTTTTAATTGGTTTAAATTGGTTCGATTCATGATTTTATTTTTCAAAATCCATACCAAACTAATTCGAACAACTTCCGATTGGTTTGATTGGGTTATTGAATTTATTATTGTTTATTATTTTTTTCAATTTTTACCCAAAAATCCAATAAAAATACTATAAATTGTAAAATATCAAAATTTTATGTAAGTAAATTCTCATATATTAAGATGCTATATTCTAATATGGCATAAGTTTACAATGATGATGATGTGACATTTGTTTGGGTCTCAAATTGCATATTAATAATAGCAAATGATAAATGAATAATGAATATGAGTAAATACTATAATTAATAATGAATAATGTCAACAACAATAATAATAATAAGATTGGTTCGTTGGGGATGCAAATTGATGATTAGATCAATTAACCCAATGACCCAATTCTAACTAAACCAATGGAATCATTAGTTTTGATTTATTGGGTTCATCAAGTTGGTTCGATCTACTACACCCCTAATTCTCTATACATCTAAATGCACTTGTGTGATAGACCAAAAAGACCGATGACCCAAAAAACTCCACAAAATGCACTTACATAGAGAAAAAACTTTACTTTAGAGGAAAAAATAGTTAATTTTGATTTTTGAGCGATATATATAGAGATTCCAAGCAAATTCGTTATATTACTTTATAGATATGGAACAAAATACTATATAAAATCATAGTAAATACGTCTATGTTCATGATCGAGTGGACAAGGTAAAATCATGTATAATGAATATGTATTTCTCTTTTAAGTAAAAAGCACATATATCTCCGAATGGAATTTCCCATGTTTTAATTTAATTGTTAACTCTTAGAAAATGAAAAGAAATTATCAAAAGTTTATGGTAACTTTTTCAGTACGTATGTTTATTGTAAAAATAATTTTTTTTTCAAAAAAGAGAGTATATATATATATATATATATATTTGATGGTGGGCTTCCTTTTTCATTGGGGCCCAACAACAAATTGTAAGAAAAAAAAAGAAAGAAAACCAAACAAAAACAAAAGGAAAGGAAAATGCTACGCTCTTGGAGCGATTGAATTTAAAAAGAAAAAGAAGAAACTATGAGACGGAGATTTAGTATGTTGTTGCTGATATTGAGCTTGATACTTTAATATAGTCTATTAATTTTATTGCCTTCTTTGGTGGTTATTTTGTGATACCCATATTGTGGAATTATATGGTTGTGTTTTGCCTATTGGACAAGTATTCTATTGATTGTTGAGATTCCCTAGTGCTACTAGGAAGACTGATTGTATTTCCATTGATCATAGAGCAAATTAGATAGGGAGGTGTTTCTAAGTTCATTTTATGCTAAGACAAGTTATGTTTCTAGCTCAAAAATGATATTTTCATGAGCTTTCTTTTAAGTTTTCATTTTCAGTTTCTTCTTCCTTTCTTTTTAAAGTATTTCGGCCATATGGCCTAGCTTATGATGAGACCATGGTTTGATGATGAGATTCTTGAGTGTTGGTTGCAAAGCTTTCACAAGTTAGATCTCTAAAACTTGAAGGTTTCACTAGTTTCCAAAGCTTCTAAAATTTCAGTTTTTCTTTCCTTATTTTCCTTTCATGGTTTCGGCCAAATGGCCTAGGAAGGAATGAAATGATGGCTTGATGATGAGGACCTTGAATATGGGTTGTAAATCCATCACAAGTTAGGCCTCTAAAGCTTGAACATTCCATTTAATGCAAAACTTTAAAGAATAATGTTTTTATCTTGAGGTTTGAATATGAAATATGTATTTTTTTTACTTTGTCTTGCTAAGATACATATATTGGGTTCAAATCATAATTTTCTTAAAGTCTTGAAGGAGCTCTAGTAAAGAGATCAAGTGAACTTGCATCCATGTTTAAGTTTATGTCTTGCAAGCCATATTTATTTTATGTCATAACTAAATTCTCAAGAATAAATAAATGAACTTGCATATCTCATGTTTAAATTTCAAGCTTGCATTTCATGTTTAAATTTCAAGTTGTCACTTAATCTCTAAAGATAATAAAGAAGTTGCATCTCATGTTTATTTTATGCTCTCACTTTATTTTATAATGGCTAAAAGAATCAATGCATGACATGTTTATTTTATGTCATCACCTAAAAATCCTAGAGCTCAAAGACTTGCCTATGAATCATAAGCGAAGAAATGAGATAATTGGAGTTAAAGAATTTATTCTTTAAGAAGTCTTGAGAATTGGAGCTTAAAAAAAAATGTAATTCTCTTCTTCAGGTCCTATGGACTACCGCTCCGGTTGCTTAAGATTCTCTTCTCCCTCTACTGGTCCTATCATTACCGTCGCTCAGTTTCTTGCATCATGTTTAATTTTCAAGTCATCACCTTAAATCTTAAAGATAAAGAAATGGAATTGCATATCATGTTTATAATTCCAAGCTATCACCTTATAAAGATAAGATTAAAATAAGGTTGCATAGCATGGTAATAATTCTAAGATGTCACCTAAATCTCTAAAGCTCAAGACTTGCTCCTTTTATCTTAAGTGAAAGATTTAACTATGAACATTCTTTCGAGTTATAAATCGGTCCCATGGTTAAGTTAGGCCTAAAGTCCTATGACTTATTTCAAGTTTAACAAAAAGAATTAGTTCTAAAAGAGTTTTAAAACTTTGTAAGAATTTTATGGGAAGCTAGTAATTTTATGTGTACTTAAAATGTGATTTGATGCTTATCAAGAATTTGGTGTCATTGATTGATTCCCTGGTTTGTATGTTATAGTTGTTGCAAACAATGAAAACTTATGCATGAAATAAGGACATATTTTGTTACTGGAAGAAAGTGTATTCCTTAAGAGTGCAATTTGGAAAGATTTTGGCTAAGGAAAGATTTGGTATTTAAGCGTGTCCATTGTGACCCACCTCTTCCTGGAATTCCAGATGCATGATTATAGTTGATATATATTATTCCAATAAGACTGTAAATAAGAAAATGTTAGAATTATTATGAATTGCGAGTTGTAACATGCAAAAACTTATTGGTGACTTAAAATTTATAAGAAAATGATCCTCTGACCCATCAAACTATAGGTGGCGAAAGGTGATTCTAGCCCCTAACCCTGTTCTCTCAAAAGGGTAAAGTCAGGACTTTAACTTATCAAAAGGATAAGTATATGCTAGTGACGACTAGTAAGGTATGAGCTCATAACCTAGATTACTCCCAAAAGGGTGGAGTATAGGGTGGCCCAAGGAAAATAATGAGGATGATAAAATTTTAAAGTCACCTAAGGTACTAAAGAAATAAATTATGTGCACCATGTCCATGTGTAGCTATTATGATATTCTTCTGCATAACATACATGAGTTGATGATGAAAAATATGATGTTCTTCTATGCATGTTATATTAATGATGATGATGAGGAATATGATGTAATGATAAAAGAAAAGTTCATTATAAATATGACATGTTAAGATTATGATGCATTATAAGACGCATAATTAAAATTGGTCGAATCTCGGTAAAAGTATTTTTGAACTTAAAATTTAATCTTCGTATGTTCACTATTTTATAATAACCCCGAGATTCCTGGAGACTTTGATGATGACACCGTAGAAGGAGATACCCTCCTAGAATTCTTTAGTAAGATTCTCACTCCCTTTCCTTTATTTCCGTCATTGTCTTCAGATTCAGAATGGCGACATTCGTCCTGTCGTTGACACCCCTACTTGGGAATTCCACTATGATCCGGTGCATCATTCGTATCACTTTGAAAGAAGGTGCTCGGTTCGTGTTTTATTTACGTAGGTCGTCCATTTGCACATCCCTGTCCCTAGTTATCGTTTTCTCCTACTTCTCCCTATGGCGATGAAATGGTTTTCGAACATGCACGTCCACTTGATGAAAGAATGTTACGTTCTTATCCCGCCTCATCTGCCGTCCATGGTTTTCCAGAGTATAATCCACGAACGAGATATTCTGAAACTGATCCTTTAGAGGACCCTCCTACTCATGCTTATTCTGAGAGCTCTACTCCTACTCTCCCACGTGTAAGAGAG
The DNA here is from genome assembly GCA_030441495.1 of Dalbergia oliveri. Taxonomy (NCBI): domain Eukaryota; kingdom Viridiplantae; phylum Streptophyta; class Magnoliopsida; order Fabales; family Fabaceae; genus Dalbergia; species Dalbergia oliveri. The sequence continues at coordinate 4,424,818 of JAMLFY010000004.1, forward strand.
GGTAGTGAGGAAACAGTTGTTCAGCCGAGGTTAGCAAGAAGACCGTCCATGCGACCCAGCCTGGTGCATCTCGTGTGCCCCCTTCCGAGGAAGCTCGTCAGTGATTTGGTTTCTCCCGTTTCCAAGACAGTGGCCCTAGAGAGTTTTTAAATAGTCTTAAGAGTGTTATGCATCCCAGTTTAGAGTAGCCTTCCTCATCTTTTAAGGTTATCTAGTTTAAGGTTATCTAGTTTAGGGGCATGATTTCCTTATAAATAGTTTCCTATGGTGTGAATATGTAAGATATGATGTATGAACTTAACTCACCTTTTGAGTGAGGTTATTGTATATATGTTGTGATGTGCATTATGGATGTTATGTGATGGAACCAATATGATATATTTAGATTCTTAAATGTCTTATTTTACTACCGCTTAATCGTTTATGTTATGCGGCTCACGATTTCAATTATGTTAAAAAAAAAAGGCTCGTAATTTCACTAAGTATTTTCAAAATATGATGAAAGAACCAAAGCAAAGAGTAAAGTCTAGTCATTAATCAAATTCAACCTAGGTGTATTTGGTTAATTACTAGAGTGTTACAGAGAGCCACCAAGAGGCTATTTCTGATGAGCACAAAGACAAATGGTTGAAGGCTATGCAAGAGGAAATGAATTCCTTGCATGAGAATCACACTTTTGAGTTGATGAAGTTGCCAAAGGGTAGAAAAGCACTCAAAAATAAATGGGTGTTCAAGCTGAAAATTGAAGATAATGTTTACAGCCAAGATATAAAGCAATGTTGGTTGTGAAAGGTTTGGTAGAAGAAAAGAATTGATTTTGAAGAGATTTTTATCGATGGTGAAGATGTCCTCTATTCGAGTTGTGCTTGGTTTAGCGGCAAGCTTGAATTTAGAGGTTGAGCAGCTTGATGTGAGACGCATTCCTTCATCGTGATTTGGAGGAAGAAATTTATATGGAATAGCAATAGGATTTCAAGGTTAAGGGAAGGAGCTTGTGTGCAAATTGAAGAAAAGTTTGTATGGCCTCAAGCAAGCACCAAGGCAATGGTACAAGAAATTTGATTCTTTCATGGCGGATCATGGGTATAGTAAGATTACTTCTGACCATTGCGTATTTGTCAAGAAATTCTTGATGGTGATTTCATAATTCTCTTACTTTATGTGGATGACATGTTGATTATTGGTCATGACAAGTAGAAGATTCAGAGTCTTAAGAGTGACTTGAGCAAGTCCTTTGCTATGAAGGACTTAGGTTCTGCAAAGCAAATCCTTGGCATGAGGATCACTCGTGACAGGAAGAATGATAAGTTATGGTTATCTCAGAAGTACATTGAGAAGATGTTGGAGATGTTTGACATGAGTAATTCAAAGCCTGTTGGTACTTCACTTGCTGGTCATTTCAAGTTGAGTTCACAACAATGCCCTATAAGTGAGAAAGAAAAATAAGAGATAAAAAAGGTTCCATATACGTTCAGTTGGCCGTTGATGTACGTTATGGTATGTACTAGGCCAGATATTGCTCATGCTTTGCCTTGTTAGCCGGTTTCTTTCTAATCCTGGTAAGGATCATTTGTAAGTTGTGAAGTGGATTTTCATGTATTTGCGGGCACTTCTAGAGTTTGTTTGTGCTTTGGTAGTGGTCAGCCTTGTTGATGGTTACACATATGCAGATATGGCTAGTGACCTTGATTATAGGAAGTCTACTTCCGATAATTGATGACTTTTGCAGGAGCGTGTCATGGCAATCCAGACTTCAAAGTGTGTTGCTTTGTCTTCACTCGAATATATCGCTATTCCTGAAGCTTCAAAAGAACTCTTGTGGATGCAGAAATTCCTACAAGAGTTAGACCTTGATCAAGAGAAGTTTATGTTATTTTGTGATAGTCAGAGTGCTATCCATCTTAGCAAGAATCCAACATTTCATTCCAGGTTGAAGCACATAGAGGTGCGGTATCATTGGATACGTGAAGCATGGAGATGAAGTTGTTTTCATTGGAGAAGATCCATACTGATGACAATGGTTCAAATATGATGGCTAAAGCTTTGTTGACAGTGAAGTTTGTTTCTTGCATAGAGAATGCGGGCTTAGTGAGCGTATCCCCACTTGAGTTGGGAATAGAGAGATTTGTTGGTGGACTTCTCTCCTCATTGGGCACAACAACAAATTGTAAGGAAAAAAAAGGAAAGAAAACCAAAAAAAAAAAAACAAAAGGAAGGAAAAACGCTATGCTACTGTAGCGTTTGAATTTTAAAAAGAAAAACAAGAAACTATGAGATGAAGAAACAGAGCGTAGCGATAGAGGAGGAAAAAGGGCATAGAGAGATTCACCATCAAATGGATAAACGTACTCCGTTTATCACGAAAATTTAGTATGTTATTCTATGTTGAGTTTGATACTTTGATATAACTTGTTAATTTTATTGCCTTCTTTGGTGGTTATTTTGTGAATCCACATTACGGAGTTATATGGTTGTGTTCTCCATTGGGTGAATATTCTGTTGATTGTTGAGATGCTCTAGTGCTACTAAGAAGACTGATTGTATTCCCATTGATCATAGTGAAAGTTTTTACTGGACTAGGTTCATGGGTTTTTTGTCTCTCTCTATTTGGGGTTTTTCCATGTTAAAAATTGTGGTGTCTCTTGTTTTATATTTCTGCAAATTATTATATAGAGTATTTTTGGTATTACCTATTTAACTGAAGGTAGAGGAAATATTTGTGACTTTCATTGATAACAGATTTCATTCTAAGATTTTCCCAATCATATTTTGGAAGCGTATTTAATTTTGAGTAATGTTATGATAATAACAAAATAATATTATTATTTAATTTTCTCAAACCGTTGCCAAATTACATTCCCCTTAATTTGTGCTCACAAAAGACTATAAACACTTCAGCCGTACAGAACAATCGCCAAATTAGTTACAAAATTGATTTAATGATTTTTCGGTCAAACTATAAGAATGTACTAATTATTATCATGATATATTTTTCGGTCAAAATTGTTATAAAACCACAAAACAAGTAATAAATAGAAAGTATATAATAATTTATTTATATCTTATTATTTAGTTTTTAAAATTATAACAAACTGAAATGATTGTTCATCTAAATTCTTTGTTTTATAGATTTGTCTTTCAATGTAATAAGCTAATATTACTTGATATTGCATTAAAAGGAAAATCGATATTTGCTTTCATAGATTTCTGAGAAAAGAAAATTATTTTCCGAAAAAAATTATGCAAATGACTTAAGGATTTTTTATTTGATAACAAAAATATATAGAATCTCCCGATGAATAACTTTATACAACTACATTTCAACCATAAATTATCGTCTTTGAAGAAAATAAAAGAAAAGAAGGGAAAAAAATTATCAAGCACACCTTCTTTGACCCACTTATCAACAGTTTACTCGCTAGGGATAAGATTATTGAGTATCATGAAGGTTCTCTATCATTGTATAATAATATATTCATTTATTTATTTATGATTATTCAATTTTGAAATTATAACATAGACAGGGATGATTTTCATCTAAATGTCTGGTACCGAAAGTGTGATCCATCAGTTATAAACTAATGGGTTATATTATTTGTATGAATAATGTAAGAATGGTATATTGACTTACAATCCATTTATTATTAGATAAGATGTAGATATCATTTAAATAAAATTTATATATTATTCAATGATAAATATAACGTAATAAATGATAGATTATAAGTGCAAGTAATATTTTTCTAAGCTAATATGTGTTGTTATTGCATTTAGAGGCAAATCAGTATTTGCTTTCATAGTTTCGTATATTTACTATTTAGAGAAAAGGGGTACTTTGCGGAAAAACTTACCCAAATAATTTTAAAATATAAACTGCCATTACTCTACCAAAAATCTAATCAAAAAAATTACTCTACCAAAAAAAATAAAGTATTTATTAGTTGATATAAAAATTTTAAAATCTCACGATAAATAAGTCTATAATTATACTACTGAAAGTAAAAAATCTCAACAATGTTCTATTATGACCCACCTTGTCAACAATGTACGTACTGGGGATAAGATTCTTGAATATCATGAAGATGCTCTGTCATTGCAGTGCGCATTCGCAACTTCAGTGCTAAACCAAATCAGTTCTCTTCTCTACTCTAAGCTATCATTTCTTACAGCTCTTGAATCTGCAAATGGCCGAAGCTTTACTTGGAATTGTTGTTGAAAACTTGGACAGTTTTGTGCGAGAAGAGCTTGCAACCTTCTGGGGTGTTGACTCAGAGATCCAAAAGCTGTCCAGTAATCTGACTGCAATCAGTGCTGTGCTCCACGATGCTGAGGAGCAGCAGATAACAAGCCAGGCTGTGAAGGATTGGCTGCAGAAGCTTTCAGATGCAGCGCACGTGCTGGATGATATCTTGGATGAATGCTCAATACAATATTCCAACCGTCTACAGTATGATGAAGGAAATTCTGGGGTAGCACACAAGACACACAGCTTGTGTTTAACCCGTTTCAGTCCCAAGACAATTCTGTTTCGTTATGATATCGGTAAGAGGATGAAAGAGATCGTTAAGAGATTTCATGATATTGATGAAGAAAGGAAAACGTTTGAATTGCGTACAGGAGTCATAGAGAGGCAGCAGGAAGATGATGAATGGCGCCAGACATGTTCTGCCATCGCTGTTGACCACCAGATATATGGTAGAGACCAAGATAAGGAGAGGATTGTGGAGTTCCTTTTAAGCAATGCTAGTGACAGTGGTGACTTTTCTGTCTATCCCATTATTGGCATGGGAGGACTTGGCAAAACAACACTTGCTCAATGGGTTTTCAATGATGACAGGGTAAGCAAACACTTTGACTTGCAAATTTGGGTTTGTGTATCTAACAACTTCAATGTTACGAGAATTCTACAAGCCATTTTAGAATCCACCACTGTACAAAACCCCAACCTCTCCACTTTAGAATCTATGCAAAAGAAAGTCCAAGAAGTGTTGTTTGGCAAAAGGTATTTACTTGTTCTAGATGATGTGTGGAACGAGGACAATAAAAAATGGGAGAATTTGAGTGTGTTGCATTGTGGTGGTGGAACAAAAAGTGCTTCAGTTTTGGTCACCACAAGGGTTCACAGCGTTGCATCAATCATGGGAACATGTCAAACTCATGAGTTGCCACTCTTCTCTGTGGGTGACAATTTGTCATTATTCAAGCATCATGCATTTGGACCAAACAAGGAGGGGCGTGCAGAGCTTGTGACCATAGGTGAGGAGATCGTGAGAAAATGTGCAGGTTCTCCTCTTGCATCTAAAGTACTTGGAAGCCTTTTGCGCAACAAAAATGAGGAAAAACAATGGCTTGATATCAAAGAAAGTAAGTTTTGGGATATACCTCAGGGTGATGCTATTGTGCGTGCTTTGAGAATAAGCTACTTTAATTTGAAGTGGCCATTAAGACGTTGTTTTTCCTTTTGTGCAATTTACCCTGAAGATTTTGAAATCTCAAAGGAACAACTAATTCACCTTTGGATGGCCAATGACCTTATTAAATCTAGAGGGAACATGGAGCTTGAGGATGTCGGTAATGATGCATGGGAAGAATTATGCCACAGATCATTTTTCCAAGAAGTCAAGACTGATTTATCTGGAAACTTTACATTCAAGATTCATGATTTGCTCTATGAATTTGCCCAATCCATAATGGGAGAAGAATGTAAGGTTTCTAAGTCGGAAAGCTTGAATAAATTGTCAAATAGAGTCCACCACATAAGTTGTTCAAACTTTTATAAATCGTTTAGCTTAGACATGGATGCCTTCAAGAAATTTGAATAGCTGAGGACTTTTGTTGAGCTTTATCCGTCATTTGACAATTTCTATGGGTTGAAAGCATTCAATTCTGTCCGAGCATTACGAACAAGTTCTTCTCAGTTGTCAGCACTCAGCAGTTTAACACATTTGAGGTGCTTGAACATTTGCAACAGTGGCATCACAACATTGCCTTATTGTGTTTCTAGGTTGCGAAAATTGCAAATTCTAAAGCTAGAATTTTGTTGTTCTCTTTCTTGTCTTCCTAAACACTTAACACTATTAAAGGATCTCCGACATCTCCTGATTGAAGACTGTTGGTCATTGGCAGAGATGCCTCCAAATATTGGGGCATTGAAATGTTTAAAAACACTCAGTGTTTTTATTGTGGATTCAAAGACAGGGTATGGTTTAGCAGAGTTACGTGATTTACAACTCGGAGGGAAACTGCACATCAAAGGCCTTCAGAATGTGCTCCGTGAGAGTGATGCCAGAAGTGCTAGTTTGATTAGTAAGAAGGATCTAAATCGCCTGTACTTGTCATGGGACTATAATAATTCAGAGTGTACTGCTAATGCTGAGCCTGAGAGAATACTGGAAGCACTTGAGCCTCACCCTCATCTCAAGAGCTTTGGGATGAAGGGTTATAGGGGAACACAATTCCCTAGTTGGATGATTAATACTTCAATTCTTTCAGGCTTAGTGCGTGTTAAACTCTACGACTGCAAAAACTGTGAGCAACTTCCTCCACTTGGTAAATTACCACATTTAGCAATTCTTAGTGTGTCTGGTGTGAGCAATGTGAAGTACATGGATGATGACTCGTATGATGGCGTGGTGGAGGAGAAGGCTTTTAAGTCGTTGAAAGAGCTGACTTTATTGGGATTGCCTAACTTGGAGAGGATGCTAAGAGATGAAACGGTAGAAATGCTCCCACATCTTTCCGAATTAAGGGTTTCATGTGTCCCCAAGCTCAGATTACCACTCCTTCAATCTGTTGAGCGCCTTCGAATTGGAGGATTGATGTCAGACTCAAATTATGATGGTAATGAAGAAGACATGGCTTCCTTCCCGGAAGCACTTGTGCAGTCTATGCCTCATGTTAAGTTCCTCGCAATTGAGCAATTCCCCAAACTCAAGGTATTACCCGGTGAATTGGGCAGCCTCAGCTCACTGCAAATACTGAAAATTTTGTATTGTGATGAATTAGAGTCTTTCTCGGAGAGTGTGTTGCAAGGACTGAATTCTCTACAAACTTTGGCGATTTATTATTGCAAGAAATTAAAATCATTGTCTGAAGGAGTGGGGTACCTAACTTGTCTCGAGCGCCTTAAAATCATGGAATGTCCAGAGCTGGTGACTCTACCAAATAACATGAATCAGCTAACTACCCTTCGCCATGTCGATATCTTTTCTAATTTGACTATACCAGAAGGCTTAGGACGTATCCCTTCTCTCCAAAGGTTGTCTCTAGTTGATGTAGAAGTGGATTCACTGCCAGAGTGGTTGGGAGACATGACTTCTCTTCGAGAGTTAGAAATCAGAGATTATCACAAGTTAAGGTCACTGCCAAGTAGCTTTCGGCACCTCACAAACTTGCGTGAGCTACATATTGAAGATTGCCCTAAGCTGGAGAAGCGATGCAAGAGGGGAACAGGGGAAGACTGGCAAAACATAGCTCACATCCCACAAATCGATATAATTGCAAAGCAGAAAGTGACATTTTCTGGTAAATTCATTTCTTTATTCTTTAACCATTAACTAATTAATATATATTAATTAATGCGTCGCTGCCACCTTTTGTAATGAATGGTGTTTGAACTTTGAAATACTTGATCACTGAATGGAATGCAGAGAAAAGCCAACGCAAATGGAATATGATGAAGGTGAAGCCAGGTCGCTATTGGGATTTTTCGGGATTGGATCGTATGGTTGATAGGTTCTGAGTCAAAAGCATAGGACAGAGCTCCTATCTGCACCTGTCACAGGATTACCTCCATTATACCAATCAAGAAAACACCGGCTAGCACGGAGTAGCTTGTCTCTCCTTCTGTTTCTTTCAATAAAATTGTTTGTCTGTTCCAATAAAACCCAAAAAATGAAGACTCAGACATTGAAACACCTCAAATATTACTTCATTTGCATTTTGAGATGTGTTTTAGAATAAAATATAAAGAAACACACATATCAATACAATCATACACTAAAATAATTTCTAGTATAATATAAAACTCAAACCCACTTTACCACCTATCCGAGTAAATAAAAAAGTGACTTTTGATGTGATATGAGGGGACATTAGAGGAAAATGATGTTTTAGAATAAAATATAAATATACATACACATATCAATACAATCATACACTCAAATAATTTTTAATATAAAATAAAACCCAAATCCACTTTACCATCGATCTGAGTCAATAAAAGAGGAGAAACGATACTCAAACACATAAATACGACGCATCCGCGAGCGCATACGCTACTGTTCAGGAGTCTTCTATTGTAGATACGCAGCTGGGAGGGCACATGGTGGGCAAAAGAAATTAAAAAAATCACACTCCCCTGTTGGTGAAATGAAAACCCGCGCTTATTCCCCCCTAAACCCCACCCCTTCCTCTGGTCACCCTCTCCCTCTTCCCTCCCTCAAACAAGGTGAAGTCCCTCTTTTATCAACCGTCTCTCCTCTATCAACCTTCACTTAGTTCATCCTAAGCCCACCACGCCACCATCGCACACCACCACCTCCTCTTGCCATCTCACGCATTGATCCTCTTCTTCACCGTAGCCCATCACGCCGCACCACACCCGCTCTTGCTTGGAAGCCCGTGAACTCTGTCCGCCACCGGAGCCACAGCAAAGGAACCATCGAAGCTTGGGACAGCAATATTCCTGAGACAAAAAAGGAACCACCGCGAGGCCGTGACATCCTCAGCCGGCGCCTCTTCCCGTCACCGCATTCTACAACTTAAAAGGTTTGTCATATTTTCCCTTTTTTTTTGCTTGAATGGCTAGGGTTTAAGTATTTGGAATGTAAGGGTTTGAGATTTCAATAGATTGGTAGTTATTGTTCTGTTTTGATTTTTTCATTTGGGTAAACATCACTAACCATGATCTTGAACTTTCGTTGATTGAAGAGCCACGTCAGCCTCAGAAAATGGTCACCCCTACAAATACTTGCTGCCACTGTAATATCTGCAAAATATTAGATGGGTTTCGTAGAGGAAAAGAAAAGAAAGAAATAAAGGAACAAAACCATAAAAATAGAACAAGAGGAAATAAGTGAAATAGAGAACTGTTATTTGGATGTTTGGATGTTAAAGATCAATTTGTTTGCCCACATATTGTGATGGATGGTAAGGTCAGTAGATAATGTAGGAAAAGGGAATGTTTTGGTACCGATTTATTATGGTGTGGCTAAAAGTATATATGAATATTATGGGAGTTCATATGTTTGCAAACAAAGTTAATGAATATTGATTAACTTTTCATCCATCTATTGAAAATGAAAACGTAAATAAAAACAATGAAATAGAGAACCAAAATATTTGTCACTTGAATTTGGCTTTGGGATGCTGATAGACTGATAATGGCTGAAACAAGAATCAAAAGGTCATAGAAGGAAGAGCATAGGAAAATGAAAATTGGGTCAGGAGATAGCACGTGTTAGATCTTTATGAGCTGGTTTGATTATTGTTATGATCAAAATGGTTACAATGATTTTTGAGTTTGCAGTGACAGATGATGTTGTGCATGGACCTGGTAGGTATCGTTTTGCCTTTGAAAGACACCTAATGATGAAAGTTTGCACCAAACCAATAAGCAAAGCAAATTATGTTGAGCCATGTCTTAGTTGCAAACTGAGTTGCATCTATGCATATTTGATCTAAAATGTATAAGAATTCAGAACCTATTGAAAACAGCTTTGTGGCCTGAGTTAATATTTCATCTGAAATAAAGCAGCACCAAGGGTATCTTAAAAATGTTGTTTTCTGAAAACAATTTTACATTGATAGAAAATCTCATAATAAAATAAGAAATTCATTTTATTTATGGGTTTTTTTTTTCATTTATTCATTTTATTTACTTAAGTCACTTTTAGTTCATAACACTTTAAAATTTAAACTTAAAATTTCTTTTTTCTAACACATATTAGCTCAATCTCATCGAAACTGATAAAAACCAGATCAGATTTGGATTGATTTGGTTTTTCACTCAAGACCAATCCAAACCAGACCCGCTTGAAATTAATAGAGAAAATGAGTACAATTTGTCTTGAAAGTGGTGTTTTGGCTGTCCTGCACGTTGCCAAACTGACAAATTATTTCCAAAAAAAAAGGTAGTAGTTAAGGACTTTTTGTACCAAGTCTATCTAAAAGATTTTACAATATAATTCCATCGCATGCCCCAGTCATATTGAGACCCACCCTATGCCTTTTTTAATCTTGTGATTTGTTTTACATTGGCTGGCTGGTTGTTTGAAAAGTAAGGAGGGATGCGATTCCCGAATATATCGCAGAGTGATTCTTACATATAAAACACATCATCTTTGACACACTCATAATAAGTGATCATATCAACTTTATTCATGCTCACTCCCCTATGGTTCGGCAAGTTTTTGTATGAGAATTTTTGTATCTTGGAAGTGGAAGGCAGCATCCACATCACATCGCATGTTCACACTAGAAAGAATTAGCTGATAACTAATACTTCATAGTATAGCCTAAACCCAGCACCATCTTCTTACTGCAAAACCGAGCTAGCCTCCAAGCTTTCAATATCTCTGCAAATTTTGATGCTTTACTTGGAGTTGTCAGTGGAAACTTGCAAGCTTTTGTCCAGAATGAGCTTGCAATACTTTGGGGCGTTGACTCACAAGCCCATAAGCTATCCAAGCATCTCACTGCTATTCGTGCAGTTCTCCAAGATGCCGAGGAGAAGCAAGTAACAAGCCATGCTGTGAAGGATTGGCTGCAGAAGCTTTCAGATGCAGCACATGTGCTGGATGATATCTTAGACGAATTTTCAATCAAATCCAACTGCCTACAATGTGAAGGAGGAGAAGAAGACAGTTCTGAGTTAGCACAAAAGGCACACACTATGTGCTTAACTCGTTTCCATCCTCGCACAATTTTGTTTCGTCGCGATATTAGTGTGAGGATGAAAGAGATTGCTGACAGATTTCATGATATCGATGAAGAAAGGAGGAGATTTGAATTGCGTGCAGGCATTGTAGAGAGGCAAACAGAGGATGATGAATGGCACCATACTAGCTCTGTCATAACTGAACACAAAGTATATGGAAGAGACCAAGATAGAGGGAAGATTGTGGAGTTTCTTTTGAACCATGCCAGTAACAGTGATGATCTTTCCATCTATCCCATTGTTGGCATTGGTGGACTTGGAAAAACAACACTTGCTCAACTGGTCTACAATGATGACCGGGTAAGCACACAGTTTGACTTGAAGATTTGGGTTTGTGTTTCTGATAAGTTTAGTGTAGAGAGAATTCTACAATCAATCATTGAGTCCACTTTCACTCAAAGCCCCAATTTCTCTACTTTAGAATCACTACAGAAGAAGGTTCAAGAAGTGTTGAGGAGCAAAAGGTATTTACTGGTTCTAGATGATGTGTGGAACGATGACCATGTGAGATGGGAGAAGCTAAAGTATCTCTTGGAGTGTGGAGGTGGAATAAAAGGTGCTTCAATTTTGGTCACTACTCGACTTGATACTGTGGCTTCAATCATGGGAACATACCCTGCTCATCACTTGTTACCTTTGTCTGCAGATGACAATTGGTCATTGTTCAAACACCATGCATTTGGACCAAACAAGGAGGAGCGTGCAGAGCTTGTAGCAATAGGGAAGGAGATTGTGAAAAAATATGTGGGTTCCCCTCTAGCATCCAAAGCTCTTGGAAGCCTTTTGCGCTTTAAGAGTGAGGAAAAACAATGGCTTAGTGTAAAAGAAAGTAAGTTTTGGGATATACTTGAGGATGATGTTGTCATGCGTGCTTTGAGAATAAGCTACTTTAATTTGAAGTTGCCATTGAGACGATGCTTTTCTTTTTGTGCCATTTACCCTGAAGATTATCGAATTTCAAAGGATCAACTAATTCATCTTTGGATGGCCAATGGGCTCATTAAATCCAGAGGAAATTTGGAGGTTGAAGATGTTGGTAATGAGGTGTGGAATGAATTGCACCAGAAGTCATTTTTTCAAGAAGTAAAGACTGATTTATTCGACAATACTCAATTCAAGATGCATGATTTATTCCCTGATCTAGCCCGGTCTATCATGGGGAAGAATGTGTGGCCTCTACTTCCACAAGCTTGACTAATATCTCCAGTAGAGCCTACCATATAAGTGTCTTAAGCGATGATCGACCATTGAACTTAAACATGGTTGCATTCAACAAAGTTGAATCCTTGAGGACTTTTATTGAGCTTTATCCTTCATTTCACAATTCTCGTGTGATCCCAGAAATTACTTCTCTCCGAGCATTAGGTACGACCTCGTCAGAACTCTCATCACTCAAGAATTTAACACATTTGAGGTACTTAAACCTTTACAAAAGCAACGTTGCCTGAGTCTATTACCAGTTTGCAGAAATTGCAAGTTCTAAAATTGCGAGGTTGTGGTTTCTGCCCAAACACTTAACACGATTACATGATCTTAGACATCTTGTGATAGATTATTGTGGGTCATTGGTGGCATTGCCTCCGAAAATTGGGGAGTTAAAATGTCTAAAAACATTGAATACTTTCATTGTAAAGTCGAAACCAGGGTATAGCTTGGCAGAATTGCATGATTTACAGCTTGGAGGGAAGCTATATATCAAAGGCCTTGAGAATGTCTCAAGTGAATGTGATGCCAGAGCCGCAAATTTAATTAGCAAGAAGGGCCTAAATCGCTTATACTTGTCATGGGATAATAATGATAATTTACAGAATACTGATGTTGAAAAAGTACTGGAAGCCCTTGAGCCTCACCCTAATCTCAAGAGTTTTGGGATGAACGGCTATAAGGGAATACGATTGCCTAACTGGATGAGAAATATTTCAGTATTCTCTGGCTTAGTTGACATCATATTGTATGATTGCAAAAATATTGAACAGCTACCTCCACTTGGTAAATTACCTCATTTAACACGGCTTTGTGTATATGAAATGGAACATGTGAAGCACATCGACAGTGACTTCTATGATAGTGTGAAGCAGGAGAAGGCTTTTAAGTCATTGAAAAGAATGACTCTGCATGGGTTACCAAACTTGGATGGGATTTTGAGTCATGAAGGGGTAGAAATGCTGCCACTTCTTTCTCGACTAAGCATTTCACGTGGCCTGAAGCTTAAATTGCCATGCCTTCCATCTGTTGAGTACCTTCGAATTTGTGGATTGAATTACGAAGACAACGCTTCCTTTCCTGAAGCCATGGTGCAAAATATGCGTCATATGAAGATCCTGCGTATTGAATGCTTCAGTAAGCTCAAGGTGTTACCCCAAGTACTCGGCAGCCTCAGCAAACTACAGCATCTGGAAATTTCCTTCTGTGATGAACTTGAGTCTTTTTCGGAGCATGTGTTGCAAGCTCTTGGCTCTCTTCGAACTTTGGGGATTATGTGCTGTGAGAAACTAAAATCCTTGTCTGAAGGTGTGAGACACCTAACTAATCTTGAGTGCCTTGAAATCAATGAGTGTCCAGAGCTGGTGGCTTTGCCAAGTAACATGAGTCGGCTTTCTGCCCTTCGAGAACTTAAGATCTTTGTTCATCGAATTCTACCAGAAGGCTTACAACGTATCCCTTCCCTCCGAAGTTTGAGTCTAATTAGATGGTTTGGAGATTCATTGCCAGAGTGGTTGGGAGACATGACTTCTCTTCAACAATTATACTTAAACACTTGTCCCGAGTTAAGGTCACTGCCAAGTAGCATTCGACACCTTACAAACTTGCATAAGCTATATATTTATCATTGCCCTAAGCTGGAGAAGCGATGCAAGAAAGTAACAGGGAAAGATTGGCACAACATAGCTCACCTTCCAGAATTCAAAGTGATTCTTGCAGAGGAAGAGACATTTTGTGGTAAGTTCATCTACATTTTCTTGAATCTTTTACCATCTAATGCGTCCCAACCATGTAAAATTGTATTGTTTGAAACATTTGACCACTGTGTGCAGAGAAAATCGGATTCAAACAGAATAAGCAGAATAGTATTTTACAGATCGATGAATATCATCGTTTTTATCACAGTCCAGAGCGTGAATTTGATGGAGTGGTTAATCAGATTGACAGTATGATTGATGATATCTGGATCAATAGCCTTATAGATAGAACTCCTCTCTGTTCGTGTAGGCTTCAAGAATTCCACTCTATATGCTAAACAATGAAACACTGGTTGGCACTGAGTAGCATGTCTCTTTCTTTTTATGGAAAATTTTTCAGCTCCAGGTCCAACAAATGAATGACTCAGGTAACATAACAGTTCAAATATTACATTATTATTTGTACTTCATGCATCATTAGCGTCCTTTTGACTTTGATGAGAAACCTTTCTACTTCAATTGTGGAAGAATCCATATTATGGATTCTAGTTCTTTAAATATATTTAGAAAAATACCCGTGACTATTGAAATGCGACAAAGCTACATTTTTACTTTTACTATCTGATCAACTTTGATTTCTTGGAGGTTCATTTGCCTTTATAAGAAATTTTTGGCTTCTTCTGTTTGAGACTACTTATGCTTTTGCTATACTAGAGCATTTGATAGGGCAAAAGATAACGTTTTTAGACAATTCCGAGAAGTAAAATGATGCAATCTAAGGTTGCATATCTGTTTTTGGATTCTTCCCAATTCATTTTGATGTCTAAATTCCCCACCAATCCATTAAAAAATCATACACGAAGATACAGAAATCATTGCCTGCCACAATATGCCTAATAAGTGTCTTCGACCATTACAGAGGTAAGAAGCAATTGGAGAGGGAATTTGACTGAGATTTGCACTGAGATTGTGGAAGTTCAACCTGTTAATCTGGGAACACAGTCTTTGGAACTCCCGGCTGCAATATGTAAATGTAAACATTAATCTGCTTCTAGGTACAATTCCTTCCAATTCTGTTTTTGTTGTTTATTGAAATATGGATAGGCTATATAAATAACTTATTTCCCAATTTAGTTTACCGTCTAAAATCTCTGCCGATTTAGTGTTGGTGACTAAATTCCCTACCAATCCATTAAGAAAAGCATATAAAAAGATACAGAAACCATAGCCTGCTGCAATATGCTTGCATGAGTTTGACTACTGCAGATTGCTCTTGAGTAGAGAAGCAAATTGAGGGAAAACAGCAAAATTAGCACTGAGATTGCACATGTTCAACCCGTTTATCAGTGAACACAGTTTTGGTGACACTCCCAGCTGCATTATGTAATGCAAAGTTGTGTTTTCAATAGTATGAGCCTCTTTTACATGACCAAATATGCTAGCAGATCAGCTTTTACAGACACGGGGAAAAATTGGACTTCAAAGTTGTTTATAAGACTTGCAACCTTCGCAATATTTTTCCATGTGTTGATAGCATAGCATTTTATATGGAATTGTTGGTTTATTCTATGCTTGAAAATTATCTGTTCTCTCATACTCAAATCTGTTTTTCAATTCAGCCCAAGGTGGCGATGCATGAGGCTGGAATGAAATTCTTCCACATCTTCGACTCACTGTGTGATGTGAAAGACTTCTGATAAAAAAAGCTAGGCAACCAACAATTTCAATTACAAAATATGTGAGTTTAGGAGACAGCACGGCACCAAAACTTCTCTTTTACTAATTTACGATAAAAAAAAGGTGTATAATACGACATTTGAATCATCAAAAACCATCATGGGTCCAATATTTATACAAAACATTTTATTTTGTTAACTTGTGATCATTGATATTTATATATTAGCGCTATAAAATATTTTTTGTTTCAGTTTATTCAAATAAAAATAAATTTTCAATTTCATACTTTTTGGAATTATTAAGTAATGATTAAATATCCTCAATAATATAGTGTCATTAACAATATCATATTAATCCACAAGAATTTACAAAAATGATTTAATAATGAAGATAATAATATATTTTAAAAAATAAATATACTAATTAATAGAAAACATTGATGGATAATTTAAGACATTTACATACATATTTCAATAAAAAAAAATAATTTAGAATAAAATATAAATTTTATAAATAAAAGAGGAGGATGTGTAACAAGATTATCGCTTAAGAGAGTATGGTGTGATTTACTCTTACTTTTACTTTTTTGACATATTTCAAAAAATTTAAGGGACTATTTTGACATATTTAGAAGTTTTAAACTAATCTGAATCTATTTTGATTTGGTGACTGGTGCCATGAGTCACTAATGTGTTACGTCAATAAAAAGTAACGATTGATTGATAATTATTTAACTAGGGACTAAAATAAGAAATGAAATTTCATAAACTAAAAAGTTAATTTTCAAATTTAAAGTAATACATTGAAACTAACTTACTATTTCAGAGACAAAATGTACCCTTACTCAAAGTAGTTTTGAAAAGTAAGGAGGGAGTATATCCTTCCATTGGCTTGTTGTTTGAGAAGAAGAAGAAGTAAGGAATTGAAAGTAGCATCTTAGGTGTCGTGCATGAAGCATTCACATGTTCAGAATAGAAGGAAAGAATATTAGCGTAATAATGAGTTTCATGGCTTAGCATACCAACCTATCATCATCTCACTGCAAAACCAAAACAATTTTCTTCTCTAATCATTTCTTACAGCTCTCAAATCTGCAAATGGCCGAAGCTTTACTTGGAATTGTTTTTGAAAACTTGAAAACTTTTGTGCGGGAAGAGCTTGCAACCTTCTGGGGTGTTGACTCACAGATCCAAAAGCTGTCCAGTAATCTCACTGCAGTCCGTACTTTGCTCCACGATGCTGAGGAGAAGCAGATAACAAGCCATGCTATCAAGGATTGGCTGCAGAAGCTTTCGGATGCAGCACATGTGCTCGATGATATCTTGGATGAATGCTCAATACAGTCCCATCGTCTAAAGTATGAAGAAGGAAATTCTGGGGTAGCACACAAGGCATACAACTTGTGTTTAACCTGTTTCAGTCCCAAAACAATTCTGTTTTGTCGTGATATTGGTAAGAGGATGAAAGAGATCGTTAACAGATTCCGTGAAATTGATGAAGAAAGGAGAATGTTTGAATTGCGTGGTGTCATAGAGAGACAACAGGAAGATGATGAATCACGCCAGACATTTTCTGCTATAGCTGAGCATCGCATATATGGTAGAGACCAAGACAGAGAGAAGATTGTGGAGTTCCTCTTAAGGAATGCCAGTGATAGTGGCGACCTTTCTGTCCATTCCATTGTTGGCATGGGAGGACTAGGAAAAACAACACTTGCTAGATGGGTCTTCAATGATGAGAGGGTGATCAAACACTTCCACTTAAAAATTTGGAATGCGATTGGTTTGTGAAAATATTTTCTATTTTTATTTTTTGAAAAGTATTTTTATTTTTAGATTTTCAAAATAGGAAATGCATTTGGTTTATAAAAGCAAATTCTATTTTTAGAAAGTGAAAACAATAAAAATATGTTTGGTTTGTCTAATTTTAAAATATATTTTCAAAACTAAATTTAAGATGATAATATTATATTTGTTATTGAATAATAATTAATATATATATTTATTTATATATTATATTGATTTGTATTGGTCCTAACTCATTAATAATAACAACAATCATATTATTTATCATATTGTCCTGACTCTAACCTAAGTCTTAACCAACAATAAATTGAAAAATAATACAAAACTATGAACACCTTTTGCTAATTCACTATTGCTAGAACAAACTCCATTATCTATCTGCAAAAAACCACAACACAACGCCCGTCTCAACAAAGAACAAAAGCAGAAAGAAAAAATCTCATAAAGCTAGTAGAATGAAGTACTTCAATTTCACGAGAACCACGAGCGAATGGAGCTATTCGAAGCTTCGATTCCTAGAAGAATTGGAAGTGAAGAAGAAGGAGAAGAGAGACTGAAGCGGTAGCAAGCATTGGGGAACAACTGGTTGATCCAAGAGAACGTTGGACCAAAACTCCGATCAGAGCGCGCCCTTCCTTATCCTGCACCTCAATGGCGTTCGTTAGCACAGCGTACAGCGCAACTGCCGCATCCTCCTCCGAAACGGCACCGTGTGGCTCCCGCTCAGGAATCGCGCTGCCAACGCCTCGTGCGACCCTCGTCTCTGAAATATCATCTTTGTCTTCTTTGAAGCGATTATAGTTGTGCCATGCCAGCTTGTGGCGATTGGAGAGGAGTCTGGCGTCTGGTCGAACAGGGGTCGGGGTGGTGGGAGAGGAGGAGGTGGAGCGGGAAGAAGAAGAAAAAGAAAATATAAAGAAAGAGAATACGGATTGGTGGTGCGACGGCAGGGAAAAGCTGGTGAACGGAGTAGGGAGGATGGCGGCGAGCTGCAATGAGAGGGTTCCAACCTTCCACACTTGTGGCCTGTTCTGAAGAAAGAAAGAGGCGCTTTCAGGGGAAATAATTGGGATTTGTGAAGAATTGCAAAATTGCCATCGCATTTCACTCTTTCTCTTATTTTCAACATTTTCAAAGGAAAGACCGAAAAGAACGATTTCTCATTTTCAAATTTTCACAGATTTTTGAAATTATTTCCTGAAAATATTTTCAGTAAAAGTGAACCAAACATATTTCTATTGCCATTCTGTTTTCAGTGAAAATAAAAACAGAAAATGGCCAAACCAAACACGGCCTTGGGTTTGCATTTCTAACAACTTCGATCTGAAGAGAATCCTACAAGCCATTGCAGAATCCACCATGGGACAAAACCCCAACCTCTCCACTTTGGAATCTATGCAAAGCAAAGTTCAAGAAGTGTTGTTTGGAAAAAGGTATTTACTTGTTCTAGATGATGTCTGGAACGAGGACCAAGAAAAAGGCATCCACAATTCTTTAGATAACTCTAAAACTGGTCGAGCAAGATGAATTTTAAAACAACGCATCATTCAAAGTTTTAATTCCCTGCTGTTATAAATGTGATTGGCTAAGATGTGTTTCCATTTTTATTTTGATTTGAATCTATCACGTGTGACTAATAGGTGGTCTTTTGCAATTAAGAGAGTTATATCTTCTTCCAGTAATCACCAGCCTCTGCTCATTGAGGCAAAGCTCAAGAGTTAATGGATGGTGTTTTGGTAGCAGATCTTAGAATCAATCTTCCGTTCATGTGAAAAAGGGGAGAAAATGAGAAGTTGTAGGCTTGTGGCATCTTGTTGGTAGGACATATTTAGCGTGGGCTGTAAGTAAAACTTTTGCCTGTTTATTTTGACTTCTAAAATCTGTACCAATTTAGTGTCAGTGACTTGGTGCTGGAAAAGCTTTAAGCCAAATTACAATTTGTGCATGACCATGCTTTCATTAAGCAAGCGCATAGGCTATAGCCACATAGAAAGAAACAGAATTCATTAGAGTAAAAACCTTTTTTTTGTGTGTAAAATTTAATTTTAGAATTTATATTATATATATATATATATATATATATATATATATATAGTTTCTATAATTAGAGTAAAACCCAATTCAGTGTCATTAACAAAAAAAAAAAACCCAATTCAGTGTTTCATGAAATTTACGCGGACAAATTGAAAAAAGTATTCTTCTTAGTCTCTTACGATTAAAATAAAATAAATATTGATCCTTAATGAATTATAATAATAGATCAAATTAGTTATTGATGAAAATTTAAATAGGACAAATAAATTCATCAAAATATTAAAAATAGGCTAATTTATTCTATATTTTAATTATAAAGAATTAAAAATAAATTTTTCTTGAAAGAGGAACTAATTTATGAGACATTATTTTTATTATGAAAACAAAGTGAGGGTTTACTTTTGTAATTATTATAAATAAAATATTCTTTTTATAACCGTGCATTAAGAAAAGGGACAACGCAAATACTGATGATAATAAAATATAAATTGATAGTATGGAAAGATAGAACTAAGAATACCTTTGAGCATCTCACCATCTCAGCCCGAGAATCTTCACAGTTTGCTCTCCAGCTTTTTGATGAAATTCGGTCAGCCTTATCTCTACCTTTTCTTTAGTTTAATGATATTCTATTTTCCAGTGATATTGGGAATTCCCCACTTCTTGTCCACTTCTTGTTTGCTTGCCTATCTTTGCCTAAAATACGAAAAGATAGACATAACCCAATATTAGCTGTACAATAAAAAGCAATGTTATGCTAATATTTTTTTGATTTCATATTAATAATGTCTCCAAAAATTATATAGTTTTAATATATTGAAAAATTAATATATTTAATTATATTTTATAATTATAATTAAATATATTAATTTTTTAATATATTAAAATTATATGATTCTTTAGAAAAGACTATTAAAATAAAATAAAAATAATAGTATTAAAAATATTTTTTATAAAAATAAATATTGATGAATTAAAAGATAAAAAATATTATGAATGATAATGTGAAACTATTATACATTGAAGATTATTCACACAAAAAATATTCCCACCAAACCGCAGGTTCCTCGGCTTATTGAAACCCACCCATCTTTTTTAATCTTTTGATTTGTTTTCCATTGGCTTCTTGTTTGAAAGCGATGTCCTACCTGTTGTGCACGTTGTCAACAAGCAAGTGGAAAACATTCACATGTCCACAATAGAAAGAAAGAATTGGCATAATACATTACTTCGTTTCATGCTTTAGCAAACCTACCGTCATCTTAGTGCAAAACCAAAACAGTTCTCTTCTCTACGGCTATCACTTCTTACAGCTCTCAAATCTGCAAATGGCCGAAGCTTTACTTGGAATTGTTGCTGAAAACTTGCAGAGTTTTGTGCGAGAAGAGCTTGCAACCTTCTGGGGTGTTGACTCAGAGATCCAAAAGCTGTCCAGTAATCTCACTGCAATCCGTGGTGTGCTCCAAGATGCTGAGGAGCAGCAGATAACAAGCCAGGCTGTGAAGGATTGGCTGCAGAAGCTTTCAGATGCAGCACACGTGCTGGATGATATCTTGGATGAATGCTCAATACAAAATTCCAACCGTCTACAGTATGAAGAAGGAAATTCTGGGTAGCACACAAGGCACACAGCTTGTGTTTAACCCGTTTCAGTCCCAAGACAATTCTGTTTCGTTATGATATCGGTAAGAGGATGAAAGAGATCGTTAAGAGATTTCATGATATTGATGAAGAAAGGAGAACGTTTGAATTGCGTGCGGGAGTCATAGAGAGGCAACAGGAAGATGATAAATGGCGCCAGACATGTTCTGCCATCACTGTTGACCACCAGATATATGGTCGAGACCAAGATAAGGAGAAGATTGTGGAGTTCCTTTAAGCAATGCCAGTGATAGTGGTGACTTTTCTGTCTATCCCATTGTTGGCATGGGGGGACTTGGCAAAACAACACTTGCTCAATGGGTCTTCAATGATGACAGGGTAAGCAAACACTTTGACTTGCAAATTTGGGTTTGTGTATCTAACAACTTCGATGTAATGAGAATTCTACAAGCCATTGTAGAATCCACCACTATACAAAACCCCAACCTCTCCACTTTAGAATCTATGCAAAAGAAAGTCCAAGAAGTGTTGCTGGGCAAAAGGTATTTTCTTGTTCTCGATGATGTGTGGAACGAGGACCATCAAAAATGGGAGAATTTGAAGAGTGTGTTGCATTGTGGGGTGGAACAAAAGTGCTTCAATTTTGGTCACCACAAGGGTTCCCAGTGTTGCATCAATCATGGGAACATGTCAAACTCATCACTTGTTACCTCTATCCGAGGGTGACAATTTATCATTATTCAAGTATCATGCATTTGGACCAAATGAGGGGCGTGCAGAGCTTGTGGCCATAGGTGAGGAGATCGTTAGAAAATGTGCAGGTTCTCCTCTTGCATCTAAAGCACTTGGAAGCCTTTTGCGCAACAAAAATGAGGAAAAGCAATGGCTTGAAATAAAAGAAAGTAAGTTTTGGGATATACCTGGGCTTGATCCCGCCAGGCATGCTTTGAGAATAAGCTATTTTAATTTGAAGTTGCCGTTAAAGCGTTGTTTTTCCTTTTGTGCAATTTATCCTGAAGATTTTGAAATCTCAAAGGAACAATTAATTCACCTTTGGATGGCCAACGGCCTTATTAAATCTAGAGGGAACATGGAGGTTGAGGATGTCGGTAATGAGGCCTGGGAAGAATTATGCCACAAATCATTTTTCCAAGAAGTCAAGCCTGATTTATTTGGAAACATTACATTCAAGATTCATGATTTGTTCCATGAATTGGCCCAATCCATAATGGGAGAAGAATGTAAGGTTTCTAAGTTGGAAAGCTTGAATAAATTGTCAAATGGAGTTCACCACATAAGTTGCTCAGACTTTTATGAATCGTGGTTTAGCTTAGACATGGATGCCTTCAGGAAATTTGAATCGTTGAGGACTTTTGTTGAGCTTCATTGGTCAAGTGGCAATTTCTATGAATTGAAAGCATTCAATTTTGTCCGAGCATTACATACAAGTTCTTCTCAGTTGTCAGCACTCAAGAGTTTAATACATTTGAGGTACCTGAACATTAGCCACAGTGACATCACAACGTTGCCCGAGGGTGTTTCTAGGTTGCAAAAATTACAAATTCTAAAGCTAGAATATTGTCGTTTTCTTTCTTGCCTGCCCAAACACTTAACACAATTAAAGGATCTCCGACATCTCCTGATCAAAGGATGTTGGGAACTTGCAGAAATGCCTCCAAATATTGGGGCGATGAAATGTTTAAAAACACTGAGTGTTTTTATTGTGGATTCAAAGACAGGGTATGGTTTAGCAGAGTTACGTGATCTACAGCTTGAAGGGAAGCTGCACATCAAAGGCCTTGAGAATGTGCTCAATGAGAGTGATGCCAAAAGTGCCAGTTTGATTAGTAAGAAGGATCTAAATCGCCTGTACTTGTCATGGGACTGTAACTCTAATTCAGAGTGTACTGCTGATGCTGAGCCTGAGAGAATACTGGAAGCACTTGAGCCTCACCCTAATCTCAAGAGCTTTGGGATGGAGGGTTATAGGGGAACACAATTCCCTAGTTGGATGATTAATACTTCATTTCTTTCAAGCTTAGTTAGTCTTTTACTCTACGACTGCAAAAACTGTGAGCAACTTCCTCCACTTGGTAAATTACCACATTTAGTAATTCTTACTGTGTCTGGTATGAGCAATGTGAAGTACGTGGATGATGACTCGTATGATGGCGTGGTGGAGGAGAAGGCTTTTAAGTCATTGAAACAGCTGACTTTATCAAGATTGCCAAACTTGGAGAGGATGCTAAGAGATGAAACTGTAGAAATGCTCCCACATCTTTCCAGATTAAGGGTTTCATGTGTCCCCAAGCTCAGATTACCACTCCTTCAATCTGTTGAGCGCCTTGAAATTGGAGGACTGAAGTCAGACTCAAATTATGATGGTAATGAAGAAGACATGGCTTCCTTCCCGGAAGCAATTGTGCAGTCTGTGCCTCATGTTAAGCACCTCGTAATTGAGCACCCTAAACTCGAGGCATTACCAGATGAATTGGGCAGCCTCAGCTCACTGCGAAACCTGATAATTTTGGATTGTGATGAATTAGAGTCTTTCTCGGAGAGTGTGTTGCAAGGACTGAATCTCTACAAAATTTGCGTACTTCTTGGTGCAAGAAATTGAAATCATTGTCTGAAGGAGTGGGGCACCTAACTTGTCTTGAGAGCCTTGAAATCTGGAAATGTCCAGAGCTGGTGACTCTACCAAATAGCATGAATCAGCTCACTGCCCTTCGCCACGTTCGTATCGAGAATAATTTGACTATACCAGAGGGCTTACAACGTATCCCTTCTCTCCGAAGTTTGACTGTGAAATTTGTAGAAGTAGATTCACTGCCAGAGTGGTTGGGAGACATGACTTCTCTTCAAGAATTACACATATATTCCTGTCGCAAGTTAAGGTCACTGCCAAGTAGCCTTCGGAGCCTCACAAACTTGCGTGAGCTACATATTTCTCGTTGCCCTAAGCTGGAGAAGCGATGCAAGAGGGAAATAGGGGAAGACTGGCAAAACATAGCTCACATTCCACAAATCGAAATAAGTGCAATGCAGAAAGTGACATATTGTGGTAAATTTATTTCTTTATTCTTTTACCATTAACTAATTAATATATGTTAATTAATGTGTCCCTGCTGCCTTTTGTAAGGAATGGTGTTTGAAATACTTGATCACTGAATGGAATGCAGAGAAAATCCAACGCAAATGGAATATGAGGAAGATGAAGCGAGGTCGATATCCTGCTCGCGCTAGTGAATTTGACTGTATGGTTGATAGGCTCAGGTGAAAAGCACGTGGATAGAGCTCCTATCTGCACCTGTCACAGGATTACTGCCATTATACCAAACAATGAAACACTGGTCAGTTTTACTTCATTTGTTTTAATAAAATTGTTTGTCAGTTCCAATAAAACCCAAAGAAATGAAAGACTCAGACATTGAAACACCTCAAATATTACTTCATTTGTAGTTTTACATGCATCATTAAGTACCCTTTACTTTGATGAGAAACCTTTGTACTTTAACTATGGATTCTAGTTCTTTAGATAGCCCTAAAATTGGTTGAGCAAAATAAATTTTAAAAAAAGAAATGCATGGTTCAAATTTTAATTCCCTGCTATTATGAATGTGATTGGCTAATAAGAAATTCCATTTTAATTTTGGTTTGAATTTATCACCTGTAACTGACATGTGCTCTTTTGAAATCAACACTTAACAGGGCTATCTCTTCATCTAAATCTATGGAATCACCAGCCTCTGCTCTTAGGCAAAGCTCTAGAATTAATGGATGATGTTTGGGCAGCAGATCTTAGAGCCGATCTTGTGTTGCTGTACAAAAGGGGAAAAAATGAAAGGCTATAGCATCTTGCTGGTAGGACAAATATAGTGTGGACTGTTAGTAAAAGGTTATATAATGTTTACTTTGATGTCTAAATTCTATACCAATTTATTGTCAGTGACTTGGTGCCGTAAAAGCTTTAAGCCAAATTACAATTTGCGCATGCCCACGTTTTCATTAAGAAAGCGCATAGCCACATAGAAAGATAGAGAAACCATATCCCGCTGCAATTTCCTTAAGTGAGTTTGACAATTAATGTAGGTTGCCATGAGTTACAGAAGCAAAAGCAGCAAGATTCGCACTGAGATAGCAAGATTAGTCACTTTTTCGGGTTCATTAGCAAGCATTAATCTGCTGCTAGGTATATTATTTACATTTATTCAAGTCTCAAATAATGTGGCTGAAGCAACATAATCACTACCTGATGCTATACGCACGTATCTGTTCCATTTTAAACATTCCAAAATATTCTTTGCTTTGATAAGGCTTGTGTTTTCAATCATATGACCTTCTTTTTGCATGACCAAATTGGCTACTGTACAGAGCTTGCAGAGCCTTTTAACAGACATAGGGAAGTTGAACTTCAAACTTGTTTCTAAAACTTGCATTGCATCCTTGGTTGTAACTTTTCCTGTATTGATGGTTTTGCATTATGGCATTTTTTTGGTTTATTATGGTCCTGAAAATTCCCTATTCTCTCATATCACTAATCTGCTTTTTTATGCAGGCTAGGTTGGCAGTGTTAGCATGAATTGAAAGAATACGATCTTTCCAGTTCTGGCAAGGTTCCATAACATGGCCCTACATACTCAAGTGCACATATTTGGAGAAGCATTTTGGTGTTCAATGAATGGAAGAACCACCTTCTCATTCTCTCCCTCATACTGGTGGGTTTGCCTCTGACCATTGGTGCCAATGTGGCTGGATTGAAATTTCTCCACATCTTCAACTTGGCTTATACAAGAGTTCTGATAAAAGGGCAACCAACTATTTCAAGTAGAAATTTCGGATTGCTGAATGATGGTGGGTGAAGCTAGAGTCAAAAGGTCATAGAAGGCAGAGCCCAAGAAAAGGAGAATTCGTGTGTGGAGATAGCATGGCTTAGATCTTTATGCGTTGGCTTCATTATTGTTATGATCAAAATGGTTATAAACTCAAAATGTTTAGAAGTTTCTAATTTTTAATGACCGATGTTGTCCACGGCTCTAGCAGGTTTTATTTTGCCATTGAAACTTAGCCACCTTGCTTTGCCTTTGAAGGCAAATTAAGTTGACCTTTTTTAAAAACAATTTTACATTGATTACCGAACAACATGTAGAACAACATGTAAACTATGATAGAAAATCATATAATAAAGTAAGAAATTCAAATGAATTGAAAATACAAGGGCTGCCATTACATATCTACAGTTGTGTAAGACCAGAAACATATCAGCTACTGAACGAAATTGTCATGATGCACTATTGACATTTGACAGAAAACGGAAGGAGGGAAGGGTTTATGAGAAAGGATTTAATCAAAATTTATATGCACACTGCGTTTCACGCCATAGCATAACCAATTAAGTTAAATGGCCAGTTTTTACCAATACTTTTGCAAAACATTGTATTATTCTCTTGTAAAGAATTCCAATTCATGTAGAATAGCACATCGAATGCTTCCTGTGGGATTAGAAACTTTCATTTCTTTCACATGAATTATCTTGAATCATATTACACAACAACAAAAATTAGATAAATGAGACGGGTGCCTGATACATTTGATGCCAAATAAAGAATATATCTGTATGAAAATTTTCTATATAACTTAACAAAATCAGATTATTGGGTTACCAATTCTTCATTTTGATTAATTTGATCTCGACTGATTCTTGGTTATCGTAGAATAATGAATCAATCTTTTGTTGAGAATGGCTTTGAATTCGTTTTCCTTTACTTCTATTTCTGGAATTACGCGTCCAGCCACCCCTTCTCAGCACAGCTCAAGTACTTGTCATCTTGAACTGGATGACTGCCATAGCTTCGTCTGGCATATCAATATCTTCTCTTTCTCAACTTCATACGCTGTGTTTTCTTTGTGGCATATCCATCGCATACCGTTTGCAATGCTTGCAATGGCATCCACAAAATAAGTGGACTCTCTGATGATAGCATGCCCAGTAGGTCTCAAAACTCTGTCCATTTCAAGCAACACATACTTCATTTCACACCTGCCCAATAGCAAAGTTTAGAGAGAGTCAATGTATTGTGATTGATATATTGAATTAAACAAACCAGATCGCTATTACATGGCACACGCATAATCATGCATGTGACTAAAAGGTACCAAACTGAAACAAGCACGAAGTGGGGTGTACCATCCTGCATCCGGGTCAAGGCTGTCATCACATTTTGGAGGATAGGACTCCCTAGCCAGCTTATCATAGCAATTGTTGTCTTTAGCCTTCTGCCACACAGCAATGTCATCCTTTTTGTTGTACAACTTAAAGCACATTGAGCTCAGCAAGTCCTGCAACTTCTCATAGTCCGATCTTTGCTCTTCCACGGTCGTGTTCCACCCTCGCCACCTGCGCTCGTAGTTGACTGGTGGACAAGACAAGACCCGGAACCCTCCAGGAGGAAGAATTCGGTGTATCTCAAGTAGATAAAGTCCACATAGAAGCAGATGTGAATATCACATTTGTTAACGAGTGAAAATAATTTAGACTGAACTTCTCAGCTCTAAGTAGTAAGAGATTAACAGACAGTAATTAACAAATCAACTGAGCAGCGAAAGAAGAATGAAATTTATGGCCTGAAATAAATGTGGAACCTTAGTCACATGATCAAGGGTATACTATATGCCATCTAATAAGCAAAGTAGTCAAGAAGTCGCATATCGCTACATCAGTTACAACTAGATTCTCATTGAAAATAGTTCTAGGCCTAATAAGAGAGAATCCCCATTTCATTTGCAACAGATGTGTGAAAAAAAAGGTTTAAGCAGCATCAAGGTAGTAGCTTTTTAACACGTGACAGATATGCACTGTATATTTAATAATTTATAAATTTATTTTTATTTATATTTTTTTACATATTAATAGATTATTAGAAAAATAATAAAAAAAGAATACCATTTAGGGACCGAAAATTTCCTTCCCAGTACACACCATATTACTGGGTCTCACTAAAGGAATTTTGGTCCTCTGAAATATGGGCCGCTGTTGAACCATTCTTCTCCAGCCTAGCGTAGCCTTAATAAGAGTTGATAATTTTATAGAATTTTGCATCTCCAACAAAAATAAATAAATAAAATAGAATACAAGTCTTTGTCCTCTTAATAAATGGTATATTTTATTCGCTAAAAAGAACACTGTTTTGATTTTTCAGAGATGATTTATAAAAAGCTGTGGCAAGTTCAACAGATTACTTGATTCATAGATATGCCACAAAACATAGGAGCGGCTATTTGTTCACTTCAAATGGTATTGTCACTCCCACTTAATTACTATTTCTTTATTTTCTCTAAAATACCCTTTTCTTATCATTTCTTGTCCATTTTTTAAAAATTGATTGAGAAAATGTTTTATTAACTCAAATAAAAACTTCTCACTTTTATGAGAGGAAATATATTTAGCATATTTGATGTGAAAAAAATGGAGAATTAATTTTTACAAAAAAATTGAAAAGTATAGACATAAAAGTAGAAATAAGAGAACGTCTTAAAAATTTTATGAAAAATATAAAAAATATTTATTTCAATGATATACATGTACTTCATGCATTATCATATATTAATTTTTCCTTATTATTTTAGTCATTGTTGCATATACTACTTAGATAATTAATATATTTAGAATAGATTAAAGAGTTCAATTTGATATTTTAATGTAATAAAATTGCGCTAAATATTATAAATGCGTCATATTTTATATATGTGTCATATAATACACATGTGTCCTATTTTAAATATTTACTTTAAACAAAACAATGGATTTATGTATCATATTTTATAGTATACTATTTTTTTACTTTGATTAACGTTATTTCATTATTATATTATTTAGATAATTACTAGATTGATAAAAATTTGAAAAGATAACACAATATTTACGTCCATAATTGTATTTGTACGTTAGTTTTATATAGAAATGATAATTTGATGAAAATAAATTATTTTAAACAATTCAAATGAACTTATATATTATAATTAATACTTAATAATAGATTAGTGTGTTAATTGATAAATAAAAGAAAGGGTATTTTAGAGAAATTGAAAAAATAGTGGATAAATAAGAGTGATAATAGCCATTTGGGAGTGACAATAGCCGCCACCCAAAATATAAAATGAAATCATAATAGATATTTATGAGTTTAATAATTTTAATACATTGACAGTACAAAATATTTGTATACTATCATCTAATCAAATAATTTCATTTGGATAACTTTTCAAGTAGTGAATGTGAAATTCAACTATATTTGCTAATGTGACAACACAAGTTGGATGACAGTGTAAATAGTTCTACACTATTAGTGCATAAAAATCAAACTTAATATTTATATCCGGATTATTTTCTAGTCAAGAAGGGAAGCTTTCAAATATTTTCTTTTAATTGTTAACTCATGATTCGTTTGGTTAGAGGTAAAATTGGGGCAACTTTTTTATAGATAAATTTTAAGTGTAATTTTACACATGAAACTTATTTTGTAAAAATTTTCTTTCAATTCCATCCATTAACCAAATATATCCTTAGAGTATGTTTAGTTGAGAATTTGACATAAAAATGAAGGGAAAAAATTTATAGTTAAATTCTATGGTAAATTTTACTAAAAAGGCATCGAATGTTGCGTCAATGGTTAAATTTTCCTGGCTTGAGTAAATTTCATGTGCTAGAGGGGTTTTTTACGCATATAAACAAAACAAAATCATTATGTACCAATATAAATTAAAAGAAGATTTGGTACCGATGTTGGTGTTTTTAATGTGCATGAATACGTAAGCTCTCGCATATTTCATATGAACATGAATACGTCTACGTAGGCCCTGTTCATTTGGAATAAGCAAGGGGTCCTAGCATATTCATGTTTTTATTGATTACGTGGAAGACTCTAGTGTTTCCTTGTATGTTTTCCGCTTTGCCATATAACCACAAGCTCATGCCTGTTAACAAACTCAGTGTCATTAGTTTTGTTTTTGTGTAAAAAAAAATTGCTAAGGGGCATTTGATTTACGAAAATATTTCCTATTTTCATTTTCTATTTTCATTTCTTGAAAATGATTTTCATTTTCAGATTTCAAAAATTAGGAAATGCATTTGGTTTATAAAAGTAGATTTTTTTCAAATAGAAAAAATAATGAAAATATGTTTAGTGTAGGTATTTTCAAAATGTGAATAAGTTCAAAATCAAATTCAAAATAATAAAATTATATTTATTATTAAAATCACACCATTGTATTATAAAAGGAAAAAAAAAATCACATCATTGTAAGTGGTCAAGATACCACGTTGATTAAAAAAAAAAAATCTTATGGAAAGCACCAAAAAATTCTTATGCTCCAAAATGTCCGCGCATCTCGTCGTCTTCTCCAATATTGTGTTGCATCCATGGAAACACTTATGCCCAACTCATTCTCGAGTCACGGCATCATACTCCGTCATAGTGCCTCCGCATCCGGCTTCAGCAGCAACGCAGGAGCGACAAGGCATGGCTTGGCGTAGCATCACGGTAGCGACAAGGCAGAGCTCGACAGATTTGAGTGCACGTTTTAGTCTTACTCTTCTGCCAATGCGTCCATGAGTGAGCATAAAAACGCAGTGGCAAATGGCAACCACCTCGCGACGACATGGCGGCGTCGATGACGGAGGAGTCAAGTCGCAAAGGCGCAAAGCATGGTCGTAATCCCCTGCCGTTGGGTGGCCACCAGCGTCATCCACTATAGGAGCTGTGACAACCATGGTAACAGATTTGAGTTCATTGTATGGAAGCGTAAGCTCTGATGAAGCATTAAAGAAATAGGAAAAAAGAATAATGGTTCCCTTGTGATAAGATTCGAACGCGGTTGCTTACCGTGAAGGGGAAAGATTTCCTCATATTTACTATTATGCCACTTCGTTTTCAAATGAAAACATTTTCTACGAATGACAAAGAAAAGATTGAAAACATCAAAATGACATTTCCAATTTTGCGACTCTTTCAAGAAATATTTTCAAGAAAATGTTTTCTCTAAATACAACCAAACATGTTTTCATGACCGTTTCTCATTTTTGTTGAAAATGAAAACGGAAATCCTATAAACCAAACACGCTCTAAGTATTTTATACTTGTTTATTATGATAAAAAAATTGAAAATACAACAAATGAAGGAGTGACATTCTATAGTTAGAAATCTCTTGGTGTGATTGTTAGTCCATCTATAAGTGTTTTAGAGTTGCAAAACAAAATACTAGAGTAGATAGGTCCTCACAACAGATTAACAGATGTTTTATAGAATACCCATAGTATTTGAGGATGATGTGGTCAAGTATAATGTTTTCCAATTTTTTAAAATGGACATGAATATGCTTGAGGTCACTGCGTATTCAAAATGGGCATGAATATCCTAAGGGCCCTTGCCATAACAATCACACCAAGAGGTTTTAGATTATAGAATGTCGCTCATTCATTTGTTGCATTTTCAATTTTTTCATCATGATGAACAAGTATGACATAGTCAGAATTTTTTTACACAAAACAGAACTAATGACACTGAATTTGCTAACCAAGGTGAGCTTGTGGTTATATGGCAAAGCCAAAATATACAAGGGAAATATTAGAGTTTTCCGCATAATTAATAAAAACATGAATATGCTAGGACCCCTCACGTATTGTCACGACCCAACTTAGGTCATGACCTGCATAGGAAACATCTTCCCAGCAAGCCTTAATATACGTTATTTTTCAGGAAAAAGAAGCTCCTCTATTTCTCGGACATTTCCCAAATACAAATATAACCTGCAATATCCACAAATAAATTCTCAGCACTTGGGCATTAAGCATTCTCAGAATGTGTCCTTCCATATAATAATATCTTAGCATAGTTCACCATAACACCAAATTAGTTTTCAAACTCTATTAAACATAATAGAAAAACATAGTTCAAATCATAAAACCAGATTAAGTTTACAGATCCTTTCCATGACATAATTTATATAGCTACGTAATAAGATCTCAATCGCAAGCATAACATAAATCCAAGGACCCTTGACATATGGAGTAACGGACAACT
Source organism: Dalbergia oliveri (assembly GCA_030441495.1). Classification (NCBI taxonomy): domain Eukaryota; kingdom Viridiplantae; phylum Streptophyta; class Magnoliopsida; order Fabales; family Fabaceae; genus Dalbergia; species Dalbergia oliveri. The sequence goes on from JAMLFY010000004.1 coordinate 4,456,854, forward strand.
ACGGGTTAAAACAAAATATGGGTTCCAAAAAAAGGGGGGGCCTCCATGAGAAGGCTTACCAACTCGAAATCAACTAAGGTTGTGTTGGAGGAACAATACCAGAACCAACATGAGTACCTATATCTAAAAAGATGAAAGGACAACAGAGTGAGTTTTGCAACTGAGAGATAAAATATCCACAGTTTACTAAATGCAAGTATAAAACAATATAAACATAATAATAACTCATAAGAATATGGTTTTAGTCATGACATGAGATTTCGAAGTATAATCTCAAAAATAGTTACTAAATTACACTTTCTCACTATTTTCTCCAATTCCTTATTCTCACATAAAAATTAACTTCATCATCAAATACTCAAATGCCCATGAGAGTTATATAAGAAGAACAAATTTTATCTGGGAGTAATCTCAACCCATTTAATCTCATTTTCAAGGTTCTTTTAAATTTCATCTCATCGAGAGAAACTATGTGTACAAGGCCGTTACATCTCTTCGCTACGGCAAACGGTAATGCCATTACATCTCTTCACTCTTCGCTATGGCGAGCGGTATTGCCATTATTTCTCTTCGCTATGGCTAGTGGTATTGCCATTACTTCTCTTCGCTATGGCAAGCGGTAATTCCATCTTAGAACCCATCATGGTTTTCTTAAATAAATTTTTATCAAACACAATTTACGAATCTAAAATTCAATCTTCATATTAATCTAACCTTGCAAGTATATAAGATAAACTTTTTCAATGCACATTGAAATAACATATAGCCCAATCATAGCATTATAAAATCAACAAATAGAGCTAACAATAATTTCAACCAAATTAGTCATATTTAATAACCAAACACAAGAACTTCGAAACCTTCACACTTCATTTCCTAAATAATTTTTCAATTCAAATTCATAATTTCTCAACTAACTTCATGACTATTTGTTAATAAAATCCACTAAATAAATATAAAACACTTTAATGACATTTTTATAATTAAAATTTACTATACAAAAAGTAAACTATAGATACGCTATCTACTCACAAACTGGTTCCAAAGAACCAAACCGACTCCAAGTGCCACCAATCCAACGGTTGATGCTCATTTGCTATATAACTCTAGGAGCAAGACAAATACAGCATTAGTGAGCTAACAATGCAATCAATTAGCATCAATTTGCCTTAAAAATTCAAAAGCCCCAATTTGACACAAAAAGGGTTCAAAACCCCCAATTCTAGCATTGATAACTACATAGAGAAGTCAATAGGATTAATGGAGCAAAATTGACACTTACCCATTACTTCTAGAGGAAGCTTAGAGGTAGAAAACACCTAAGAATTCGCGGCTCACTGGTTCCTCACTTAGAGAGAAACCATGAGCATAGGCTAGAGAGAGCAAAGGAGAGCATGGGCTAGTTGAAAGAGGGAGAAAGGTCCGCTAGCGCGACCTGGAACAGTGGGCACGGCGGTGCTCTGGCCGCCAGCCGGCCGGCTGTGCTATGAAGAGAGAGAGATCTGAGAGAGAGAGCGATATCCGAGGAGAGAGAAGAAGGAGCGCGAGCTAGCCAGGAAGAGAGGCCGCCCGTCGACAGTGATGGCTATGGCGTGTGCCGATGAGCTGAGCTATGCGAGGAAGAGAGAGCCATAGCGGGAGGGAGAGAGGAAGAAGGAAAGAAAGAAAAAAGAAGAAGAAGAAGAAGAAGAAGAAGAAGGAGAGGATGAAGTTACGGGAGAATGAGTGATGGAAAGGGGGAGGAAGAGAAAAAAAGAAAGGGAGGACACTAGAGTGGTCATACCACTTAAAGTGCATGGTGGTTCTCATTTTTGTTCCTGGTTTTCACACGTATTCCATATAAACATGAATACGTGGGCTTGACGTATTCAATATAAACATGAATATGTTCCTCCATTATTTATGTTCATATAAAATACGTAAGCGTATTCGTCGCATAAAAAATAGCCTATATCGATGTCAAATCTTCTTTTAGTTTATATTGGTACATAATAATTGTTTTTGGTTTATAAGTGTAAAAAAACCCCTAGATAATGAGCTCTATGGTTTTTTTAACTAAAAATTATTTTTTTATCAGAAAATTGAAAGAAATGCAGTTTTAGTGAGATGCGTTAAAGTGTATATTTTCTAAATTAATAGGATAAATTACTATTTTCCAATACTTTAAGGAGATTAAGTATATTTATCTTTTAAAATAAAAAATTATAAATTCTTAATCATAATTTATTTTTAGGATATGTATTTCTAATTTCAAAGTAGGGGGTTCATCCCGAAAAAAAAAAGGATTCCCTCCCCAGCACCTCTCCCTTTCCAAAACGATGTTTCTCATATTTTGTGATTTAGTATGATTTAGTAACATCTGAAAAATGTTATTAAATCACAGTTAAGTTTATGTTGTAACGTTAATCTGCACAAATTTTGAAACTAAAACCGAATCTATAAAGCAAGAAGGGATGCAAATACATTGAGTTTCATACCATAGCTCTACTCGTCAAGTTAAATGGACCGTTGTTATTTCAACACAATCAATACCAAGAATCTTTGTCAAATTCCATCGTCCACTCCATCCACAACAACTTTTCTATCAGTACTAACTTACGATAAACAAATATGCATAATACGACATTTGAATCAACCATAAATTATTCTTGGTACCATTCAAACCCGAGTCAATATTTGTCTTCGTAGATATTATTATATTTTTACAAACTTTGTTTTTGGTAAACGCGACAATGTAAAATATTCACAAATCAAATAGTTATTCCTCAATTATTGGTCACTTAACTAATAATATTTCACCTATCACGCGGGGTTTGATGTCATGGCTGTCGTCATCCACCTCGCCAACTTTCATATCGTTCACAAATTAGCACAGAGGCACAGTATCGTGGTATTACAACACCAAAACAACCCTCTAAACTTTACTCCGATCCATTCTATAGCTCTGATAACAGCAAATATGGCCAGTGCCGTACTTGGAGTTGTCATTGGAAACTTGCAGACTTTTGTTCGGGATGAGCTTGCAACAATTTGGGGCGTTGACTCACAAACTCAAAAGCTATCTAGCAATCTCACTGCAATTCAAGCAGTGCTCCAAGATGCTGAGGAGAAGCAAATAACAAGTCACGCCATGAAGGACTGGCTGAAAAAACTTTCAGATGCAGCACATGTACTGGATGATATCTTGGATGAATGTTCAATAGAATCCAACCGACTGCAGTATGAAAAGGAGAATTCTTGTGTAGCACAAAATGCACATACTATGTGCTTCACCCGTCTTCATCCTAAGACGATTTTGTTTCGTCGTAATATTGGTAGGAGGATGAAAGAGATCGCTGACAGATTCCGTGATATTGATGAAGAAAGGAGAAGGTTTGAATTGCGTGCAGGTGTCACAGAAATGATACAAGAAGACGATGAATGGCGCCAGACAAGTTCTGTCATCACTGAGCAGCAAATATACGGTAGAGACCAAGATATAGAGAACATTGTGCATTTTCTTTTGAGGAATGCTGGTGATACCGGCGACCTTTCTGTCTATCCCATTGTTGGCATGGGAGGACTTGGAAAAACAACACTTGCTAGATGGGTCTTCAATGATGGTCGGGTTATCAAACACTTTGACTTGAAAATCTGGGTTTGTGTTTCTAACAACTTCGATGTCACAGGAATCTTACAATCCATTGTAGAATCCACTACTGGACAAAACCCCAACCTCTCTGCTTTGGAATCGATGCAAAATAAAGTCCAAGAAGTGTTGTCTAGCAAAAGGTATTTACTTGTTCTAGATGATGTCTGGAATGAGGACCGAGAAAAATGGGACAAGTTAAAGAGTGTGTTGCTTTGCGGAGGTGGAACAAAAGCTGCTTCAATTTTGGTCACCACAAGACTTGACAGTGTTGCATCAATTATGGGAACATGCCCAACTCATCACTTATTACCTTTGTCTGAGGATGACAATTGGTCTTTGTTCAAACATCATGCATTTGGACCAAATACAGAGAATCATGCAGAGCTTGTAGCAATAGGCAAGGAGATCGTGAGAAAATGTGCAGGTTCGCCTCTTGCGTCTAAAACTCTTGGAAGCCTCTTATGCAATAAAGGTGAGGAAAAACAGTGGCTCAATGTAAAGGAAAGTAAGTTTTGGGATATACCTCAGGGGGATCCCGTCATGCGTGCTTTGAGAATAAGCTACTTTAATTTGAAGTTGCTGTTAAGGCGATGCTTTTGTTTTTGTGCTATCTACCCTGAAGATTTTCGAATCTCAAAAGAACAACTAATTCACCTTTGGATGGCCAATGGGCTTATTAAACCCAGAGGGAACTTGGAGGTTGAGGATGTCGGCAGTGAGGTCTGGGAAGAATTACGTCAGAGATCCTTTTTCCAAGAAGTCAAGATTGACTTATTTGGAAACACTACATTCAAGATTCATGATTTATTTCATGAACTTGCCCAATCCATAATGGGAGAAGAATGTAAGGTTTCTAAGTCGGAAAGCTTGAATAAATTGTCAACTGGAGTTCACCACATAAGTTGCTCAGACTTTGAAGAGCGGTTAAACTTAGACATGGATGCCATCAAGAAATTTGAATCCTTGAGGACTTTTGTCGAGCTTTATCCGACAAATGCCAAGTTCGATCTGTCAGATTGCAATTTCTATGGGTTGAAAGCATTCAATTGTCTCCGAGCATTACGTACAAGTTCTTTTCAAGTGTCAGGACTGAAAAGTTTAACTCATTTGAGGTACTTGAACATTTGCAACAGTGACATCACAACATTGCCCGATTGTATTTATAGGTTGCGAAAATTGCAAATTCTAAAGCTAGAAGATTGTCACTATCTTTCTTGTCTGCCCAAACACTTAACACAATTAAAGGATCTCAGGCATCTCTTGATTGAAGGATGTTGGTCATTGGCAAAGATGCCTCCAAAAATTGGGGCCTTGAATTGTTTACAAACATTGAATATTTTTATTGTGGATTCGAAGACAGGGTATGGTTTAGCAGAGTTACGTGATTTACAGCTTGGAGGGAAACTACACATCAAAGGCCTTGAGAATGTTCTCAGTGAGAGTGATGCCAGAAGTGGCAATTTGATTAGTAAGAAGGGGCTGAATTGCTTGTATTTGTCATGGAACAACAATTCTAATTCAAAGTGTTCTAATTCTGAGAGAATACTGGAAGCCCTTGAGCCTCACCCTGATCTCAAGAGCTTTGGGATGCAGGGTTATGGCGGAAAACAATTCCCTAATTGGATGATTAATACTTCAACTCTTTCAGGCTTAGTGTGTGTTCTACTCTGCGACTTGAAAAACTGCGAGCAACTTCCTCCACTTGGTAAATTACCACATTTAACAAATCTTATTGTTTCTGGTATGAGCAATGTGAAGTACATTGATGATGGCTCGTATGACCGCGTGGTGGAGGAGAAGGCTTTTAAGTCGTTGAAATATCTGAGTATATGGGGATTGCCAAACTTGGAGAGGATGCTAAGAGATGAAACGGTAGAAATGCTCCCACATCTTTCCCAATTAAGGGTTTCATGTGTCCCCAAGCTCAGATTACCAATCCTTCAATCTGTTGAGCGCCTTCGAATTGGAGGATCGATGTCAAACTCAAATTATGATGGTAATGAAGAAGACATGGCTTCCTTCCCGGAAGCAATTGTGCAGTCTATGCCTCATGTGAAGTTCCTCACAATTGAGCAATTCCCCAAACTCAAGGTATTACCCGATGAATTGGGCAGCCTCAGCTCCCTACAAGTATTGACGATTGAGTATTGTGATGAATTTGAGTCTTTCGGAGAATGTGTTGCGAGGAATGAGTTCTCTACGAAGTTTGATGATTGGTTGGTGCAAGAAATTAAAATCATTGTCTGAAGGTGTGGGGCACTTAACTTGTCTTGAGCAGCTTCTAATCACGGGATGTCCAGAGCTCGTGACTCTGCCAAATAACATGAATCAACTAACTGCCCTTTTCAACGTTGGAATCGGTTGTCATTTGACTCTACCAGAAGGCTTACAACATATCCCTTCCCTCCGAAGTTTGGCTCTATATCAAGTATGCGCACATTCATTGCCACAGTGGTTGGGAGACATGACTTCTCTGCAACAGTTACAGATCCAATCCTGTCCACTATTAAGGTCACTGCCAAGTAGCTTTCAGCACCTCACAAACTTGCATGAGCTATGTATTTATGAGAGCCCTAAGCTGGAGAAGCGGTGCGAGAAGGTAACTGGAGAAGATTGGCAAAAGATTGCTCACATCCGCAACTCGATATAATTTCTGAGCCAAAACCAAAAGTGACATTTTGTGGTAAATTCATTTATTTATTCTTTTACCATGAATTATACCATTAATTAATTAATATATTAATGCGTCCCTGCCTTTTGTAATGATATTTGAAATGCTTGATCACTAAATGCAGATAAAATCCAACTCAAATGGAATACGAGGAAGACTCTTCCGCATTGTTTATTTGACCGTATAGTTGATTAGCTCTGAGTCAACAGCACGCGGACAGAGCTCCCGTCTCACTATCACAAGGTCGCCGCCATCATGGTCCGAGAATTTCTTTCAACATACCAAATAATGAAACAATGGTTAGCATTGAGTCGCTCATTTCTATCTCTATTTGTTTTAGTGAAAATGTTTGTCAGTTCCAATAAAAGGCAAAACGAATGAATGAGTGACTTTTGTTGAGGAGCAGACAAGTCCCACATTGGCTAAACAACGGGAGGAACATGTGTTTATAAATGAGGGTATAAATGCAGAGACTCTGCGTCATACCAATGCGGACATACGGAGCACCCTCAGTACTCAACAAGTGGCATAAGAGTTGTTGGTGTCGGCAAATATTGGAATAGCTGTTACGGTGATCTTTGTATCGAAAGTCTTCCATACGCTTCCATACGTGGAAGATATCAGGGGGAAGGAACTTGTTTTGATAAATTGTCTTTGTAGGACAATTTTTGTATCTCTGAAAATGAGGGACACTAGAGGCTAGTTTTTAGAATATAAATTTTAATTTTTTTTTCAAGAATGTACTTTAAACATTTATATTTTTTTTGTTCTTTTCACATTTTAATTTTTTGGTCAAATTATAATTTAATCTTTTTTATATTTTAATCAATATTATGTACATTGCTACCAAACACAGTTTTATCTCTATCTCTAATATCATCACCATTTTTATTGTCTCATTATCTCTGTCCCTTCTATCTTGGCATAAGTACCAAACACAGCCAAATAATATTACTTTATCATTTGTCGTTTTAAATGCATCATTAGCGCCCCTTTACTTCGACAAACCTTTGTACTTTTAACTATGGATTCTAGTTCTTTAGATAACTCCGAAATTGGTTGAGCAAAATAATTTTTTTTTTAAACAAATGTATGATTCAAATTTTAATTCCCTGCTGTTATGAATGTGATTGGCTAATAAGTGTTTCCATTTTAATTTTGCTCTGAATCAATCACCTGTCACTGATATGTGGTCTTTTGAATCAACAGGGCTATATATTCTTCCTGTAGATCTATGGAATCACTTGCTGGTAGGACATATATAGTGTGAAGTGTAAGTAAAAACTTTTATAATGTTTAATTTGATGTCTAAATTATGTACCAATTTAGTGTCAGTGAGTTGGTGTTGTAAAAGCTTTAAGCCAGATTACAGTTTGTGCATGACCATGTTTTCATTAAGAAAGTGCATAGCCTCATAGAAAGAAACAGAAACTATATCCTGCTGCAATTTGCTTAAGTGAGTTTGATTGTAGGTTGCCATGAGTTGCAGAAGCAATTCGAGAGGAATGGTAGCAAGATTAGTCACTCTTTCGGGTTCATTAGCAAGCATTAATCTGCTGCTTGCTAGGTATATTATTTACATTTCTCCACTCAAATAATGTGTCTTAAGCAACATAATCACTACCAGATGCTATAAGTTCGTATCTGTTCCATTGTAAACAATCCAAAGACCAAAATATTCTTTGCTTTTATAAGACTTGTATTTCCAATCGTATGACCCTCTTTTGTGCAGAGTATACAAGAAGTTTGGGCCGACTATATTACGTAAGAAGAAAGGAATGCATGTACATTGTGTTTCATGCCATAGCCTGAAATAAATTTATAGCCTGAAATAAATTTATAGTCACATGATCAAGGGTATACTATATGCCATCTAATAAGCAAAGTAGTCAAGAAGTCGCATATCGCTATATCAGTTACAACTAGATTCTCATTGAAAATAGTTCTAGGGCTAATAGGAGAGAATCCCCATTTCATTTCCAACAGATGTGTGAAACAAAAAGTTTAAGCAGCATCAAGGTAGTAACTTATTAACACGTGACAAATATGTATGGATATTAGTAACTTATAAATTTTCAAATCAAATTTATTTATATTTTTTATATGTCAATAAATAATTAGGGAAACAAGAAAGAAAATACCATTTAGGAATATAAGATTTCCATCCCACTTGGCACAACCATATTGCTGGGTCTCGTTAAAGGAATTTTGGTCCTTTTATATTCTTTCGTGAAATAAGGGCCGCTGTGGAACCATTCTTCTCCAGCTTAGCGTAGCCTTAATAAAAGTTGCCGATTTTATAGAACTCTGCATCTCTAACAAAAATAAATAAATAAAATAGAATACAAGTCTTTGTCCTCTTAATAAATGGTATATTTTATTTGCTAAAAAGAACACTGTTTTGATTTGTCAGAGATGATTTATAAAAAGCTGTGGCAAGTTCGACAGATTACTTGATCTATAGATATGCCACAAAACATAAAATAAAATCATAATAAATATTTATGAGTTTAATAATTTTAATACATTACAGTATAAAATATTTGTATCCTGCCATTCTAATCAAATCATTTCATTTGGATAACTTTCAAGTAATAAATGTGAAACTCAATTATATTTATTAATTTGACAACATATTGGATGATAATGTAAAATAGTTCTACATGTTATGCATATAAATCAAACTTAATATTTATTTCCGGATGATTTCCTAGTCAAGTAGGGAAGCTTTCAAATATTTTCTTTTAATTGTTAACTCATGATTCGTTTGGTTATAGGTAAAATTAGGGTAAATTTTTTATAGATAAATTTTAGGTATAATTTTACACATAAAATTTATTTTGTAAAAATTTTCTTTCAATTCCATCCATTAACCAAATATATCTTTAGAGTATGTTTAGATGAGAATTTGACATAAAAATGAAGGGAAAAAATTTATAGTTAAATTCTATCCGTAAATTTTTCTTCAAAAGGCATGGAATGCTGGGTCATGGTTAAACTTTACTGGCTTGAGTAAATTTCATGCATTGGCTCTAGATAATGAGCTCCACGATTTTTTAACTAAAAAATTATTTTTTTATCAGAAAATTGAAAGAAATGCAGTTTTAGTGAAATGGGTTAAAGTGTATATTTTCTAAATTAATAGGATAAATTACTATTTTCCAATACTGTAAGGAGATTAAGTATATAAGTTATGTTGTAACGTTAATCTTCACAAATTTTGAAACTAAAACCGAATCTATAACGCAAGAAGGGATGCAAATATATTGAGTTTCATACCATAGCTCCACTCGTCAAGTTAAATGGACCGTTGTCATTTCAACACAATTAATATAAAGAATCTTTGTCAAATTCCATCGTCCACTACATCCACAACAACTTTTCTATCAGTACTAACTTACGATAAACAAATACGCATAATACGACATTTGAATCAACCATAAATTATTCTTGAACCATTCAAAGCCAAGTCAATATTTGTCTTCGTAGATATTACTATATTTTTACAAAATTTGTTTTTGGTAAACGCGATAATGTAAAATATTCACAAATCAAAGAATTATTCCTCAATCTATCACGCGGGGTTTGATGTCATGGTTGTCGTCATCCACATCACCAACTTTCAAATCGTTCACAAATTAGCAAAGAGGCACAGTATCATGTATTACAACACCAAAACAACCCTCTAAAGTTTCCTCCATTCTATAGCTCTATAACAGCAAATATGGCCAGTGCCGTACTTGGAATTGTCATTGGAAACTTGCAGACTTTTGTCCGGGATGAGCTTGCAACAATTTGGGGCGTTGACTCACAAACTCAAAAGCTATCTAGCAATCTCACTGCAATTCAAGCAGTGCTCCAAGATGCTGAGGAGAAGCAAATAACAAGTCACGCCGTGAAGGACTGGCTGAAAAAACTTTCAGATGCAGCATATGTGCTGGATGATATCTTGGATGAATGTTCAATAGAATCCAACCGACTGCAGTATGAAAAAGAGAATTCTTGTGTAGCACAAAATGCACATACTATGTGCTTCACCCGTCTTCATCCTAAGACGATTTTTTTCGTCGTAATATTGGTAGGAGGATGAAAGAGATCGCTGACAGATTCCGTGATATTGATGAAGAAAGGAGAAGGTTTGAATTGCGTGCAGGCGTCACAGAAATGATACAAGAAGACGATGAATGGCGCCAGACAAGTTCTGTCATCACTGAGCAGCAAATATACGGTAGAGACCAAGATATAGAGAACATTGTGCATTTTCTTTTGAGGAATGCTGGTGATACCGGCGACCTTTCTGTCTATCCCATTGTTGGCATGGGAGGACTTGGAAAAACAACACTTGCTAGATGGGTCTTCAATGATGGTAGGGTTATCAAACACTTTGACTTGAAAATCTGGGTTTGTGTTTCTAACAACTTCGATGTCACAAGAATCTTACAATCCATTGTAGAATCCACTACTGGACAAAACCCCAACCTCTCTGCTTTGGAATCGATGCAAAATAAAGTCCAAGAAGTGTTGTCTAGCAAAAGGTATTTAATTGTTCTAGATGATGTCTGGAATGAGGACCAAGAAAAATGGGACAAGTTGAAGAGTGTGTTGCTTTGCAGAGGTGGAACAAAAGCTGCTTCAATTTTGGTCACCACAAGACTTGACAGTGTTGCATCAATTATGGGAACATGCCCAACTCATCACTTATTACCTTTATCTGAGGATGACAATTGGTCTTTGTTCAAACATCGTGCATTTGGACCAAATACAGAGAATCATGCAGAGCTTGTAGCAATAGGCAAGGAGATCGTGAGAAAGTGTGCAGGTTCGCCTCTTGCATCTAAAACTCTTGGAAGCCTCTTATGCAATAAAGGTGAGGAAAAACAGTGGCTCAATGTAAAGGAAAGTAAGTTTTGGGATATACCTCAGGGTGATCCCGTCATGCGTGCTTTGAGAATAAGCTACTTTAATTTGAAGTTGCTGTTAAGGCGATGCTTTTGTTTTTGTGCTATCTACCCTGAAGATTTTCGAATCTCAAAGGAGCAACTAATTCACCTTTGGATGGCCAATGGGCTTATTAAACCCAGAGGGAACTTGGAGGTTGAGGATGTCGGCAGTGAGGCATGGGAAGAATTACGTCAGAGATCCTTTTTCCAAGAAGTCAAGATTGACTTATTTGGAAACACTACATTCAAGATTCATGATTTATTTCATGAACTTGCCCAATCCATAATGGGAGAAGAATGTAAGGTTTCTAAGTCGGAAAGCTTGAATAATTTGTCAAGTAGAGTTCACCACATAAGTTGCTCAGACTTTGAAGAGCAGTTAAACTTAGACACAGATGCCATCAAGAAATTTGAATCCTTGAGGACTTTTGTCGAGCTTTATCCGACAGTTTTAAAATTTCGTCTGTCAGATGGCAATTTCTATGGGTTGAAAGCATTCATGTATCTCCGAGCATTACGTACAAGTTCTTCTCAAGTGTCGGGACTGAAAAGTTTAAATCATTTGAGGTACTTGAACATTTGCAACAGTGACATCACAACATTACCTAATAGTGTTTCCAGGTTGTGTAAATTGCAAATTCTAAAGCTAGAAGATTGTAAATATCTTTCTTGTCTGCCCAAACACTTAACACAATTAAAGGATCTCAGGCATCTATTGATTGAAGGATGTTGGTCATTGGCAAAGATGCCTCCAAAAATTGGGGTATTGAATTGTTTAAAAACATTGAATATTTTTATTGTGGATTCGAAGACAGGGTATGGTTTAGCAGAGTTACGTGATTTACAGCTTGGAGGGAAACTGCACATCAAGGGCCTTGAGAATGTTCTCAGTGAGAGTGATGCCAGAAGTGGCAATTTGATTAGTAAAAAGGAGCTGAATTGCTTGTATTTGTCATGGAACAACAATTCTAATTCAAAGTGTTCTAATTCTGAGAGAATCCTAGAAGCCCTTGAACCTCACTCTAAGCTCAAGAGTTTTGGGATGAAGGGTTATGGCGGAAAACAATTCCCTAATTGGCTGATTAATACTTCAACTCTTTCAGGCTTAGTTAGTGTTGTACTCTGCGATTTGAAAAACTGCGAGCAACTTCCTCCACTTGGTAAATTACCACATTTAGCAATTCTTAGTGTTTCTGGTATGAGCAGTGTGAAGTACATGGATGATGACTCATATGATGGCGTGGTGGAGGAGAAGGCTTTTAAGTCGTTGAAGAAGCTGACTTTATTGGGATTGCCAAACTTGGAGAGGATGCTAAGAGATGAAACAGTAGACATGCTGCCACATCTTTCCAAATTAAAGGTTTCATGTGTTCCCAAGCTTAGATTACCACTCCTTGAATCTGTTGAGCACCTTCGAATTGAGGGATTGAAGTCAGACTCTGATTACAACGGTAATGAAGACATGGCTTCCTTCCCGGAAGTAATTGTGCAGAATATGCCTCATGTCAAGACCCTCTCCATTGCCAAATTCCCTAAACTCAAGGTATTACCCGATGAATTGGGCAGCCTCAGCTCACTGCGACACCTGTCAATTGAGTATTGTGATGAATTAGAGTCTTTCTCGGAAAGTGTATTGCAAGGACTGAATTCTCTACAAACTTTGGGGATTTATGACTGCAAGAAATTAAAATCATTGTCTGAAGGTGTGGGGCACTTAACTTGTCTTCAGCGCCTTATAATCGCGAAATGTCGAGAGCTGGTGACTCTACCAAATAACATGAATCAACTAACTGCCCTTTACCACGTTGCAATCGGTGTTCCTTTGACTCTACCAGAAGGCTTACAACGTATCCCTTCCCTCCGAAGTTTGACTCTATTTCGTGTACATGCATATTCGTTGCCAGAGTGGCTGGGAGACATGACTTCTCTTCAACAGTTAGAAATCGAATATTGTCCCAAGTTAAGGTCACTGCCAAGTAGCTTTCAGCACCTCACAAACTTGCATAAGCTATACATTTATAAGAGCCCTAATCTGGAGAAGCGGTGCGAGAAGGTAACTGGAGAAGATTGGCGAAAGATTGCTCACATCCCGCAACTCGATATAATTTCTGAGCCAAAAGTGACATTTTGTGGTAAATATTCTTTATTCTTTTACCATGAATTATACCATGAATTAATTAATATATTAATCCCTCCCCGCCTTTTGTAGTGATATTTGAAATGCTTGATCACTAAATGCAGATAAAATCCAACTCAAATGGAATACGAGGAAGACTCCTCCGTGTCGTGAATTTGACCGTATGGTTGATGAGCTCTGAGTCAAAAGCACGTAGACAGAGCTCCCGTGACGTCTCACTATCACAAGGTCACCGCCATTATGTTCCAAGAATTTCTTTCAATATACCAAATAATGAAACAATGGTTAGCAACTTAGCATTGAGTCGCTCATTTCTATCTCTATTTGCTTTAGTGAAAATGTCTGTCAGTTTCGATAAAAGGCAAAACGAATGAGTGACTAAAATATTGAAACATCTCAAATAGTATTGCTTTATCATCTGCTGTTTTACATGCATCGTTAGCGCCCCTTTACTTCGATGAGAAACCTTTGTACTTTAACTATGGATTCTAGTTCTTTAGATAGCTCTAAAATTGTTTGAGCATAATAATTCTCTTTTTAAAAAAATGCATGATTCAAATTTTAATTCCCCGCAGTTATGAATGTGATTGGCTAATAAGTGTTTCCATCTTAATTTTGCTCTGAATCAATCACTCTGACTGATTTCAGTGATTTGTGGTTTTTTGAAATCAACAGGACTATGTCTTCTTCTCGTAAATCTATGGAATCACCTGCCTCTGCTCATCTAGGCAAAGCTCAAGAGTTAATGGATGGTGTTTGGGTAGCAGTCAAACTTCTGTTCCTGTACAAAAAGGGGAAAAATTAGAAGTTATAGCATCTTTCTTTTAGGACATTTATAGTGTGGACTGTAAGTACAAGTTTTATAATGTTTATTTTGATTTTTGAATTATGTACCAATTTAGTGTCGTAAAAGCTATATGGTGTATTATTTGCATTTCTTTAGGGTTCATTAGCAAGCATTAATCTGCTGCTAGGTATATTATTTACATTTCATCACTCAAATAACGTGTCTTAAGCAACATAATAACTACCTGATGCTATACGCTCGTTGTATCTGTTCCATTTTAAACAATACAAAATATTCTTTGCTAAGACGTGTTTTCAGTCATTTGACCCTCTTTACAAACACTGAAAAATTGAACTCCAAAGCTATTTCTAAAACTTGCATTGCATCCTTAGTTATAACTTTTCATGTGTTGATGGTTTTGCATCATGGCATTTTTTGGTTTATTCTATTCCTGAAAATTCTCTGTTCTCTCATCACAAGTCTGCTTATTTATTCAGGCTAAGGTGGAAGTGTGGGCATGCAATGACACATTCAAGAACGCAATCTTTCCAGTTCTAGCGTGATTCCAAATGTGGACTTACATATTCAAGTGCACATATTTGAAGAAGCATTTTGGTGTTCAATGAAAAATGGAAGAACCACCTACTCGTTCTCTCCCTCAAGCAAAGTGGAGCCTAGTGTTTTGCTTGAGACCCGGGTGGAATTGCTTCTGACCATTGGTGCCAATGCTGCTGGATTGAATTTTATCCGCATCTTCAACTCATCCTATGAATGAGTCGTGATAAAAAGGCAACCTACAATTTCAATTACAAATTTTGGTTTACGGATGCTGATAGAGTCATGGTGGCTGAAGCAAAAGTCAAAAGGTCATAGAAGGAAAAGCCTAGGAAATAGATATTTTGGGTGAGGAGATAGCATGACTTATATCTTTACGTGTTGGTTTGATTATTGTTATGATCACAATGGTCACAATCTTACAATGTTTTTAAGTTTATAATTTGTAATGACAGATGTTGTGCATGGCCCTGACATGCTTTGTTTTGCCATTGAAAGTTGAGCCCCCTTGTTTTGCCTTTGAAAATAAATTGAGTCATTCTTTAGTTGGCAAACTGAGTTGCCTGTAAGCAGATTTTACCGAAAAATGTAAGAATTCAAACATTGAAAACAAACTCTGTTGGTTAATGCTTCAGCTGAAACTAATCAAGCACTTAAAAGGGTGGGATGACATCTACTGGGAGATCCTAAAATTGAGACAGTAACCTCCAGGTTATCTTAGTATGAAGATCATTTAATAAAGTCAGAAATTCAAATGGTTTGAAAGTCCATGAGCTTCGATTCTTACCATGCTCAGATGAACGTATGTTCACCCATCAGATGTCTATAATTGTGCAAGACCAGAAACATATCAGCTACAGAACAAGATTGTCATAATGCACCATTGAAAGAAAACGGAAGAAGGGAATATGAGAAGTACTCGGCCAAATTTTGTAAGGACAAACAAAAGTCACGATGCTTTGAGATTATGTGCCTAACAATGGTGGTGGAGTCGCAAAACAAGTTTTACTTTTATTTTGTAGTCCAAAACATATTATACTTGAAGAGCTACGTGATTTACAGCATGGTGGCAAACTACATATCAAAAGCCTTGAGAGTGTCCTCAACGAGCGTGATGCTAGAAGTGCTAGTTTGATTAGTAAGAAGGACTTGAATCACTTATAATGGGATTCTAATTCCAATGCAAAGTGTACTAATGCTGAGAAAAAACTCGAGGCCCTCGAGCCTCCATCTAGTCTCACGAGTTTTGGGATGAAGGGTTATAAGGGCAAACAATTTCCTAGTTGGATGAAAAATACTTCAATTCTTTCAGGCTTAGTTAATGTTATACGCTACGATTGCAAGAGTTGTGAGCAACTTCCTCCACCTGGTAATTACCACATTTAGCACATCTTTGTGCCGTATAAGTGATGTGAAGTACATTGATGATGGCTCATAATTTGTGGAGGACAAGGCTTTTGGTCGTTGAAAGATATTTAACCATAAACCATAGCTTGGAGAGGATGCTAAGTGAGTGAAATTGTAGGTTTCCATGACTTCTTTCTGAATTGAGGGTTTCATGCAGCAAGTTTAGCTTGAGACAGCAAAGATTGTCACTCTTTCGGGTTCACACAAATAATGGTCGATGCAACATAATCACTACCTGATGCCATTATGCATGTTTGTTCCATTTTAAACAATCCCAAATATTCTTTGTAAGATAAGACTTGTGTTTATTCTTGATCCTTTTTATTTATATACTACCGTGCATCGTTGCTTATGACTTTCTGTTAATAAGATTTTAAAATATTGATCACTGAATGCAAGAAGACCCAACTCAAATGGATTACGTTCACCACAAAACGATATCGATATCCTCCTCGCTGTTGTGAATTTAATGAAATGGTTAATGGGCTCTGAGTCAGAAACACGTAGACATATCTCCTATCCGCACCTGGTGACATTCTTAATAATGATCCACAAAGAAACAAAAGTTCAGAAATCAAGAGCTATTTTTCGCTCTTCTAAATTTTTTCTTCTAATAAACAGAAGTTGTCAGAAACACATGAATATGTATATTCATATTTGCAGTTTTACATACATCAAATGTTTCTTTTAGATGCAGCAACAATTGTCCATAACTTCTGCGAATAAAGAGTTTAGATAACTCTTAAGATTTGTATGATGCAAAATATATTTAAAACAAAAATTGCATGATTCAAATTTTGACTCCTGATATTGTGAAAGTGATTGGCTAAGAAGTGTTTCCATTTTAGTTTTGTTTTGATTCAATAACCTGTGACCATATGTGGTCTTTTGAAATCAAAGGGCTAGATCTTCATCCTGAAAATCTATAATCACCAGCCTCTGCTCATTTTAGCGAATTTCTAGAGTTAATGGATCGTGCTGTGGAGTCAAACTTCTGTTGCTGTAAAAAGGGGAAAATGTAAATTTGTAATTGGTATTTAGTGTTTTGAAGGTCTTGAAGTGTAGTACTAAAAGTAAAAGCTTTGATAAGAGTTTCTTTGAAGCTAATTCTCTTTGTTAAAGTTTGAGCTTAGTGAAATTCTTTTTGAAGCCAAATTAATTTATGCATTAGAGTTTCAATTATAAAGTTATCCTATGCAAGTATCCTTAAACCTTCTTATATTCATTTAGAATTCAATTAACAAAAAAATCATTTCCATATTTTATTAGTAAGATTTTAAATTTAAAGATTCAATTTAACAAGATTAGCAATTATTCGCAGGAAGAATTGATATTCTATGGGTTCATTAATGCATTCTTTAACAAAATAATTAAATTATCTACATATTTTATCATAGATTTTCTGATTCGTTTTAAACAATTGAAATTTTTAATGCTAACATGATTGTGTTGTAAAAAAACCCCTTTTATTTGACAAAGTACACTACCGTGCATCGTTGCGTGTGACTTTCCATGTATTGAGGGTTTTGCATTATGGCATTGTTTGGTTTATTATATTCCTGAAAATTCTCTCTTCTGTCATACTGAGAAATCTTTATTTTACTCGGGCTATGGTAGCAGTGGTTGATTTGAAGAACGTGATATTTAAGTCTTGCGAACATGGTCTTATTGATTGAAATTCACATATCTGAAGAAGTATTTGCTGTTCAATGCATTGAAGGCTTGAAGCACCACAATGTGGCTGGATTGAAATTTCTCCACAGCTTCAGCTGAGCCTATAAAGGAGTTTTGGTGAAAAGGCAACCAGCCTTTTCAACACCGACTAAAACTTGCATTGCATTCTTGGTTATAACTTTCCATGCATTGACGGTTTTGTGTTATGACATTCTCTGGTGTGTTATGTTTCTGAAAATTCTCTATTCTCTCATATCTCAAATCTGCTTATTTATATTCGGGGCTAAGGTGGCAGTGTTGACACGAGTCGTTGCAATCACAACTTGCATGGCTTTTCATTTTCAAGTACACATATTTGGAGAAGCATTTTGGTGTTCAATGAATGGAAGCACCACCTACTGTTCTCCCCCTCGAGCAAAGTGGACTCTTGTAATGTAACGTCAAAAAAAAAAAAACTCTAATGCTACCTCTCTCCATTTCCGCTTCCCTTTTCTTCTTCTTCTTCTTCATTTTCATTTCTTCTTCCACCTTCTAACTAATAAATCTCATAGTTGTTACTTTTTGTTATTAAAACTTAATATCCACTAGCTTCCAAAACTTGAGATAAGTCTTCAATCTCAATCACATCCCCTTTTGGTTATTCTAGAGTATATCTTAAAACTAGTGAGCTCTAAAAAAAAATGGTGGATGAATATATATTTGATATTTTAAGTATAAATCTAATAAGTTAGAAACTCTAATATTAATAGATTGTAGTGGGTAGAGTCAAAACTTGATTTTTCTTTAATCCTTAGGAACCGAAATTCTATAAATTAGCAGTTTTGTTCAATAGGCTCTCTAATTAATATATTGTTTTGAAATAAATTATTTAAACTTGTCAAATTAAAATGCTTATGTTTACTAGATTTTGTTGATGCGGAGCAAGTTACTCTCTTTGGAGCTGTTAGGGAGCGGCCCAGTTGATCCCTTTGTACGTAAGTAACTATTTACATAGTGACAATATTTTAAATTATTTTTATGGGAGAAAATAACTTATTAGATTTGATAAAAAATTTATTCTGAGCTACTTGGATTATTTGGTTAGTTTGATTAGTTGATTTTCCTAAATATGATGGTTATTAAATATAACTTGATGATTTGGTTGAAATTATTGCTAGCTCTCTTTGTTAATTTTATAATGCCATGATACTTGCAAGGTTAGATTAATATGAAGATTGAATTTTAGATTTGTAAATTGTGTTTGATAAAAATTTATTTAAGAAAACCATGATGAGTTCTAAGATGGAATTACCGCTCGCTATAACGAGGAGATATATTGACAATACCTCTTGTCATAACGAATTATAACGGCATAGTAAAGAGATATAATGATAATATTGCTTGTCATAGCTAAGAGATATAATGACATTACCGTTGCCATAGCAAAGATATAACTGCTATGTGCATAGGTTTTTTCAGTGAGATAAAATTTGAAAAAAACCTTATTTGAGACATCATAAACCTTATGATTGATAGTTGAGATTACTCTCCAAATAAAATTTGTGATTCTTATGTAACCCTCATGAGTAATTGAATATTTGATGCTAAAGTTGATTTTATGTGAAAATGATGAATTGGTGAAAATAGTGATAAAATGTATTTAATAACTATTTTTGAGATTATACTTAGAAATAAAATTTTAAAGGGTATTTCTTTTAAAACTATGGATGAAGTATGGAAATTGTGAACTATTATTTTTATTAATGGGTTGTAAAAATTTGTATGATTTACAGCTATCGTTTATTTTTGAATGCTCGTGTATTGATTGATTTCTCCTTTTTGTCCACTTGTTTATAGTCATCACTAGGTCTGTTGACTTGCCTCTTCCTTTTCCTCTAAATTTTCACATAGCTGAGCAAGTTCTTAGGATTATTGTTTACCCATGATATTCTTTTTGTTAGGTCTTTGTTGTCAGTTGAGGCTTTTTGGTTTTTGTTTAGTATTTTGAAACTATAGGATATAGGATGAGTATTTGACTTATGTGTATGAACAAGAGTTTAAGCATAATATTTTGTTTAACTTGTTCTTATTATATATTATAATTGAAAATATTGGAATGTACTTGCTGTTGAATTTGGATTATGATATTGCTTTATGTAACATGATAATTTGATATGGGAATTGTTTAGATTTTAGGGAGTTTTTCAGATTTTCAGTCAAAGTCAAGATGTTAGTATTTTGTGTTAGTGAGATTATATCCTTAGGCTTGCTAAGCTAAATGAGTTCATTTACCCTTTGTGCCAATCACGGCCTAAGTTTAGGTAGTGACAACTCTAGTGGGTTTGCCAGTGAGCATAGTCCATAGGTGCCAATGTGGCTGGATTGAATATTCTCCACATCTTCAACTTACCTAATAAAAGAGTTCCGATGAAAAGGCAACCGACCATTTCAGTTACGAATTTGGGCTTTGGGATGCTGATAGACTGATAATGGCTGAAACAAGAATCAAAAGGTCATAGAAGGAAGAGCATAGGAAAATGAAAATTTGGGTCAGGAGATAGCATGTGTTAGATCTTTATGAGTTGGTTTGATTATTATGATCAAAATGGTTACAATGATTTATGAGTTTGCAGTGACAGATGATGTTGTGCATGGGCCTGGTAGGTATGTTTTGCCTGTGAAAGACACCTAATGATGAAAGTTTCCACCAAACCAATTAGCAAAGCAAATTATCTTGAGCCATGTCTTAGTTGCAAACTGAGTTGCATCTATGCATATTTGATCTAAAATGTATAAGAATTCAGAACCTATTGAAAACAGCTTTGTGGCCTGAGTCAATATTTCATCTGAAATAAAGCAGCACCAAGGGTATCTTAAAAATGTTGTTTTTTGAAAACAATTTTACATTGACAGAAAATCTCATAATAAATAAGAAATTCATTTTATTTATGGGTTTTTTTTCATTTATTCATTTTATTTACTTATGTCACTTTTAGTTCATAAAACTTTAAAATTTAAACTTAAAATTTCTTTTTTCTGACACTTATTAGCTCAATCTCATCGAAACTGATAAAAACCAGATAGATTTGGGTTGATTTGGTTTTTCACTCAAGTGTTCAAGACCAATAATAAAACTTTATAAATATGACTAGAGCGTGAAATTTATGGAGAGTAACGAATAAATGAGATGACCCATGTACTATTTTGAATAGTGGCATGTTGATATTGTTCCAGTGCTTATTTGTGAATGGTAATCATTACTATTCATTCTAATAAATAATAAAGTTGCCAAGCTGCCATTAATTTTCCATTATTTTCACAATTTATGAGTAATTATAATATAGTATAAGGACTTTCTTTAGAATATACCCAAGTATATTAAGACTCTTGAAATTTTTTTATATAATATGAAGCTATTTTACTTCTTCGCATGCCCACTATTTATAGAGTTTTTTCTGAATTACATATGTATATACAATAACTTTTCATGATTTCGATGTGATTCACATGATGTGTATATACAGTAACTTATATGATAACTCTTATAATTTTAATAAAGTTACCAGCATAGATAGTAACTTTTTGAAAAATCAAAGAACATCAAGACCAATCCAAACCAGACCCGCTTGAAATTAATAGAGAAAATGGGTACAAAATATCTTGAAAGTGGTGTTTTGGCTGTCCTGCACGTTGCCAAACTGACAAATTATTTCCAAAAGAAAAGGTAGAAGTTAAGGACTTTTAGTACCAAGTGTATCTAGAAGACTTTAAAATATAATTCCATCGCATGCCCCAGTCAGATTGAGAGCCACCCTATGCCTTTTTTAATCATGTGATTTGTTTTACATTGGCTGGCTGGTCATATCAATTTTATTCAACTCACTCACATATGGTTGGACAAGTTCTTGTATGACAATTTTTGTATCTTGCAAGTGGAAGGCAGCATCCACATCACATCGCATGTTCACACTGGAAAGAATTAGCTGATAACTAAAACTTCATAGTATAGCCTAAACCCAGCACCATCTTCTTACCGCAAAGCCGAGCTAGTCTCTAAGCTTTCAATATCTCTGCAAATGGCTGATGCTTTACTTGGAGTTGTCAGTGGAAACTTGCAAGCTTTTGTCCAGAATGAGCTTGCAATACTTTGGGGTGTTGACTCACAAGCCCATAAGCTATCCAAGCATCTCACTGCTATTCGTGCAGTTCTCCAAGATGCCGAGGAGAAGCAAGTAACAAGCCATGCTGTGAAGGATTGGCTGCAGAAGCTTTCAGATGCAGCACATGTGCTCGACGATATCTTGGACGAATTTTCAATCAAATCCAACTGCCTACAAGGTGAAGGAGAAGAAGAGGATAATTCTGAGTTAGCACAAAAGGCACACACTATGTGCTTAACTCGTTTCAATCCTCGCACGATTTTGTTTCGTCGCGATATTGGTAAGAGGATGAAAGAGATTACTGACAAATTTCATGATATCGATGAAGAAAGGAGGAGATTTGAATTGCGTGCGGGCATTGTAGAATGGCAAACAGAGGATGATGAATGGCGCCATACTAGCTCTGTCATAACTGAACACAAAGTATATGGAAGAGACCAAGATAAAGAGAAGATTGTGGAGTTTCTTTGAACCATGCCAGTAACAGTGATGATCTTTCCATCTATCCCATTGTTGGCATTGGTGGACTTGGAAAAACAACACTTGCTCAACTGGTCTACAATGATGACCGGGTAAGCACACATTTTGACTTGAACATTTGGGTTTGTGTTCCTGATAATTTTAGTATAGAGAGAATTCTACAATCAATCATTGAGTCCACTTTCACGCAAAGCCCCAACCTGTCTACTTTAGAATCACTACAGAAGAAGGTTCAGCAAGTGTTGAGGAGCAAAAGGTATTTACTGGTTCTAGATGATGTGTGGAACGATGACCATGTTAGATGGGAGAAGCTAAAGTATCTCTTGGAGTGTGGAGGTGGAATAAAAGGTGCTTCAATTCTGGTCACTACTCGACTTGATACCGTGGCTTCAATCATGGGAACATACCCTGCTCATCACTTGTTACCTTTGTCTGCAGATGACAATTGGTCATTGTTCAAACACCATGCATTTGGGCCAAACAAGGAGGAGCGTGCAGAGCTTGTAGCAATAGGGAAGGAGATTGTGAAAAAATGTGTGGGTTCCCCTCTAGCATCCAAAGCTCTTGGAAGCCTTTTGCGCTTTAAGAGTGAGGAAAAACAATGGCTTACTGTAAAAGAAAGTAAGTTTTGGGATATACTTGAGGATGATGTTGTCATGCGTGCTTTGAGAATAAGCTACTTTAATTTGAAGTTGCCATTAAGACGATGCTTTTCTTTTTGTGCCATTTACCCTGAAGATTATCGAATCTCAAAGGAACAACTAATTCATCTTTGGATGGCCAATGGGCTTATTAAATCCAGAGGAAATTTGGAGGTTGAAGATGTTGGTAATGAGGTGTGGAATGAATTGCACCAGAAGTCATTTTTTCAAGAAGTGAAGACTGATTTATTCGACAATACCAAATTCAAGATGCATGATTTATTCCATGATCTAGCCCGGTCTATCATGGGGAAGAATGTGTGGCCTCTACTTCCACAAGCTTGACTAATATCTCCAGTAGAGCCCACCATATAAGTGGCTTAAGCGATGTTCGACCATTAAACTTAAACATGGTTGCATTCAACAAAGTTGAATCCTTGAGGACTTTTATTGAGCTTTTTCCTTCATTTCACAATTCTCGTGTGTTCCCAGCAATTACTTCTCTCCGAGCATTAGGTACGACCTCTTCAGAACTCTCATCACTCAAGAATTTAACACATTTGAGGTACTTAAACCTTTACAAAAGCAAAGTCGCAACGTTGCCTGAGTCTATTACTAGTTTGCAGAAATTGCAAGTTCTGAAATTGCGAGCTTGTGGTTTCCTTTCTTGTCTGCCCAAACACTTAACACGATTACATGATCTTAGACATCTTGTGATTGATTATTGTGGGTCATTGGTGGCATTGCCTCCGAAAATTGGGGAGTTAAAATGTCTAAAAACATTGAATACTTTCATTGTAAAGTCGAAACCAGGGTATAGCTTGGCGGAATTGCATGATTTACAGCTTGGAGGGAAGCTATATATCAAAGGCCTTGAGAATGTCTCAAGTGAATGTGATGCCAGAGCCGCAAATTTAATTAGCAAGAAGGGCCTAAATCGCTTATACTTGTCATGGGATAATAATGCTAATTTACAGAATACTGATGTTGAAAAAGTACTGGAAGCCCTTGAGCCTCACCCTAATCTCAAGAGTTTTGGGATGAAAGGTTATAAGGGAATACGATTGCCTAACTGGTTGAGAAATATTTCAGTATTCTCTGGCTTAGTTGACATCATATTGTATGATTGCAAAAATATTGAACAACTACCTCCACTTGGTAAATTACCACATTTAACACGTCTTTGTATATATGAAATGGAACATGTGAAGCACATCGACCGTGACTTCTATGATAGTGTGAAGCAGGAGAAGGCTTTTAAGTCATTGAAAAGACTGACTCTGCATGGGTTACCAAACTTGGATGGGATTTTGAGTCATGAAGGAGTAGAAATGCTACCACTTCTTTCTCGACTAAGCATTTCACGTGCCCCGAAGCTTAAATTGCCATGCCTTCCATCTGTTGAGTACCTTCGAATTTGTGGATTGAATTACGATGACAACGCTTCCTTTCCACAAGCCATGGTGCAAAATATGCGTCATGTGAAGATCCTGCGTATTGAATGCTTCAGTAAACTCAAGGTGTTACCCCAAGTACTCGGCAGCCTCAGCAAACTACAGCATCTGGAAATTACCTTTTGTGATGAACTTGAGTCTTTTTCGGAGCATGTGTTGCAAGGTCTTGGCTCTCGAACTTTGGGTATTGTGTGCTGTAAGAAATTAAAATCCTTGTCTGAAGGTGTGAGACACCTAACTAATCTTGAGTGCCTTGAAATCAATGAGTGTCCAGAGCTGGTGGCTTTGCCAAGTAACATGAGTCGGCTTTCTGCCCTTCGAGAACTTAAGATCTTCGTTCATCGAATTCTACCAGAAGGCTTACAACGTATCCCTTCCCTCCGAAGTTTGAGTGTAATTAGATGGTTTGGAGATTCATTGCCAGAGTGGTTGGGAGACATGACTTCCCTTCAACAATTATACTTAAAACTTGTCCCGAGTTAAGGTCACTGCCAAGTAGCATTCGACACCTTACAAACTTGCATAAGCTATATATTTATCATTGCCCTAAGCTGGAGAAGCGATGCAAGAAAGTAACAGGGAAAGATTGGCACAACATAGCTCACATTCCAGAATTCGAAGTGATTCTTGCGGAGGAAGAGACATTTTGTGGTGAGTTCATCTACTTTTCTTGAATCTTTTACCATCTAATGCGTCCAACCATGTAAAATTGTATTGTTTGAAACATTTGACCACTGTGTGCAGAGAAAATCGGATTCAAACAGAATAAGCAGAATAGTATTTTACAGATCTATGAATATCATCGTTTTTATCACAGTCCAGAGCGTGAATTTGATGGAGTGGTCAATCAGATTGATAGTATGGTTGATGATATCTGGATCAATAGCTCTCCTCTCTCTGCCTGGCACAGTGGTATGCTTCGAGATATCCACTCTATATGCTAAACAATGAAACAATAGTTAGCACCGGGTGGCATGTCTCTTTCTTTTTATGGAAATTTTTTCAGCTCAAGGTCCAACAAATGAATGACTCAGGTAACATAACAGTTCGAATATTACATTATTATTTGTAGTTCATGCATCATAAGCGACCTTTTGACTTTGATGAGAAACCTTTCTACTTCAATTGTGGAAGAATTCGTATCATGGATTTAAGTTCTTTAAATATGTCTAAATTTCTTGGCCTAAATTAATTTATTAAAATACCTGTGACTATTGAAATTCTCAACAAAGCTACATCTTTACTTTTACTGGCTGGACAACTTTGATATTTGGGAGCTTCAATTGCCTTTATAAAAAATTTTCGGCTTCTCTAAGTCTTCTCACGTTCTTAATATACTGGAGTTTTGAAATGGCAAAAGATAATGTGTTTAGACAATAAGAAGTGACATGATGCAATCTGATGTTGCATATCTGTTTTTTATAGGCTATATAAATAACTTTTCCCAGTTTAATTTGATGTCTAAATTCTTTACCAATTCAGTAAGAAAGCATACAGGAACCATTGCCTCAACATGCTTAATAAGTGACTTCGAAAATTTACAGATGTAACAGAAGCAATTGGAGTGGGGAATCGAGCAAGATTTGCACCGAGATTTTGCAACAGTCTTTGGGTTCAATCTTTCGTTTACAATAAGTAAATGTAAACATTAATCTACTGCTAGGCATATCTCTGACATCAGTTGACTCAAATAATGTGTCTTATCCAAAAATATGTCCAAAATATTCTTTTGCTAGGATAAGACGTGTTTCCAATCGTATTACCAATCTTTACATGACCAAATATTCTGCTGTGCAGATCTGCTAGACCATTTATAGAAATGGGAAAATTGAACTTCAAAGTTGTTTATGACAACTTGCATTCTTGGTCATAATTCTTCAATGCATTTATAGTTTACATTGTGGTATTGTTTGGTTTATTTTGCTGTTCAAACATGGCCTTACAAGTGAAACACATTGGAGGTTGAGGATGTTGGTAATGAGGTGTGCGATGAATTAGGCTAGAGATCATTTTTTCTAGGTGTCAAGACTGATTTATTTGGTAAAATTAGTAAATTACACTCAAGCTGTATGACTTATTCCACAAAACTTGCTCAATCCATAACGGGAATAATGTAAGCTAAGCTAAGGTTTGTATGCCTGAAAGCTTGAATAATCTATCTATTAGAGTCCACCATACAAGTTTCCTAGATTATATGTAATGATGAAACAGCGAACACGTGGCAGATTTCAAGATTATTCGAGAGGACAAAAGATATTGTGTTTTAGACAATTTCAAGAAGTGAAACCACGTAATCCACGTTTACATATTTGTTTGTGTTCTCTGCCAATTTATTGTTGTGACTAAGCTCTCTATCAATTAAAGAAAAACGTATCAAGAATCACCGAAACCATAGCCTGCTGCAAAATGATTACGTGAGTTTGACCATTGCAGATTGCCCTCAGTTAAGAAGCAATGTTAGCACTGAGATTGCATGTTAAGCCCATTTTTATCAGGAACACAGTTTGGGGTCACTCCTGGATACATTATCTACCTACCTGATTTTGGCGAATGCTCCCATGGTGTTGGCGGTCAATGCAGGTGGCTCCAAGTTGTTTGAAGCATCCAATTAAAAGATGATTTGTGGCACTGTAGGGTCAGAGAAGCACATTGCTAAAGTGGGTAATTAAAGCAACAATGCAATTAATGATATGGGTTAGCTCCGTAAATTATAAAAAAAAATGAAAAATATACATTAATTTGGTACAGTTTTATGTGGAAGCAAGTAACGTATTGTGTGTCCTTTTTAAATCTCCTTTTTTGATTGTTCCTTAAAAAAAAAAAAATTGAGAGCTGAAGCAATCTTTTTTTCTGAAATTCAGTGTAGATTGAAGACTTTGATGGTGAGAGGGTAAGTCTGAACGAACAAATATGTGGCGTCTTTATCTTCGCTCTCGAGGATCCTCTTCTTTTTCTTCTCCATTTTAAGCTCGCGAGTACCATCATCTTCTACACTGAAATTTCCTCTGCTAATCAACACCACCTGGCGTCAATGGGTATAGTTATGTAAGGTTGAAGATATTGAAGATGGTGGTGGTGGTGGTTTTTTGAAGAAAAACGGTTGCTTGAGGACAAGAGTTGTGTTGGAGGAGCTGGTTGCGAGCAAGAGGAGAGGAATGTTGGCACGGTGGTCAATTCGAGGTCCGGTCGATGGACTCAGCTCAACGACGATGGAGTGGTGCGAGGTCGGAGAGTTGTGTGAGGCACGCAAGGACCTCTTTACACATTGTACTAATAGGCATTGTGGTTTTCGCGTGCCAAAGTTGATGATGTGGCGATTGAGGTTATGACGGCAATGGCAAGCGGTGAAGCCATCTTCATATTTTTTTTTTCCCTTTGTATAATTTATACTAACTAACCCATATCATCATTATATTTAATTACCCACTTTAACCGAGATGCTTTTTTTCTATATGGTATTCATATGGGTGTTTTACACATACATGGTATGTTGTGGGGAAAATTTTGGATATGGTGGTGATAAGAGGAATCCACAAAGGGGGAGAAATAAATTTTACAAAAAAAATCTGAAAAATGAATTGGGCAAAAGACGAAAAAAAAATTAAAAAATAAAAACTAAAAGTGCATCCGCCTTGGCGGACAAAATTGAAAGTTTGAAAAAGGGGAAAGTATCGGTCTAAGAACGAATCCGTCAAGGCAGAACTTTTATTAAAAAAATTAATTTTAAAAATTGCCAAAAAGTGTTTTCATTATTAAATTATTTTTCATTCTTTATGTAAGCTCCATGTCCGCTCATACCATGCATATTATCATTACTATGTAGGAGAGAGGTTCTATTGAATGCTAGTATTGTAGAAAAAAAAGTTTGTGAGAGTGTATAAAAAAAAAAATGAGAATGAATAGTACAATAAATATAATATTTATTTTAATTAAGTTATTACAAATATTAATGAGGTGTCACATTTATATATGAGAGGTCATTTAACTTTTTTATTCCCACCACTTTGTTATATGCAAACTAGAAAATTGGTTATGTCAATCGATAAAGGTGACACTCCAAAAACACTCGTGGTAATAAGATATAGGTGTCCTATCTCGATTTTTTGTGGTCTTAGGCAATACCAAGCAGTTAGAATACACGGATGACAACGATATTCAACAAATGTTTAGGATACATCAGCAACATCAACTACATAGAAAATTAAATTAAATCATGCTCTAAATTTAACATCTACTATTAAATTTAAAATTAAATTAATAAACCGAATAAATGGATTTAAATAGAAAATTAAATTAATATATGCTCTAAAAAAAACTATCAACTTAAAAACATTAAATTAATATATCCACAAAAAATAGATATATAATTTAACTAATCTTTTAACTAATTTCATTTTGCTAAAAAAAATCAACTAAACGGATAAAAAATATAACAAATTTAGAGCGCTATTTTTTTCATGAATCACACAATTTACACCCAACTAAATATACAAAAAAATATATAAAATATAAATTTCAATAATGAATTAAAAATATATTACATTTTGCTCTAACACTTCAACGCAATGCGGCTATCCGAATTCATTATATATCAGGTTTTACCATTTTCCTCGATCAACTATCTCTTAATATTTTTAACTATTTTTGGCCTTTTTTTTCCCTCACTTCTCTTATTTATGCATTCCTTCTTCATCCTCCAATCCTCCTTATCCAGGCAGCAGCCCTCTCAACTCTAGACTCTGTGGCTCTCCCTCAATAATCCACTTCTCGTTCCATCATTTCACTTCTGGTTCATTGAAGAAAAAATTTAAAACGCATGTCCTGGTACCAAAGTCTTAGACGCATGCAGATGAATAGAGGATGCATGTGAGCCTCGGTAAGGAGCGGAAGTCCTCTCCTTCCACGCGTCATCTCCCTTCCCTTTCTTTGCACACCAGCTCGTCCCTACATCCTACGTTAGGCTGGAATTTGCCAAAGGCGGACTGTGGGCGACAACTTCTCAAGGTGGCATCGTCCTATGAGGCTCACGGGAAATCCGCCGAAGCGCGAATCCAGGTGGAGGAAGAGAATTTGCCAAAGGTGGATTGAGGGTGTAGTGTTCCAGAATGCTCCGTCTTGAATGCGCCAATGGCGGATTCATTTACACCATATTAAAATAAATCACGTGACAATCACATCTAAACACAACACCTTATTACACACCATATGTAAATTATTTCCCTTAACCCGGTGCTTCTTCTGGACCTCCAGTGGCCACTAGTCCTCTTTTTTGGATACTTCAAACAACTATAGCCACTGCATCGCGCCAACACCATGGGAGCATTTGCCTCTAATTTTATGCCCATGTGTTCTGTTCCATGTTAAACAATATTCAAAAATGTTCTTTGCTTAGAAATATTTCAGAATTATTACATAATTGTTTAATAATAAAGTTTAATGGAAGAATTGCCCTTTATAATCTAAAAAAATATAGTATAACACTTTATTTAATTGCATGTGATAATATTAATATTTTATCTTTGGTTTAATAAATTTATCTTTAAAATCATTAAAAAATATTTAATAATAAAAATAATTATGTAAATATGTTAGCTCAAAATGCTTATATATATATATAATATATAATAAAATTAACCATATTTTATACTTAATATTATCACTAATTAACTTGTAATTATTAAATAATTTATTATTTTTTAACCAATATTTGTTTTATTTATAACTATTATATGATTCTAACAACATTATAATATGTAGTTAAAACTCGCTCTAATTTATTATAATTTAGTTGATATGAATATCTATATTATATTTTCTAATTTAAATATGTTAAAATTTAAATAAATATATTAATCTTTCTGTTTTTGCTTTTCAGCATTTAAAAAGGTAATTTATTCTATTTTTAATAAAAAAAATCTTATTTAGTGGTCAAGTTTAAATAAAAAAGTGACCATAGTATCCCAAAGAAAATTAATTTAATATACTACTTGATTTAGTTGTATAACTTTTATCATCCATATTTATAAGATTAGAGTCTTTATTATTACCTCAATTTGATTGTTTATAATTATCACACATAACTTTTTTAATTTTCAAAATTGATTTTGAGAGATGAGGTGAGCACATCTTTGTCATTCTAAATAAGTGTTAAGAATATTTTTGTGAACATATATAATTGACATTATCATTCTTGATGCTACCTATTTGCTATTTTTTAATAATTTTAATTAAAATAAAAAATAACTGCTCATCAAGTCCACAAAATAAGAAAAAAAATTATTATTTATTTATTTTTTCAGAATTATGCAAACAAATAAGTAAATATATTTTAAGCACTTATTATCAAAATAAAGATATGTTTCTCTTCTAATTAATATTCACATTCAAATAGGTTTATTGACAAGAACAATTAAACAAAATAATCGATAAATTCTTATTACATGTAACTTTTTATTACCATCACAAATTTTTTTAAAATAATTTTTATTAAAAATAATTATTATTAATAAATCCATGCAACACATGCGTATTATTTCTTATACCAAGTAATATTAGCTTATACTGAAAAAATATACCCAAATAACTTAAGAATTTATTAGTTGATAAAAAAAAAATGTATAGAATATCCTGATAAATAAATGTATACAACCACATTTCAATCATAAATTACCGTCTTCGATGAGAAATAAAAGAAAAGAAGGAAAAAAAAAAAATCTCAAGCACACCTTCTTTGACCCACCTTATCATCAGTTTACTAACTTGGGATATGATATCTTCTTTTTTCGGATAAGGTAATGGGGATAATATTATTGAGCTTCATGAAGGTTCTCTATCACAGTATAAAATTATTTATTATTCAATTTTGAAATTATAACATAGACAGAAATTATTTTCATCCAAACTAAGTGTGATCTATTTCCCCATAAAACAAAATAAAAAGAAAAAAGAGAAGAGAAAAGTGTGATCTAGTAGTTATAAACTAATACATCTTGAAACTATCCCAAAAAAGGGGGGGGGGGGAACTAATGTGTCTTGTTATTGCATTCAGAGGCAAATCAATATTTCCTTTCATAGATTTCGTTGCATTTAGAGGGAAAAAAAAGTTACATTTCGGAAAAATTTTCCCAAATAATAATTTTAAAATATAAAGTATTTATTAGTTGATATAAAAATTTTAAAATCTCACAATAAATAAATTCATAATAATACTACTGAAAGTAAAAAATCTCATCATTGTTCTGTGACAAACCTTATGAAAAATATACCTACTGGGGATAAGCTTCTTGAAGACCATGAAGGTGCTCCATCATTGCATTGCACATTCACAACTTCAGTGCACATTTTTTAATCATTTATGATAAAGATAATTTTTTGCATTGAAATGATTGAAATGTAGAAATTAAGAATGGAAATTGAAATCAAGTGTATTTATATGTTTAGATCATGCATTAAATTGTTTAAATAAATGTAATAAATGATTGATATAATAAATGTTCAAGTAACAAAATATTTGAAACGAATATTGAAATCATGCATTAAATATATTTGTTATTATTTTAATTATTTAATTAAATAATTAACTTTCTTTTAATCAAATTAAATTAAGGAGGAATAAAAGAGGAATTGTCATGTTTGATTTTTTTATTCTGGATAAACTGTATATATATATATATGATTAGTTTTTATAATTAGATAAAATCTCAATTCGTCCTTCATAAAATTTTTGCCAAACAAATTAATTCCTAAAAAAAATTTCTTCTTTAACCGTTATGATTAAAATAAAATAAGGTGATCCTTAAGAAATTATAATAATAAATCAAATTAGTCATTGATAAAAATCTAAATGAAATAAATAAATTTATTCAAATGTTAAGAATAAATTAATTTATCTTATATTTCTAATTATAAAAAATTAAAAATAATTTTTTTATGATTAAAATTAATTTATTCGATATTATTTTTATGAGATAAAATGAGGGCTTACTTCTGTAATTATTACACATAAAATATTCTTTTTATAACCGTGCATTGAGAAAAGGGACAACGCACATGCTGATGATAATAACATATAAATTGATAGAAATGGGTAGTGCCGAAAGGTCGGTCTAAAGTACTGAAAAGATAGACATAGCCTAATGCTAGGTGTATAATAACGAGCAATCTTCCACTAATATTCTACCCATTCTATATTAATAATTAGTATTAAATCATACAATTTTAATATATTAAAAAATTAATATATTTAATTATATTTTATAATTAGATATATTAATTTTTTAATATATTAAAATTACATAATTTTTTAAAATTGATTGTTAATATAAAACAGAGAGTAGTATTTATAAGTTTTTTTTTTATCATTTTATGACAAGTAGATATTGATAAATTAAAAGATAAAAAATATTATGAATGAACCCAAAGGGGTTTGGCCTAGTGGAAGCGTGCTAGATTCGCAAGGCTTGAGAGTATGTACAGGAATTCTCCACAATGAGGTCTCTAGCTAGAATTCTTGTGAAAAATATCCCCTTAGGGAGGGGTGTATGCATGTTGCTCCAACCCCAGGACCGTGAAGTTCCCCTCCATAGTTTTATCAATAAAAAAAATTATGAATGATAATATAAAATTATGATATAATTTTATTATACTTTCAACATTATTAAAAAAAAAAATTCCTAACAAACCGCAGGTTCCTTGGCTTATTGAAACCCACCATCACTTTTAATCTTTTGATTTGTTTTCCATTGGCTTCTTGTTTGAAAGCAGTGTCCTACCTGTCGTGCACGTTGTCAACAAGCTAATTGGAAAACATTCACATGTCCACACTGGAAAGAAAGAACCAGCACAATACATTGTCGGGAAAATCTTAGAAATGAATCTGTTATTAATAGTGAAAGTAATAAATATTTTTCACCTACAGTTAAATAGGTAATCCTAAAATATTAGGCAGTATAATAATTTGAGAAAATAAAATAGGCACTCCAATTTTTAAGTGAAACCCAAATAAGGGACAAAAGGCAACATCAGTAAAAACTTTCACTATGATCAATGGGAATACAATCAGTCTTCCTGGTAGCACTAGAATCTCAACAATCAACAAATACTCACCAATGGGCGAAACACAATCATATAACTCCACAATGGGTATCACAAACACCACCAGGCAATAAAATTAACAGGTTATATCAAAAATCTGAGCTCATTCAGGAACAACATGCTAAATTTTCATGATAAACGGAGCACATTTAGTCTAATGATGAACCCACTGCACTACATTTCTCTCTTTTCTTCCTCTCGCAGTGCTGTTTCCTCTCTTCTCACGTTTTTGTGTTTTTCAACTTGACGCTATTGTAGCGTATTTCTTTTATTACTTTTTTTTTTTTTTTTTTTTTTTTTTTTTCTTATTAGTTGTTAGGCCCCCAATAGGAGGGAAGCCACCAAAAATCTCCCTTCCGACTCAAGTGGGAATGCGCTCCTCACTAAGCTTTCTCTTTGCAGAAACAAACTCGCTGTCGCAAAGCTTTAGTCATAATATCTGAACCATTGTCATCAATATGGATTTCTAATGAAAGCAACTTCATCTCCAATGCTTCACGTATCCAATGATATCGCACCTCTATGTGCTTCGACCTGGAATGAAATGTCGGGTTCTTGCTTTGATAGCACTCTCTATCACAAAATAATACAAACTTCTCTTGATCAAGGCCCAACTCTTGTAGGAATTTCTAATCGCAAGAGTTCTTTTGAAGCTTCATAACAACAATATATTCGGTCAGTGGAAGATAAAGCAACACACTTCTGAAATGGACTACCATGACCCAAGCTCCCCCTACAAAAGTCATCAAGTACCCAAAGTAGACTCCTAGAATCAAAATCACCAACCATATCCGCATCTTGTAACCATCCAACAGGCTGGCCACTACCAAAGCACAAACAAACTCTAGAAGTGCCCTGCAAATACCTGAAAATCCACTTCATAGCTTGCCAATGATTCTTACCAGGATTAGAGAGAAACCGAATAACAACACCAACAGCATGAGCAATATCTTAGGTACATACCATAGCGTATCAACTGTCAACTGCGACGCATATGGAACTTTCTTCATTTCTTCTTTTCTTTCTCACTTGTAGGGCATTGTTGTGAACTCAACTTGAAATGACTAGCAAGTGGAGTACCAGGCTTTGAATTACTCATGTTAAATCTCTCCAACACCTTCTCAATGTACTTCTCCTAACCACAACTTACCATTCTTCCTGTCACGAGTGATCCTCATGCCAAGGATTTGCTTTCAGAACCCAAGTCCTTCATAGCAAAGGACTTGCTCAAGTCACTCTAAGACTTTGAATCTTCTGCTTGTCATGACCAACAATCAACATGTCATCCACATAAAGCAAGAGAATTATGAAATCACTCAGAGAATTTCTTGACAAATACGCAATGGTCTAAGTAGTCTTACTATACCCATGATCCACCATAAAAGAATCAAATTTCTTGTACCATTGCCTTGGTGCTTGCTTGAGGCCATATAGACTTTTCTTCAATTTGCACACAAGCTGATCCTTCCCTTAACCTTGAAACCCTCTGGTTATTCCATATAAATTTCTTCCTCCAAATCACCATGAAGGAATGCAGTCTTCACATCAAGTGCTCAACCTCTAAATTCAAGTTTGCTGCTAAACCAAGCACAACTCGAATAGAGGACATCTTCACCAGCGGTGAGAAAATCTCTTCAAAATCAATTCCTTTCTTTTGCTCAAAACCTTTCACAACCAACCTTGCTTTGTACCTTGACTATGAGACATTATCTTCAATTTTCAGCTTGAACACCCATTTATTTTGAGTGCTTTTCTACCCTTTGGCAACCTCATCAACTCAAAGGTGTGATTCTCATGCAAAGAATTCATTTCCTCTTGCATGACCTTCAACCATTTGTCTTTGTGCTCATCAGATATAGCCTCTTGGTAGCTCTTTGGCTCCGACTATGAGTGATAGTCACATATTCATTTGAAGGGTATTTCTTAGAAGGCTGATGTGGTCTTGTAGATCTTCTCAATTGTGGCTCAACTGGTGGTTCTGGTGGAACTTGCTCAACTGGCACCTCAAGAGTAGGTGCGGGCTCATCACCTATTCCATCATCAACCTCTGCATCTCCCCCATCAACACGAGTACTAGGAGGAGACTCTAGATCAACATCACTGTTACTTATAGTAACAGCACTGACTTATTTGTCTTCTTAAAATCTTCAATGGTTTGGTCTTCAAGAAAGATCACATCTCGGCTTCTGATTATTCTCTTACTTGCCAGATCCCATAACACTGTAACCAAAGTCTTCGTGACCATAACCAACGAAGATACACTCTTGGACTTCCCATCAAGCTTGGACTTCTCATGTCTTGGAACATGGACAAAGGCTTTGCAGCCAAACACTCTCAAGTGACTGTATCAAACATCTTTCTCTATCCATACTCTCGTGGAACATCACCATCTAGAGGAGCTGAAGGAGAAGGTTGATCAAATCCATTGTAGTTCTCATTGCTTCACCCCAAAAGGATTTGGACAACTTTGCATGAGAGAGCATACACCTGATTCTATCATTAATAGTACGGTTCATTCTCTCGCAACTCTATTATGCTTAGGAGTCTTGGGAACTGTTTTCTAAGCCTGATCCCATGTTCTTTGCAATAGTCTTCAAATGGACCCCATCTCACCACCATTCTCTCTGGACATATTCAGTTTCATTCCTTTTTCTCTTTCAACACTTGCATGGAAGCTCTTGAAAACTCTGAGCACCTGGTCTTTAGATTTCAAAACAAAAGCCCACACTTTTCGAGAATGGTCATTAATAAAAGTCACAAAATATGATGCACCTCCTAGTGTTTTTGTGTCCATAGTGCAAACATCAGTATGAACCAAATCTAGCACATGTGGTCTCCTATGAGGTCCTGAATAATGAAAAGCTACTCTAGCATGCTTTCCAACAAAACAATGAATGCAAGTCTTTAAAGATGTACCTTTTAGGAAAGAACTGATTCTTGACTAGAATGTCAAGTCCTTTTTCACTCAAGTGGCCAAGACACATATGCCACAAGTCTGAAGAGGAATCATCAACAACATTCACCTCATCTTTGAACAACTTTCAGGCAATTGGTAGAAGTGAAACTACTATCTTATCTTGCAACAACTAGCGACCCTTTGGTGATTTTGAATTTTCCACCACCAAAGGTAGTGTAGTAACCTTCTTCGTCCAATGCTTTGATTGACATCAAGCTAAGACGCATACAGGCGCATGCCTAACATTCTTCAACTGTAATCTATAACCCATGCTAGTTTCAAGCCACACATCTCCCATACCAACAATCTTGCATATCCTTTCATCTCCTAGCCTTATTCTGCCAAAGTCACCGCGGTATAGTAGAGAAAACTCACGCCTAGGAGTAACATGACATGAGGCACCAGAATCCATGATCCAACTAGAATCATCACATGCAAGATTTATGAAGTTCTCATGATGTAGAACAAGGATATCATCATATGCAACGTGCAGGTATCTTTATCATTGTTACTATTTTTGTCTTCATCTCTTTTTCTTGATTTCTATCTTTTCAAGTACCTGCAATGCTTCTTGATGTGTCCGGCTTGCCACAATGATAACAATTAAATTCTTTTCTTGTCTTGGACTTACCTCTTGACTTGCTACGACTATCTGAACTGTCAATATTATGAGGTCTTCTACTGGCTTCTCCATGTGACTCTACAACAAGTGCTTCTAACTGGGTGAAGGCACTAATCAAACCCCGCTCTCTTCTTCTAGCATCTTCATTCAACATGCTTTCTTTAACCATTGACAACATCAACTTCCCATTTGGAGCTAAGTTAGTCAATGTCACAATCAAGACTTCCCAACTGTCAAGCAAAGAGCTCAACAACAACAATGCTTGCAACTCATAGACAATGTAATCTTATTGGTTGTCAGCTGATTGACAATCTCCTGGAAGCTACTTAAATGCTCTAGTATTGAATCACATTCTTTATATTTCATATTTACCAACTTCAAATCAAATATGTCTTATTTTGCACATTCTTCCTTTCATATAAATTCTCAATTTATGCCACATGCTCTGAGCATTAATTTCTTTATCAACATGTGGATACACACTAAGATCCAACCATTGCCTAATCAAAGCAATACTTTTCTATTCATTCTATTCCATTCGGCTTCAAACTTATTAGTAGGCTTATATTTATCTCCCTCAATTGGATCATACAAATCCTTGCTATAGCATGTCTTCTATGAGGGTCTTCCAAATTGAGTAATTTTTAGAATTCAACTTGATCATATTTGGCCCCTGATGTTCCTCCATTTAAACAGATAAAAAATAACCAAAGCTCTTAATACCACTTTGTTGGGAAAATCTTATGAATGAACCTGTTATCAATAGCGGAAACAACAAATATTTTCCCATTATAGTTAAATAGGTAATACCAAAATGATATAGGTATAATAATTTGGTAGAAACATAAAACAAGAGACACCGCAATTTTAACGTGGAAAAATCCTAAATAGAGGGACAAAAAATTCCGGGACCTTCGAGTAAAAACTTCCACTATGATCAATGAGAATACAATTCAGTCTTCCTAGTAGCACTAGATAATCTCAACAATTTACAAAATACTCACCCAATGGGCGGAACACAACCATATAACTACATAATGTGGGTATCACAAAACAACCAGAGGACAATAAAATTAACAGACTATATCAAAGTATCAAGCTCAATATCAGGAACAACATACTAAATTTTTGTGATAAATGGCACGTTTACCGTCTAATGATAAACCCATACATTCTTTCTCCCTTTTTTCTTTCCTCTTCAAGGTTTCCTCTTCTTCTTCGTTTTTGTTTTAAGTTGTAGTGTCTTTTCTTTTATTGTTTCTTTTTTTTTTCCTTTTTTCTTCTTATTAGTTGTTGGGCCCCAATGGGAAGCCCACCAACATACATTACTCCTTTTCATGCTTTAGCAAACCTACCATCATCTTAGGGCAAAACCAAAACGTTCTCTCTATCTATCTAAGCTATCATTTCTTCCTTTCAAATATGCAAATGGCCAAAGCTTTACTTGGAATTGTTGTTGAAAACTTGTAGAGTTTTGTGCGAGAAGAGCTTGCAACCTCTGGGTGTTAACTCACAAATCCAAAAGCTGTCCAATAATCTCACTGAATCCGTGCTCTAAGATGGTAAAGGCGCAAATAACAAGCCAGGCTGTGAAGGATTGGCTGCAAAGCTTCAATCCAGCACAGGTGCTGGATGATATCTTGGATGAATGCTCAATACAATATTCCAACCGTTTTAGGTATGAGGAAGGAAATTCCTGGGGTAGCACACAAGGCACACAATTGTGTTTAACCCATTTCAGTCCCAAGACAATTTTGGTTCGTTATGATATCGGTAAGAGGATGAAAGAGATCATTAAGAGATTTCATGATATTGATGAAGAAAGGAGAACATTTGAATTGTGTAGAGAATCATAGAGAGGCAACAGGAAGATGACAAATGGCGCCAACATGTTCTGCCATCATTGTTAAGCACCAAATATGTGATAACCAACCAAAAAAAAAAAAGAACCTATACACCTTAAGTGGTATGACTACAATAGACAACCTCTCATTTTTCCTTCTTCCCTCTCCCTTCCTCCTCTCCTTCCGTCATTTTCTTTCCTTCCTCTTCTTCCTTCTTTCTTTTTTTTCTTCCTCTTCCTCTTCCATCTCTCGATTCTCTCTTTTGCTTACATAGGACAACATGTCGTGCCACCACACTACCACTAATGTTCCTGCTGCAACTTCATCTCCCTCTCCTTCTCTCTCTCTCTTCTCTTTTGTGAGTTCTCTCACTCTAGGAAAGGAACTCACTCGCGTGAGACTTGGTGTGTTTCCTCCATTTTCCTTCCTCTTGATGTAATGGGTAAGTGCTAAAATCCCTCTATTGATCCTATTGAACTCTATGTGTGGTTGTTCATGGTGGATTTAGGGGTTTTGGAACCCTAGGTGTAGAAATTGAGAATTTTGATATGTAGAGCTCATGTATGTTAATTGATGGCATTATTAGCTCACATATATTGTTATTGTCTTGTTCTTAGAGTTGTAGAGCAGCTGGACGCCAATCGGAATCTTCGTTAGCTGAAGATGCTCTCGGTTCCTTGGGAACCATTGTTGTGAGTAGATAGTGTCTCTGTACTTTACTTTTGCATAATAAATTTTAATTATAAATATGCTATTAAAGTGTTTTATAATTACTTAGTGGATGTTGTTCATAAATGGTCATGGAATTAGTTGAGAAATTATGAATTTGAATTGGAATATGTTTGATTGTGAAGGTTTCAAAGTTCTTGTGTTTGGTTATAAGATATGATATATGTATTTGAATTATGTCAAATTGTGGAGTCATTGTTAGACTACGATTTGGAAAACAAAATATATGAAAAAAGAGAAAAGAGTTCTTAGTTTGAGATGTTAGATTAATATGAAGATTGAATTTTACATTTGTAAATTGTGTTTGATAAAAATTTATTTATTAAGAAAACCATGATGGGTTCTAAGATGGAATTCCTGCTTCCATAACGAAGAAGTAATGACAATACCGCTAGTCGTACGAAGAGATATAACGGTATTATCGCTCGCCATAGCAAAGAGATATAATGGGAACACCGCTCACCATCACGAAGAGATATGATGACATTACCGCTTGCCGTAGCGAAGAGATGTAATGGCCTATGTGCATATAGTTTCTCTCAGAGAGAGATGAAATTAAAAGAACCTTAAAAATGAGATTAAATGGGTTGAGATTACTCCCAAATAAAATTTGTTCTTCTTATGTAACTCTCATGGGTATTTGAGTATTTGATGATGAAGTTAATTTTTATGTGAGCATAAGGAATTGGAGAAAATAGTGAGAAAGTGTATTTTAGTAACTATTTTTTGAGATTGTACATTGAAATCTCATGTCATGACTAAAATCATATTCTTATGAGTTATTATTATGTTTATATTGTTTTATACTTGCATTTAGTAAACTATGGATATTCTATTTTCTAGCTGAGTTGCAAAACTCACTCTTACCCTTCCATCCTTTAGAATGTAGTGCTGGTGTTGATTGGGTATTGTTCCTTCGACACAACCTTAGTTGATTTCGAGTTGGTAAGCCTTCTCATGGAGGCCCCTTTTTATTGGAATCAATATTTTAGTTTAGCTCGTAGTTACTCAGTTGCTCTATATGTCATAGGCAGGGTCCTTGGATTTATGTTATACTTGATTAGATCTTATTACTTAGCTATATAAATTATGTCATGGAAAGGATCTGTAAACTTCATATGGTTTTATGATTTGAACTATATTTTTCTATTATGTTTAATAGAGTTTAAAAACTAATTTGGTGTTATGGCTCAAACTATGAAATATTGTTATATCCTGGAAGGGCGCATTCTAGAATGCTTAATGCCCAAGTCCTGTGAATTTATTTATGGATATTGCAGGTTATATTTGTATTTGGGAAATATTCGAAAAATAGAGGAGATTCTACTTTTTCTAAAAAATATCGTATGTTAAGGCTTGCTAGGGAAGGTTTTCCCTATGCCGGTCATGACCTAAGTTGGGTCATGACAAAATATATGGAAGAGACCAAGATAAGGAGAGGATTGTGGAGTTCCTTTTAAGCAATCCTAGTGATAGTGGTGACTTTCTGTCTATCCCATTGTTGGCATGGGAGGACTTGGAAAAACAACACTGGCTGAATGGGTCTTCAATAATGACAAGGTAAGCAAACACTTTGACTTGAAAATTTGGGTTTGTGTATCTGACAACTTCGATGTAATGAGAATTCTACAAGCCATTGTAGAATCCACCATGAGACAAAACCCCAACCTCTCCACTTTAGAATCCATGCAAAGAAAGTCCAAGAAGTTGTTTGGCAAAAGGTATTTACTTGTTCTAGATGACGTCCTGGAACTAGGACCATAGAGAATGGGAGAATTTGAAGAGTGTGTTGTTGGGTTATATGCTCTTTAGTCACTTAAGTCCAATAAGACTTTAGTGAAACTAAAGCCCAAGGATAATATGGCCCATGTGGCTTAGGGTTAGGTCTTGGACTTTCCAGCATATATAAACTAATCTTTTCACCCTTGTGCCTCTCTAAGTGTTTTTCATCAGAAACACCCTGAGGCGGACGTTCATCATCTGACGGTTGCCCACAGCCACCCCATCCCTCGAGAGATCTGGAAGATCTCTCAGAGCGGATTACAATCGTGAAGCTTCGGTTCACTGTGTCCTCCAGGTAATCAAAACAATGAAGGTTCTTTTTTCCTACGTCGCGGACGATGCGCTTCCGTTGTTCTTGATAATCCTACAATTGGTATAGAAGGATGCGATGAGGAAAAGACCAGTTTTGATATTAATTTATATTTCATGTGATTTATTTCAAAAAATTTTTTGAAAAATATGGCACCTTATTTTTCTGTATTTGTTATTTATTTCATGTTATTTATTCGCTTATAGTTCATATTCGGTAAAAGTCTTAATTTTTATTGGTTAATCGCTTTAATCCATGGTTAGATTCTCTTGTGTTTCTCTTGGTTTGTAACAAGGAGGCTAATCCCATATGATTAGGTTTCCTCCTTGCTTTATTTTATGTTTTTCGCATTTTCCTATGTATTTTTCGAATTTCTGTAAAAGTTCAAGATCGAGAAACGAAGAAGATGAGCAATCAACACTGCAGAGACTTTCGTGGACCTAGATCTAGAATTGGATGATCCATATATGGTTGGAAAGAGGACGGAAAGACGAGAAAATGGTGGGTGGCGCAGGAGCTCCACGCGCCGCCACGCCACGCCGCTGAAAGTGGCCTTTCGCGGGCGGAGCCGCGCGTGAGGGCGCGTGGAACATCCTTTTGGGTGTTTCCGCGGCGGCGTTCTCGTCTCCTCATGGCGGTCCTTCCCTAGAGTTTCATGCTGAGACGAAGTCCGATGCGACGCGGCGTCCTGACGGCTAGGGTTCTTTCGTGTCCTAGGGTTTCTCGCCAAGGATTGGGTTTTTTGGGCTTTTGGGCCCATGGATACCCTAAAGGGGCTTGAGGCAAATATTGTGGGCTGGACGAAAGAGGAATTCCAAAGTTGTAATATTTTTTTTTTAGGAAAACCATGGATTAAAGTTATTTGTTTAATTATTTATTGCTTTTATTGAATTGTATGAATTATATGTGCGATTAACATGATGTTTGTAATAACATGCCATATAGAATAGGATGGTGCCATATTGTTGCATAATCACATGTCATATATGCATAATAACTTTTGTCATGATACGACTAGTATATAGTTATTAT
Organism: Dalbergia oliveri; assembly: GCA_030441495.1. Taxonomy (NCBI): domain Eukaryota; kingdom Viridiplantae; phylum Streptophyta; class Magnoliopsida; order Fabales; family Fabaceae; genus Dalbergia; species Dalbergia oliveri. The sequence continues at coordinate 4,499,738 of JAMLFY010000004.1, forward strand.
GCGCGATTATTTAAATTTTAAGTTATCTACTAGATTAATTATCAATTATTATGATTTTCGGTAAGAAATCAAGATTAATAATGGGATTAATTTATTGTGGAATTAAAATCTAGACAAATAATCCAGATAATTTCCTAAGAGAAAATTGTTTCTTGAAAATATAATTTTGTGGGTTTTCTAAAATGGTCATGGAATAACACACGTTGCATACAACAATCATGTATCATGATTGTGTGAGCACACTCCGGTAAAGTGACCAGATTTTAGGACCTTAATGTTTTCAAAATTACGTTAAGTTAGGTGATGCACGTTCATCGGCTACACCTACTTACATAGTTTTTGAAATCAAACAAAAATTATTTTCGAATGAAACATTTTTTGGAAATTGGAAAATTCTAAACTTAAAAAAATTGAATGGGTGAAGGTTTAAATTTTTTTTTAAAAAAAGTATTAAACCTAGGCTCCAATTGTGGGTTTATTAGTGAAATGGTTATCGCTAAAGCCCATGGATAAGGATAATCGGATTTCGCTAGATTAAACCTTAATATTTTTTCAAAATTTTAGTAAAGTTTTGTACGGCCCATCGTCGGCAACACTTAGACACTAAAGATAATTTTGAAAGTAAACAATGGTTAAATACATTCAACTTTGGTAAAATTGTTAACCCTCCCATCGAGGCTCTGGCAATGAAACTGAAGGCCCAAAATAACAATATTAGTTTTACAAGTATCTTGCCCATCGTAAGCCTTGTAAAGATAACTAATGGATTGTTACACAATAAACAAGTAGTAGTTATTAGAATCTACTAGCGCTATATCTGTTTGTTGTTATTCTAGTTTGTAATTAGTGTGTTTTTTCATTGTTTTCAGAAATGTCTTCATTCAATCCTTTAGCTACTATCTTGAGCCAAAAACCTATGGATGGTACAAACTACAAACAATGGAAAACTAATTTGGATATTGTTCTTCAATATGAAAAGCTCAACTTTGTTCTAACTACCCCTATGCCAGCGCAACCTCCTGAAGATGCGCCTGAGGCAACAAAGGCACGTTTTCGCGGAGAAGGAAAAATGGGAGAAGGCAAATGTGAGGTTCAACTATATTTTAGTCTCGCAGTCACCTTCAGGAGCAAGTGAGCATGATTGAGAGTGGAGCAAACATGCTCCAGACTCTTGATGGCATGTTTGCTACGTCTAGCAGCTCTAGGCAGAATGCGCTGAATGCACCAAGACGGTGATGTTGGAGGAAGTGTGGGGATCATTGCTGACAATGATAGCAAACTTCAAGAAGGCTGAAGACCATGGGGTCAAATTTGAACAAGAAGTAAAAGTTGACCTTCTCTTGCAATCACCTGAATACTTCAATCAGTTCAAGATGAATTATAATATGAATAAGATGAATCTTGACCTTACTAGCTGATGCATGAGCTTGAGTCCTGACCTCTAGTCAGCGGGCAGTGCATTTTCTGGTGGAAGTTCTGTGAAACCTAAGGGAAAACCCAAGGGAAGGAACAAAAACAAGAAAAAGAAGAAATCAGGAGTTCCAGTTGCCAAACCAGTTGCAATGAAGCAGCCAAAAGGCAAGTGCTTCAAGTGCGGACAAAAGGGGCATTGGAAGAAAAATTGCCCACGTATGAATAAACCAGGTATGGGTAATTTACATGTGATTGAGGCTTGTTTAGTGGAGAATTACAATGATAAATGGATCATTGATTCAGGAGCCACTAACCATGTTTGTTACTCTTTGCAGTGGTTCAAACATAGCTTGCCTGTAAGTGAAGGACAAAGAGTTTTGAAGCTTGGAAATGGGGAACTTGTGCACTAGCAGTGGGACAAGTTATTTTATCTTTTGATAATTGCAGAACTTTGGTTTTAGAAGATGTTTATATATTCGGATTTTCAGAGGAATTTAATTTCTGTTAGTTGTTTAGTTAAACATGGTTTGACAGTTAGTTTAATTCCTCAGTTTCAATAAGAAGTCCATCTTCTTTTATTTGTTCCGGTGTAATGTTTAATGGTCTTTATTTCCTTAGTCCTATGCCCTGTGAAATTAATCATGTTGAATTAGGAGATGTTGAGCATGTTCATTCATCAAAGAAAAGAAAAGTTTTCAATGAAACTTATCTTTGGCATTTGAGATTGGGTCATATTAACTCTAACAGGATACAAGGTTTGGTCAATAGTGGGATTTTAAAATCCCTGAATTTTGAACCGTTACCAGTTTGTGAATCTTGTTTAGAGGGTAAAATGACTAAGAGATCTTTCAAGGCCAAGGGAAATCGTGCCACACTTCAGCTGGAATTGGTACATCCTGATGTATGTGGACCAATAAATGTCCAGGCCAAAGGCGGGTCTCAGTATTTTATCACATTTCCTGATGATTACTCTAGATTTGGACATGTGTACCTGATGCGTCACAAGTCTGAAGCTTTTGGAAAATTCCAAGAGTTCAAGGCTAGGCAGAAAAGCATCTTGGTGTTCAAATTAAGACTCTTCGGTCTAACCAGGGGAAATACCTATCTGGAGAGTTCAGGTCTTACCTGACCAAAGAGGGGATAGTTTCACAATTATCTTCTCCAGGGACACCCCAGAATGGAGTTGCTGAAAGGAGAAATAGAACCCTTTTAGAAATGGCAAGATCTATGCTCAGTTATTCATCTTTTCTAATTCATTCTGGGGATATGCCTTAGAAACTGCTATGTACCTATTGAACTTAGCTCCGTCCAAGTCGGTTTCAAAGACACCAATAGAATTATGGAAAGGGTGTAAGCCCACCTTGAACCATATTCGGGTTTGGGGTGCTCGGCACATGTCTTACAACGAAGCCAAATAAGATGGACTCGCGTCCAGAAGTATGCATATTTATAGGCTATCCTAAAGGAACCAGAGGTTGGTTGTTTTATAGTCCGAAGGAAAAGAAGGTCATAGTGAGCACACATGCAACTTTCTTAGAGGAGGACTATATGGCAAATTATAAGCCTAGGAGTAAGGTTATTCTTGATGAGCTAGTCTCAGATCAAGTTTCACCTCAACCTCAGGCGGTTCAGCTTTTGTTCCTGTGGTTGTTCAAAGAGGGAAAATATACCTGATGTTGAACACACACAGGAACCAAAACAGAACCAGAAGTTCAGCATGATGATCAACAAGTGGAACCTGAAGATGCAGTTCCGCTTGTGGAAGAACAACAAAATCATGAATTGGTTAATCCTCTTAATGAGGGTCCTCATCTAGAATTGGATCCCCTGTAAATGCACAACAACAAGTGCGGCAAACTCGTAGTGGGAGAGTGATTCGTAAACCCGCAAGATTTCTCTTGTTGGGTGAATCGTCTAAGGATGTCATCATTGAAGAAGATGATGATCCCACGAGTTATGACGAGGCACTAGGGGATGTTGATGCTCAGGAATGGCTTGAGGCTATGAATCGTGAAATGGATTCTTTGTATTCCAACTCAGTTTGGTCTCTTGTAGATGCACCAAAAGGGGTAAGACCCATTGGGTGTAAGTGGATCTACAAAAGAAAGAGAGGATCGGACGGGAAGGTTGAAACCTTCAAAGCTAGATTGGTGGCGAAAGGGTACACCCAAATAGAAGGTGTGGATTATGAAGAAACCTTTTCGCCGGTTGCCATGCTCAAGTCCATCCGGATTCTCTCAGCTGTTCAGCAAATCTTGATTATGAGATTTGGCAAATGGATGTCAAAACTGCTTTTCTAAATGGAAATTTGGAAGAGGATATCTATATGCAGCAACCAAAAGGGTTCATAGCCAAAGGGCAAGAAAACATGGTATGCAAGTTGCAAAGGTCCATTTATGGACTTAAGCAAGCGTCCAGATCATGGAACATCAGGTTTGATCAAGCCATTAAGTCTTATGGTTTTGAGAAAGTCCTAATGAGCCGTGTGTGTATAAAAGGATCCAAGGAAACGCAGTATCTTTCTGGTACTTTATGTGGATGATATACTCCTTATCGGAAATGATACGGAGGTATTATTAGGCATAAAGACCTGGCTGAGCAAGCATTTTGATATGAAGGACCTGGGGGAAGCCAATTATATTCTTGGTATTAAGCTCTTGCGAGCGGAAGAATAGGGTATTGGCATTATCTAAGGCTAATTACATCGACAAAATACTTGCCAGGTTCAGCATGGAGAATTCCAAGAAGGGAATTTTACCCTTCAGGCATGGGATTCATCTCTCTAAGGAGCATTCTCCTAAAACTCCTGGCAAGAGAAGATGAGTAGGATACCTTACGCTTCGCAGTAGGTAGCCTTATGTATGCTATGCTGTGCACCGACCGGATTCTGCTATGCAAGTGGGAGTAGTCGTACCAATCTAATCCTGGAGAAGAACATGGATAGCGGTTAAACATATACTCAAGTACCTTAGGAGAACGAGAGATTATATGTTGGTCTATTCTAGTGGGAGTCTTGAAACCATTGGTTATAGAACTAGATTTCCAAGGAGACATTGACTCAAGAAAATCCACCTGGGTATGTGTTCACTCTTAATGGCGGGGCCATTTGTTGGAGGAGTGTCAAACAATCATGTGTGACTCTACCACGAGGCTGAGTATGTCTGCTTCTGAGGCTGCAAAGGAAGCCGCATGGTTAAAGAAGTTCCTAACGGATCTTCAGGTGATACCAGGTGTTAGTCGTCCCATCACACTTCCTGTGACAACAGTGGGCAGTAGCACAGTCCAAGGAACCAAGGTGTCACAAAAGACAAAAGCACATAGAGAGGAAGTACCACTTGATCCGAGATATAATTGAAAGAGAGATACAATGGTAGTCAAGATAGCATCGGACGAGACCTTGCTGACCCTTTTACTAAGAGTTTGCCTGAACGTGTGTTCGAGAGGCATGTTACATCTATGGGTCTTAGGAGGATTCCAGATTTGCTATAGCTTTAGGAAGTTGTTATTTCACTTTGTTATTTTGTGCCTTTTGAGCAAGACATTATGACATTGTATTTTTTTCTGAATGTTATAAATGAGGTATTATTCATTTATTCCGCACACTATTTACAAACACGAAGGTCCGGATCAATTGTGGAGTATATGATCATATGGATACGTTCATGGAGGACATGGTCATAGGTTCTCACAATTGATGAATAGGTTCAAGCTATTAAATAAAGTTGGGCATTTTTTTAGGCTGCAATATTTATGAAATGATTTTGTAGAATCATTTTAAATATTGGTGTGAGTTAATACTTACATTGAATGGATCAAGGAGAGATTTGATTAAGGTTGTTCTTTCTTCATAAGGAATCAAATCTCAGATAACTATAGTTATGTAGTTGCTCTTAATCCTGAGTTTATTTTAAATAGGTAGTCGAATAGTTTTCATTCTTTGATTTACCAACGGGTGAGGTTCGATATATTGATGGCCAATAACTCGGTATTTTGGGATTGAAACTATTTGGTTATTGGTGTTTATGAGATAAACAACATGGAATTTATAGGAAATGTCCCCTTGATATGTTTCGGTACTTGGATATTGAAGACATTGGCCAGTGCATGTAATCCATTAGAGAAACTATCAGTCAAGGAAATAAATAATTGATTGGGTAACAGGAAACTAGTCAATCAATTATAGACATTCTATAAAGGGGCGATGCATATTCATGTTATAAATGTCATTATTCTTGGAGTTCACGTTCGGGCTTTTAGTGGAGTAGCATCGAATTAGATAATTTTCTGTAGATTATCAGGAGCCTTGATAGATGACAAATGGTAGATCCCAGGCTAGCTTGAGAGAAGGGATGGGGTATATTAGATGATGATGGCTTATGGGATACATGGTCTTGGGTTTATGAACTCAAGTTTGTATCTTAAAGAGCAAGTGGGAGATTGTTGGGTTATATGCTCTTTAGTCACTTAAGTCCAATAAGACTTTAGTGAGACTAAAGCCCAAGGACAATATGGCCCATGTGGCTTAGGGTTAGGTCTTACTTCAGGCATATATAAACTAATCTTTTCACCCTTGTGCCTCTAAATGTTTTTCATCAGAAACAGACACTGAGGCGGGCGTTCGTATCTGACGGTGCAGCCACACCATCCCCTCGAGAGATAGTCTGGAAGATCTCAAAGCGATACTACCGATCGTGAAGCTTCGGTTCACTGCGTCCTTCAGGTAATCAAAACAATGAAGGTTCTATTTTCCTACGTTACGTGGATTGATGCGCTTGTATTTTGATGATAATCCTACATGTGTTGCATTGTGGAGGTGGATCAAAAGCTGCTTCGGTTTTGGTCACAACAAGGCTTGATAGTGTTGCATCAATTGGGAACATGTCAAACTCATCACTTGTTACCTCTATCCGAGGGTGACAACTTATCATTATTCAAGTATCATGCATTTGGACCAAACAAGGAGGGGCGTGCAGAGCTTGTGGCCATAGGTGAGGAGATCGTGAGAAAATGTGCAGGTTCTCCTCTTGCATCTAAAGTACTTGGAAGCCTTTTGCGCAACAAAAATGAGGAAAAACAATGGCTTGAAATAAAAGAAAGTAAGTTTTGGGATATACCTAGGCTTGATCCCGTCTTTGAGAATAAGCTATTTTAATTTGAAGTTGCCGTTAAAGCGTTGTTTTTCCTTTTGTGCAATTTACCCGAAGATTTTGAAATCTCAAAGGAACAATTAATTCACCTTTGGATGGCCAATGGCCTTATTAAATCTAGAGGCAACATGGAGGTTGAGGATGTCGGCAGTGAGGCATGGGAAGAATTACGTCAGAATCCTTTTTCCAAGAAGTCAAGATTGACTTATTTGGAAACACTACATTCAATATTCATGATTTATTTCATGAACTTGCCCAATCCATAATGGGAGAAGAATGTAAGGTTTCTAAGTCGGAAAGCTTGAATAAATTGTCAAATATAGTTCACCACGTAAGTTGCTCAGACCTTTATGAACCGTTTAGCTCAGACATGGATGCTGTAAAGAAATTTGAATCATTGAAGATTTTCATTCAGCGTTATGGGTTGAAAGCATTTAATTTTGTCCGAGCATTACGTATAAATTCTTCTCAATTGTCAGCACTCAAGAGGTTAACACATTTGAGGTACTTGAACATTTATGAAAGTTTCATCACAACGTTGCCTGAGGGTGTTTCTAGGTTGCAAAAATTGAAAATTCTAAAGCTAGAAGATTGTTGCTTTCTTTCTTGTCTGCCCAAACACTTAACACAATTAAAGGATCTCCGACATCTCCTTATTGGAGGATGTTGGTCATTGGCAAAGGTGCCTCCAAATATTGGGGCGATGAAGTGTTTAAAAACACTGAGTGTTTTTATTGTGGATTCGAAGACAGGGTATGGTTTAGCAGAGTTACGTGATCTACAGCTTGGAGGGAAGCTGCACATCAAAGGCCTTGAGAATGTGCTCAGTGAGAGTGATGCCAGAAGTGCCGGTTTGATCAGTAAGAAGGATCTAAATCACCTGTACTTGTCATGGGACTGTAACTCTAATTCAGAGTGTACTGCTGATGCTGAGCCTGAGATAATACTGGGAGCACTTGAGCCTCACCCTAATCTCAAGAGCTTTGGGATGAAGGGTTATAGGGGAACACAATTCCCTAGTTGGATGATTAATACTTCAATTCTTTCAAGCTTAGTGTGTGTTAAACTCTACGACTGCAAAAACTGTGAGCAAATTCCTCCACTTAGTAAATTACCACATTTAGCAATTCTTAGTATGTCTGGTATGAGCAATGTGAAGTACATGGATGATGACTCGTATGATGGCGTGGTGGAGGAGAAGGCTTTTAAGTCGTTGAAAGAGCTGACTTTACGGGGATTGCCTAACTTGGAGAGGATGCTAAGAGATGAAACGGTAGAAATGCTCCCACATCTTTCCAGATTAAGGGTTTCATGTGTCCCCAAGCTCAGATTACCACTCCTTCAATCTGTTGAGCGCCTTGAAATTGAAGGATTGATGCGAGACTCAAATTATGATGGTAATGAAGAAGACATGGCTTCCTTCCCGGAAGCAATTGTGCAGAATATGCCTCATGTCAAGACCCTCTTTATTAGCGAATTCCCTAAACTCAGGGTATTACCCGATGAATTGGGCAGCCTCAGCTCACTGCGAGAACTGACAACTTTGGATTGTGATGAATTAGAGTCTTTCTCGGAGAGTGTGTTGCAAGGACTGAATTCTCTACAAACTTTGGAGATTTATTGGTGCAAGAAATTAAAATCATTGTCTGAAGGAGTGGGGCACCTAACTTGTCTTGAGCACCTTCAAATCACCGGATGTCCAGAGCTGGTGACTCTACAAAATAACATTAATCAGCTAACTGCCCTTCGCCACGTTCGTATCTCTATAAATTTTATACCAGAAGGCTTACAACGTATCCCTTCTCTCCAAATGTTGAGACTATCTAAGTAGAAGTAGATTCACTGCCAGAGTGGTTGGGAGACATGGCTTCTCTTCAACAGTTAGATATCGAATATTGTAGCAAGTTAAGGTCACTGCCAAGTAGCTTTCGGCGCCTCACAAACATGCGTGAGCTACATATTAATGATTGCCCTAAGCTGGAGAAGCGATGCAAGAGGGAAACAGGGGAAGACTGGCAAAACATATCTCACATCCCACAAATCGAAATAACTGCAGAGCAGAAAGTGACATTTTGTGGTAAATTCATTTCTTTATTCTTCTACCATTAACTAATTAATATATTAATTAATGTGTCCCTGCCGCCTTTTGTAATGAATGGTGTTTGAAATACTTGATCACTGAATGGAATGCAGAGAAAATCCAACGCAAATGATTGCGAGGAAGCTGAAGCGAATTCAATATGCTTGTCCCTGTTGTGAATTTGACCGTATGGTTGATAGGCTGTGAGTCAAAAGCACGTGGACAGAGCTCCTATCTGCACCTGTCACAGGATTACCGCCATTATACCAAACAATGAAACACTGGTCAGCACGGAATAGCTTGCCTCTCCTTCTATTTGTTTTAATAAAATTGTTTGTCAGTTCCAATAAAACCCAAAGAAATGAAAGACTCAGACATTGAAACACCTCAAATATCACTTCATTTGTCGTTTTACATGCATCATTAAGCACCCTTTACTTTGATGAGAAACCTTTGTACCTTAACTTTGGATTCTAGTTCTCTAAAAATGGATCGTTCAAGCTTTAAATCCCTGCTATTATGAATGTGATTTGCTAATAAGAGATTCCATTTTAATTTGGTTTTGAATTTATCACATGTAACTGACGTGGTCTTTTGAAATCAACACTCAACAGTGCTATATCTTCATCCTGTAAATCTATGGAATCACCAGCCTCTACTCTTTCAGGCAAAGCTCTAGAGTTAATGGATGATGTTTGGGTGGCAGATCTTAGAGCCAATCTTGTGTTGCTGTACAAAAAGGGGAAAAAATGAAAAGCTATAGCATCTTGCTGGTAGGACAAATATAGTGTGGACTGTTAGTAAAAGGTTATATAATGTATACTTAGATGTCTAAATTCTATACCAATTTATTTTCAATGACTAGGTGCCGTAAAAGCTTTAAGCCAAATTACAATTTGCGCATGCTAACGTTTTCATTAAGAAAGCGCATAGCCACATAGAAAGATAGAGAAACCATATCCCGCTTCAATTTCCTTACGTGAGTTTGACAATTAATGTAGGTTGTCATGAGTTACAGAAGCAAAGGCAGCAAGATTAGTAACTCTTTTGGATTCATTAGCAAGCATTAATCTGCTGCTAGGTATATTATTTACATTTCTTCACTCATAGTCTTAAATAATGTCGCTTAAGCAACATAATCACTACCTGATGCTATACGCATGTATCTGTTCCATTTTAAACATTCCAAAATATTCTTTGCTTTGATAAGGCTTGTGTTTTCAACCATATGACCTTCTTTTTGCATGACCAAATTGGCTACTGTACAGAGCTTGCAGAGCCTTTACAGACACAGGAAAGTTGAACTCCAAACTTGTTTCTAAAACTTGCATTATAACTTTTCCTGTATTGATGGTTTTGCATTATGGCATTTTTTGCTTTATTATGGTCCTGAAAATTCTCTATTCTCTCATATCACAAATCTGCTTTTTTATTCAGGCTAAGATGGCAGTGTTAGCATGAATTGAAAGAATACGATCTTTCCAGTTCTGGCAAGATTCTAAACATGGCCCTACATACTCAAGTGCACATATTTGGAGAAGCATTTTGGTGTTCAATGAATGAAAGAACCACCTACTCGTTCTCTCCCTCATACTGGTGGGTTTGCATCTGATCATTGGTGCCAAAGTGGCTGGATTGAAATTTCTCCACATCTTCAACTTGACTTATACAGGAGTTCTTATAAAAGGGCAACCAACTCTTTCAATTACAAATTTCAGATTGCTAAGTGATGGTGGGTGAAACTAGAGTCAAAAGGTCATAGAAGGAAGAGCCCAAGAAAAGGAGAATTCGGGTCAGGAGATAGCATGGCTTAGATCTTTAAGCGATGGCTTCATTATTGTTATGATCAAAATGGTTACAAACTCAAAATGCTTAGGAGTTTCTAATTTTTAATGACAGATGTTGTGCACGGCCCTGGCAGGTTTTATTTTGCCATTGAAACTTAGCCACCTTGCTTTGCCTTTGAAAGCAAATTAAGTTGACCTTACAAGAATGTTGTTTTTAAAAACAATTTTACATTGATTACCGAACAGCATGTAAACTATGATAGAAAATCATATAATAAAGTAAGAAATTCAAATGGTTTGAAAATCCAAGGGTTGCCATTAGAGGTCTGTAGTTGTGTAAGACCAGAAACATGTCAGCTATTGAACGAAATTGTCATGATGCATTATTGACATTTGACAGAAAGTGGAAGAAGGGAAGGGTTTATGAGAAAGGATTCAATCAAAATTTATATATACATTGCGTTTCATGCCATAGCATAGCCAATCAAGTTAAATGACCGGTTTTTCACCCAATATTTACGCAAAACATTGTATTATTCCCTTGTAAAGAATTCCAATTCATGCAGAATAGCATATCATATGCTTCCTGTGGGATTTGAAACTTTCATTTCTTTCACATGAATTATCTTGGATCATATTACACAACAACAAAAACTAGATAAATGAGACGGGTACCTGATACATTTGATGCCAAATAAAGAATATATCTGTATGAAAATTTTCTATATAACTTAACAAAATCAGTGAATGTATTAATACCATAGCATGAGACCACATTCATCAACCACGAGATCTTTGATCAAGGTTGAAACCTCCATAGACCGTGCTCATCATGTCCATCGCATTCTTGTAGTGCCGAACTCTCTCTTCCGGCCACTTACTGTTGTCATTATCACTAAAAGTACTAGCACTGGCACCCGGAACAGCTGTAATATGAGAGCTGTCTTTTCAATTTCTTTAAAATGTCTTTTCTTTTGTTTGTCAATTAAAACAATAATATATCTATTATTAAATATTTGTTATAATTTATAAGTCCATGCCAATATTGTGGCTAAATTTGCTTGCGGTAGTCACTACTTGATACCTGGGTTGGTCACTAAGGATAACAATGGGGATCCTTAGGTGGAATTATCCGCAAGAATATTCGTACGTAGGAATCTGAATATGGGAATTTTTTTCCCTGCAGGATGGGAATTGTAACGTCTCCTTTTCATAAAATAATTTTTATGATAGTAATATTTAATTTATATATCCACCTTAAATATTTTATTTATCTTAATAATTTTACGTCAATATTTATTTTAAAGATTAGACTAAAAAATTAAAATATAAATATTAACTATTAAAAATAAGACCACAAATTTATAAGGATATATTTAATATACCATATAATAAGTTAAGAATAAATTTTATTAAAAGTAATAAGTAGTATTAGGCTGATATAAATAACTAGGTATGTAATTTTATACTAAAAAAATAACTTGCAACTACCTAGGTAATGTTAAAATGCACCACTAACCCCACTATACTCATATCATCATCTATAAAAAAGAGGAGGGAGTGAGAGTGTTGTGTGTGCGTGAGTGATAAGTGAGTGAAAGAGAGAAAGAGAAAAAGAAATAAAGGAAAGAGAGTGAAGTGAGAGGAAGAAAAAAAGAGAGGAGAGAAAGAAAGAAATAGAGAGACAAAAAAAGTGAGTGTATTTCCAAGAAAAGAAAATATATATACGTTAATTCAGATGTTTATGAAATTAGAGTTAAAAAATTAATTTAGTTTATGTAAAATAAAACTATGGTTCCAGTTATTATTATTACTATTCATTTTATATGCTATCCTTTATATTATAGATGCTCATTGTTATTTATTATTGTCATTTTATTTTGTCATTCTTTTAGATTTATTGATAATTATGGACTTGAATGTTGAGTAAAATAACACTAACTACTTAACTAAGATTATTTTTCTAACATTTCAATATTTTAATATAAATTTTTTTTATTTTATAACTTAATTATAAAGATCTTCTAGAAGGTCAAATGTGGATTAGCAGCCTCAATTTCTTCTTTTATTTTAAATTTTCTTTATATTTACAAGATTTATTATTTAATTCAAGTTAGTTGAATGTTCTTTTTTTTATGTTGTTATCTGTTGTACATTAATTTATCATCTTTCCATTTTAGAATTTATCATACTATTTAGATAATATTTTATTAATTTGAGTTGTTAATATTTATAGTAATTTCTATAAGGGATATAAATAGAAGTAAAATATAATTAAAATCTAATACTAAGAATAAATGAAGGTTATTGTATATGAATTTGAAATATTAAACTTATTATGACCTTATAATAATAAAGCCCAACTCATGGATTTTGATAAAATGACAAAAGAAAATTTAATAAATTTTTTTAATATTAGTCCCTTTTGAAATTAATATTTAGATTGACAACTCTATGGTTTAAATCAACTTTATTGAGATATTAATTTATTTGGTCTAAGCTTATACTATTTCAATCCAATTTATTTATGCATGAATTTATAAATTTTGTGCATTTATTTTAGTTTATGTTTCACTATTTAAATTGTTGATTAATTTATTAGCTTTTATTTAAGCTTTATTTATGGATTAATTGTATGAATTTCTTATTGTGAATCTATGGACAATGACTATTAATTAATTTAAAAAGGCTATGATCAATTAAAATTTGCTACTAACTCCTTGACAAAGAAGGATATATATAAGATCCTTTTATGTTACTTGCCTGGTTAGAATAGCATAAAAGTCTTACTTTATTGTACGATGTAAAAATAACATGAAAGAATAAGAATTTAAAATAAGGTCTTCGATTATGTATGAGACAAGCAAACGAAAGAACAACAAAGTAAAAAAATCATAATTTCGATAAGAGATGCATGACAAGCTCTACATTGCATATTTTATTTTGGGATAAATGCATTTTACCCCTGAATTTTAGGTCATATGTAATTTCCACCGATTTTTCAAAATGTACATCGCAACATCCTGGACTTTTCAAATTTGCAAAATACCCCTCGGTATAATTTTGGCAATTAATAAAGGTAAAATTATGTGCACTTAACCCCTAAAATTTCTAATTTTGCTCAACACTTTGTTAGTGACTACTATATGCAATTAATCCCTTTGATTTTTTATTGTGTGCAATCGGACACACTGCTATGACTTAAATTTTGGGAGAGAGGGAAGGTTTTACAAGTTTGAAAAGTTAAAGATGTAATAATGTACGTTTTAAAAAGTTGGGGTTTAAATTCCATAACCTAAAATTCAAAGGAGTAAAATGCATTTAACCATTTTATTTGTAATAGGATAACCATAGTTCAAATATTTTAAAACCATTCATTTTCTCCTGAGAATTTATTTTAAATTCTCATTTTTCTTTATCTTTATTTATAGTGGTTTCAGATTAACTAAGTAAGGCTGAATGGAATGCAAGTTGCTAGGAACTTATAGATTTATGTTTAATTAATGTGATTTTTTATTGCAAATTTTTTAAAATATTTAGTTTGTAATTTATGGCATTAAATGCTTATGCCAAAACCTTTGGCATGTAATCTTTTTATTTAATGTTAATCATTGTGCTTCATGTGTAAATTCATATTATTAACTTCTATAAAATAAATGGAGATGGGATGGGAAATATGCCTCCTGCCTTGTAGGGATATCCATGTTGAAGGTATATTAGTAATTTTCAAATTAAAGAAAATGCTCAATGTTTTATAATATCTAAGGATATTGATGATAATGATGTTGAGGTAAGTGTATTCTTATACTAGATTCCCTATATTTGCAACTTTTTATGACTTGTAATTAGTTCGTGTATTCATTTATATATGCAAGTGAAAGTGGAACTCAAGCTTAAACCTAATGATTATGAAGATATATAGTTGTTTATCAATGATAATTAGTGTTAAACCTTTTCAATTCATTTTTTGGGTTCTGGGGATGGGGATAGAATAAGAATGAGGATGGGGAACTCTCTAGAGGCGTGAGACAAGGAGTGGGGGACTATTCACCATTCCCACCTTGCTGCATTGTCATCCCTATTGGTCAAGCATTTAAGTTCATCGTTAATTTGTTATCTTTAGATTCTGATCTTTAATAGTATTATTTCTTTCTAGTTAAAAGAAATAATTTATTTTTATAATTAATTTCATCAATTAGTCATTTCTTTATAAAATTAATGTGCTTAACATAATTATGTGGGTTTAAATATTTGAGTTTTCTTTTCAAATTTTTATCAATATAATAATTATATAAATAATATAAAAATAAATATTATATTATAAAATATGACACATATATCTACTATTTTGTTTGAAGTGAATATTTGTAATATTTAAAAAACTTCTCCTTCGCTATAAGTTCCGTTTTATTTTGTAAAATTAAGAAACTATCTTTCAGTTTTTTAAGTCATACTTAACTTATATTTTTATACAAAATTGAAAAAAATATGTGATTGTTAACAAATGAAAAAAACTTTTTATTTTTATGGAATGAAAATTATAAATTTAGCATGTTTTATGAGAACATAAATAAGTAAAAAGATGAACTACTTTTTAATTTAACAGAATATTTAAAAAATATTCAATGCTTAAAATGATAATAGAATATTAAATCTTTAATGATATTACATTTCTATTTTAACGTGAAATGAATTAAACAATTGTTTTATTATTAAAACATCAAATTAAATTTTTAATCCATTTGAACTATAACAATTATCTAAGCAGTATGTATATCAGTAAGTTATATAAGTAGTCTATATAACAAAATTTTCAAATTTTAAATTAATATAGTTATGTTTAATAAGTGAATTGTATATAAAATGAACAATTGATATTATTCAAGATAAAATATAGATTGTTTTTAATTGAAAATAAAAACAACAAATTTACATAATAATAATAATAGTATAATGTTACTTTGTCATGAGGAATAAATGGCGACTACTCCCATGGAGTTGATGGTCAATGAAGTTTATACAATTGTCATAGCTATTCAATAGAAAATTGATATATGAGTGATGGGTTCCATTAGTTTTAAAATAAAAAAATTTCAATTACTAGTTTGCCTTCACCTAGCCATTCTAGTTGACCTCTCCTTCCTCCTTCTGGTTCTATCTCTCTTTCACCAACGGTGCCACAATTCTTCTTCTTTGCAAACAAAAGCGGTATGGTTCATTTGTTTATTCTGTAAAAAAAGCATAAAAAAAAAATGAAGCATTGTTGAACTTCAAGTCCTTAACATTTCACAACTCTCATTTTCCTCAACCCTTTAAACAAGGTTGGAGGACCTTCACACATGCAAAAATTAAGCCAAGCAAAAGGGACTTGGACTCTTCACTGAGATAAGATCTTGGAGGACCTTCAGGTTAAACTCCCATGGAGGCACCAATAAGATCGCAACAAGTAAAAACAAAAATATAAGATCTCACCTATTTAGTTGCATAAACTATGCCAAGATCGTTCCTTTTTTGGGATTAAACTCAGTGGAAGGTTAAAATATCATCTAGGTTGTTTCTTGAATGTTCAAAGTTGTTGCCTTTTGATGTGTTGAGTGTAGTTTTCATTTTTTATTATTTATTTATTTATTTTTTGTACAATTGATGATATTACATGCTTGAAGAGTCCATTAGTGGAAGAAAACAGCTCCAGAGGCAAAAGAGCTCTTCTTGTTCAATCATTATGACATTCAAAGTGCTCATAATATTAAAGGAAAATGTGTTGCAAGGATAGAAAAAGGAGCAAAGAAGATAAAGAATCAATGAGGGAGAGAGACAGGATACAAGAGGGAGGAAGGTGGGGATGGTGATAATAGAATAAAGAATAAGGTGGTAATTTTATATTTCTCATTTTAAAATTAGTGAAATCCACCATTCATATGTCAATTGTCTATTAGATAACTATGGTAATTGTGTAAACTTCATTAACCATCAACTCCATGGGAGTAGTCACCTTAATAAATAAGTGACAATAACCATTTGGGAGTAGTAATAATCATTCTGCTAAATAAAGATATTCTTGTTTTAACAGTGCATTACAAAAGCAAAAGTGCAAAACACACTAGATTATAAGAAAAAAATTAGAAAATAATAAAATTATATAATAAATAATATCATATCCTTTATTCTTTTAAATGTGAAGAATAAAAATCATAATTACATTCAATAATAATAAAATACGTATTATATATTTATTATGTAATTTTATCCCTTCTATAACGTTACTCTAAGAAAAATATAAGCGTGATGTGATGCTAGAGCGCGTAGTTGGTGGCATTATTGTACCAAGGTCTATCTAAAATACTTAAAAAATGTTTCCACCACACCACTTGTTCCTCGTCTTATTCAAACCCACCGGCCTTTTTTAATCCTTTGATTTATTTTCCATTGGCTTCGTTCTTGTTTGAATGCGGTGACTTTCAGAAGGAAAGAATGAATTAGCATAATACTGAGTTTCATGGTTTAGCATGCCTACCTTAGTGCAAAACCAAAACATAATTCTCTAAGCCCATCATTCGTTTTACATAGCTCTCATCTCTGCAAATGGCTAACGCTTTACTTGGAATTGTGATTGGAAATTTACAAACTTTTGTCCAGAATGAGCTAGCAACCTACTGGGGTGTTCACTCACAGATCCAAAAGCTGTCTGGGAATCTCACTGCAATCCGTGCTGTGCTCCAAGATGCTGAGGAGCAGCAGATAACAAGCCATGCTGTCAAGGATTGGCTGCAGAAACTTTCAGATGCAGCATATGTGTTGGATGATATCTTGGATGCATGTTCAATTGAATCCGACCGACTGCAAAGTGAAGAAGAAACTTATGGGTTAGCAAGGAAGGCACACACTACTTGCTTAACTCGTTTCCATCCCAGCACGATTTTGTTTCGCCGTGACATCAGTAAGAGGATGAAAGAGATAGTGGACAGGTTTCACAATATTGATGAGGAAAGGAGAAGGTTTGAATTGCGTGCAGGAGTCATAGAAAGGCAACAAGAAGATGATGAATGGCGCCAGACAAGTTCTATCATCACCGAGCCCCACATATATGGAAGAGACCAAGACAAAGAGAAGATCATGGAGTTTCTTCTAGGGCATGGCAATAACACTGATGACCTTTTGGTCTATCCTGTTGTTGGCATGGGAGGACTTGGAAAAACAACACTGGCTCGATGGGTTTTCAATGATGACACAGTGGTCAAACACTTTGACTTGAAAATTTGGGTTTGTGTTTCTAACAACTTTGATGTGGTGAGAATCCTACAATCCATTGTAGAATCCACTACAGTACAAAACCCCAACCTCTCTACTTTAGAATCGATGCAAAAGAAAGTCCAAGAAGTGTTGCTGGGCAAAAGGTATTTACTTGTTCTAGATGATGTGTGGAACGAGGACCATCAAAAATGGGAGAATTTGAAGAGTGTGTTGCATTGTGGAGGTGGAACAAAAGCTGCTTCAATTTTGGTCACAACAAGGCTTGATAGTGTTGCATCAATTATGGGAACATGTCAAACTCATCACTTGTTACCCTTATCTGAAGGTGACAATTTATCATTATTCAAGCATCATGCATTTGGTCCAAACAAGGAGGGGAGCGCAGAGCTTGTGGCCATAGGTGAGGAGATCGTGAGAAAATGTGCAGGTTCTCCTCTTGCATCTAAAGCACTTGGAAGCCTTTTGCGCAACAAAAATGAGGAAAACAATGGCTTGAGCATAAAAGAAAGTAAGTTTTGGGATATACCTCAAGGTGATGCTATTATGCGTGCTTTGAGAATAAGCTACTTTAATTTGAAGTTGCCATTAAGGCGTTGTTTTTCCTTTTGTGCTATTTACCCTGAAGATTTTCGAATCTCAAAGGAACAACTAATTCATCTTTGGATGGCCAATGGTCTTATTAAATCTAGAAGGAACATGGAGGTTGAGGATGTCGGTAATGAGGCATGGGAAGAATTATGCCAGAGATCCTTTTTCCAAGAAGTCAAGATTGACTTATTTGGAAACTCTACATTCAAGATTCATGATTTATTTCATGAACTTGCCCAATCCATTATGGGAGAAGAATGTAAGGTTTCTGAGTTGGAAAGCTTGAATAATTTGTCAAGTAGAGTTCACCACATAAGTTCCTCATCCTTTTATGAAAGTTTCAACTTAGACATGGATGCCTTCAAGAAACTAGAATCGTTGAGGACTTTCATTGAGTTTTATATATCATCTGACAATTTCTATGGGTTGAAAGTATTCAATTCTGTCCGAGCATTACGTACATGTTCTTCTCAAGTGTCAGCACTCAAGAGTTTAACTCATTTGAGGTACCTCAACATTTTCAACAGTCGCATCACAATGTTGCCTGAGGGGGTTTCTAGCTTGCAAAAATTGCAAATTCTAAAGCTAGAATCTTGTTATTTTCTTTCTTGTCTTCCTAAACACTTAACACTATTAAAGGATCTCCGACATCTCCTGATTGAAGACTGTTGGTCATTGGCAGAGATGCCTCCAAATATTGGGGCATTGAAATGTTTAAAAACAGAGTGTTTTTATTGTGGATTCAAAGACGGGGTCTGATTTAGCAGAGTTACGCGATTTACAGCTTGGAGGAAAACTGCACATTAGAGGCCTTCAGAATGTGCTCAGTGAGAGTGATGCCAGAAGTGCCAGTATGATTAGTAAGAAGGATCTAAATCGCCTGTACTTGTCATGGGACTGGGACTCTAATTCAGAGTGTACTGCTAATGCTGAGCCTGAGAGAATACTGGAAGCACTTGAGCCTCACCCTCATCTCAAGAGCTTTGGGATGAAGGGTTATAGGGGAACACAATTCCCTAGTTGGATGATTAATGCTTCATTTCTTTCAAGCTTAGTTAGTGTTGTACTCTACGACTGCAAAAACTGTGAGCAACTTCCTCCACTTGGTAAATTACCACATTTAGCAATTCTTAGTGTGTCTGGTATGAGCAATGTGAAGTACATGGATGATGACTCGTATGATGGCGTGGTGGAGGAGAAGGCTTTCAAGTCGTTGAAAGAGCTGACTTTATCAAGATTGCCTAACTTGGAGAGGATGCTAACAGATGAAACGGTAGAAATGCTCCCACATCTTTCCGAACTAAGGGTTTCATGTGTCCCCAAACTCAGATTACCACTCCTTCAATCTGTTGAGCGCCTTCGAATTGAAGGACTGATGGCTCAAATTATGATGGTAATGAAGACATGGCTTCCTTCCTCGAAGCAATTGTGCAGAATATGCCTCATGTTAAGTTCCTCACAATTGAGCGATTCCCTAGACTCAAGGTATTGCCCGATGAATTGGGCAGCCTCAGCTCACTGCGAGAACTGGAAATTTGGGATTGTGATGAATTAGAGTCTTTCTCGGAGAGTGTGTTGCAAGGACTGAATTCTCTACAAACTTTGAAGATTATTGTTGCAAGAAATTAAAATCATTGTCTGAAGGAGTGGGGTACCTAACTTGTCTTGAGCGCCTTGTAATCACGCGATGTCCAGAGCTGGTGACTCTACCAAATAGCATGAATCAGCTAACTGCCCTTCGCCACGTTCGTATCTCTATGAATTTGACTATACCAGAAGGCTTACAACGTATCCCTTCTCTCCAAATGTTGACTATATCTAAAGTAGATTCACTGCCAGAGTGGTTGGGAGAAATGGCTTCTCTTCAACAGTTAGTTATCAAATCTTGTCCCAAGTTAAGGTCACTGCCAAGTAGCTTTCGGCACCTCACAAACATGCGTAAGCTACATATTGAAGATTGCCCTAAGCTGGAGAAGCGATGCAAGAGGGGAACAGGGGAAGACTGGCAAAACATAGCTCACATCCCACAATTCGAAATAATTGCAAAGCAGAAAGTGATATTTTGTGGTAAATTCATTTCTTTATTCTTTTACCATTAACTAATTAATATATTAATTAATGTGTCCCTGTCACCTTTTGTAATGAATGGTGTTTGAAATGATCACTGAATGGAATGCAGAGAAAATCCAACACAAATGGAATATGATGAAGATGAAGGCAGGTCGCTATTGGGATTTTTCGGGATTTGATCGTATGGTTGATAGGCTCGAGTCAAAAGCACGTGGATAGAGCTCCTATCTGCACCTGTCACAGGATTACCGCTATCATACCAAACAATGAAACACTGGTCAGCACGGAATATAACTTGTCTCTGGTTCTATTTGTTTTAATAAAATCTTTCGCAGTTCCAATACAAGCCAAGCAAATGAAGACTCAGACATTGAAACACCTCAAATATTACTTCATTTGTAGTTTTACATGCATAATAAGTGCCCCTTTACTTTGATGAGAAACCTTTGTACTTTAACTATGGATTCTAGTTCTTTAGATGACTCTAAAATTGGTTGAGCCAAATAAATTTAAAAAAGAAAATGCATGGTTCAAATTTTAATTCCCTGATATTATGAATATGACTGGCTAATAAGAGATTCCATTTTAATTTTGGTTTGAATTTATCACCTGTGACTGACATGTGGTCTTTTGAAATCAACACTCAACTGAGCTATATCTTCATCCTGTAAATCTATGGAATCACCAGCCTCTGCTCATTTAGGCAAAGCTCTAGAGTTAATAGATGGTATTTGGGTAGCAGATCTTAGAGCCAATCTTCTGTTGCTGTACAAAAAAGGGGA
This sequence comes from Dalbergia oliveri, assembly GCA_030441495.1. Classification (NCBI taxonomy): domain Eukaryota; kingdom Viridiplantae; phylum Streptophyta; class Magnoliopsida; order Fabales; family Fabaceae; genus Dalbergia; species Dalbergia oliveri. Next base: position 4,520,856 of record JAMLFY010000004.1, read on the forward strand.
AAAAATGAAAAGCTATGGCATGTTGCTGGTAGGACAAATATAGTGTGGACTGTTAGTAAAAGGTTATATAATGTTTACTTTGATGTCTAAATTCTATACCAATTTATTGTCAGTGACTTGGTGCTATAAAAGCTTTAAGCCAAATTACAATTTGCGCATGGCCACGTTTTCATTAAGAAAGCGTATAGCTACATAGAAAGATAGAGAAACCATGTCCTGCTGCAATTTCCTTAAGTGTGTTTGACAATTAATGTAGGTTGCCCTGAGCTACAGAAGGAAAAGTAGCAAGATTCGCACTGAGATAGCAGTAAAAGGTGGTCGAAGGAAGAGCCCAAGAAAATGAGAATTCGGGTCAGGAGATAGCATGGCTTAGATCTTTATGCGTTGGCTTCATTATTGTTATGATCAAAATGGTTACAAACTCAAAATGTTAGAAGTTTCTAATTTTTAATGACAGATGTTGTGCACGGCCCTGGCAGGTTTTATTTTGCCATTGAAACTTAGCCACCTTGCTTTGCCTTTGAAACCAAATTAAGTTGACCTCACAAGAATGTTGTTTTTGAAAAACAATTTTAAATTGATTACCGAACATGTAAACTATGATAGAAAATCATATAATAAAGTAAGAAATTCAAATGGTTTGAAAATCCAAGGGTTGCCATTAGATATCTACAGATGTGTAAGACCAGAAACATATCAGCTATTGAACGAACTTGTCATGATGCACTATTGACATTTGACATAAAACGGAAGAAGGGAAGGGTTTATGAGAAAGGATTTAATCAAAATTTATATGTACATTGCATTTCGTGCCATTGCATAGCCAATCAAGTTATATGGCCAGTTTTTACCCAATATTTTTGCAAAACATTGTATTATTCTCTTGTAAAGAATTCCAATTCATGTAGAATAATAGCATATCGTATGCTTCCTGTGGGATTTGAACTTTCATTTCTTTCACATGAATTATCTTGGATCATATTACACAACAACAAAAATTAGATAAATGAGACGGGAACCTGATACATTTTATGCCAAATAAAGAATATATCTGTATGAAAATTTTCTATATAACTTAGCAAATCAGATTATTGGGTTACCAATTCTTCATTTTGATAAATTTGATCTCGACTGATTCTTGGTTATCGTAGAATAACGAATCAATCTTTGTTGAGAATGGCTTTGAATTCGTTTTCCTTCACTTCTACATCTGGAATTACGCGTCCAGCCACCCCTTCTGAGCACAGCTCAAGTACTTGTCATCTTGAACTGGATGATTGCCATAGCTTCTTCTGGCATATCAATATCTTCTCTTTCTCAACTTCATATGCAGTGTTTTCTTTACGGCATATCCATCGCATACCCTTTGCAATGCTTGCAATGGCATCCACAAAATAAGTGGACTCTCTGATGATAGCATGCCCAGTAGGTCTCAAAATTCTGTCCATTTCCAGCAACACATATTTCATTTCACACCTGCCCAATAGCAAAGTTTAGAGAGAGTCAATGCATTGTGATTGATATATTGAATTAAACAAACCAGATAGCTATTACATGGCACACGTATAATCATGCATGTGACTAAAAAGTACCAAACTGAAAGCATAATCATGACTTGCAAAGGTAAGTGAGTTGACAAAAATCACCTCTGGCTTTCTGCAGTGAAGAGTCCATCAAGATGAAGAAGGTCATAAGTTCGAGGATATGTTGAAAAAGCTTCACACCTGCCAAATAATAAGGATTCAAATGAACACCGGACAATAATACTACAAGGCAAAATACTCTCATAGATAAACCTTATAGTTCATGTTTAATGTTTCAAAATTATTACCAGTCATGGAAGGTTCCAATGAGGCCACGATCATAAACCACAGGAAGTGTATTGATACCATAGGATGAGACCACATTCATGACCCACAAGGGATCATTGATCAAGGCTGGCAAAACCTCCATACACCGTGTTCATGTCCATCACATTCCTCACCTTGTTAGTTCCAAGTTCTGGTAGCAACTTCTTGTAGTGATCAACTCTCTTTTTCCACTTACTGTTATCATGACTAAAAGTACTTGAACTGCCACCGTGAACAGCCATAATCCTTTCGGGGGTAGCATGCAACCGTTCAGGCCACTTAGGCAAGTATGTGAGAGCTGATTTCTTGAACTTTGGATCTGGAACACTGAAACAAGCACGAAGTGGGGTGTACCATCCTGCATCCGGGTCAAGGCTGTCATCACATTTTGGAGGATAGGACTCCCTAGCCAGCTTATCATAGCAATTGTTGTCTTTAGCCTTCTGCCACACAGCAACGTCATCCTTTTTGTTGTACAACTTAAAGCACATTGAGCTCAGCAAGTCCTGCAACTTCTCATAGTCCGATCTTTGCTCTTCCACAGTCGTGTTCCACCCTCGCCACCTGCGCTCGTAGTTGACTGGTGGACCAGACAAGACCCAGAATCCTCCAGGACGAAGAATTCGGTGTATCTCAAGAAGATAAAGTCCACCTAGAAGCAGATGTGAATATCACATTTGTTAACGAGTGAAAATAATTTAGATTGAACTTCTCAGCTCTAAGTAGTAATTAACAAATCAACTGAGCAGCCAAAGAAGAATGAAATCTATAGCCTGAAATAAATGTGGGACCTTAGTCACATGGTCAAGGGTATACTATGTGCCATCTGATAAGCAAAGTAGTCAAAAAGTTGCATATCGCTATATCAGTTAAAACTAGATTCTCATTGAAAACAGTTCTATGCCTAATTAGAGAGAAATCCCCATTTCATTTGCAACAGATATGCGAAACAAAAAGTTTAAGCAGCATCAAGGTAGTAAAGTTCTTAACAATGTTGCCAAAAACAGACAAATTTTATTCAAAATCCATTGAAGAATTACCAAATTCTGTCCATGGGATAAGGCATCTGGAGCAATGAGCCATATCAAAGGAGTTTGATGGGAATGGAAGTCTGTGTGTAGAAATGACACCGAGAATTGCCGGGATACCACGCTCTAGAGCGAATTGAACCTGAGCTTCATGGTTATCTCTTGGAGCAAGAGAAACTGTTAGAATCCCTCGATCCAACAAGTCACCACCCCAGCTAGCAACCTAGAATAAATCAGAATAATGTGGATTAATTGATATTAATCCTTTGCTATTGGCAAGACAAATATGAAAAAGAAATGAAAAAATAAGTAAAAACTCACCCCACAACCAGTATCAATGGCAGTTCTCACAGTCCCATCTTTCATTCCTGGGATCAGATCTTGCATTAAATCAACATATTCACCAACACCATTGGGGAACATAGTACCCCCACCAGGAAATTGGAATTTCTCCCCTTCCTTTCTCAACCAATGCTGATTAGACTTCTGCTTGTTAATCCAGTCATATGGCACATTCCTGACATCATCAGATGTAACAGAAAAGTTGATCATTGGATGTAGCAGAAAAGTTGAAAAAGTGGACAACACAGATCTTAGTTGCGAACAGCGTAAAAATTAATCCAAAACTTTATTGCATAACTTTTAAAGCATGTATTATACCTGTACCAACATTCATCCCTACTCTTTGGCCATCTAATTGGAGGCTTGTATCCATTTGGAGGAGGAACCAAGCACTCTTTCCTGTCAAATATTGGAGGGCAATGGCGTTCCAACAAGGTAAGCCGATAGGTGCCATACTTTCTCCATCTCTGAAAGTTGTGCAGGCTTAAACAATAAACAAACTTTCTTGTACAAGTAATCCTACAACATCACTACATGGTGTGCTATTAATACCTTTGGATCTGTGCATGGGGTGTAGTCTTGGTACTCCATGCTGCATTCAGGGAAACTGATGGATTTAATCAGTAGAGAACCTGATGTTTGCTTGGAAGGTTCGGAGGCCCTCTGAAAGGTGTTGGTGACAAGTCCATCCTTCCCAGAAGAGAAGATTCCACCCAGGTAGAAAGAGAAACCACATAGAACAATGAACGTGATTGCCAAGGTGACATTCCTGTTCTTGTCTGGTTGGTTGATCGGTTTTCCATCTTTATGCTTCATGGTCCAAAATATTCAATAAAATATCTGCAGAAACACAACATACAATAATTCAGTGCACTGCAACTATGCCATTTCCTCCACCAACTCATACATGCATTTTTTCGTTTTATATAAAAGTATAACAAGAAGCAATCAACAAAAAGAAAGGGTATTAGAAATCACAATTTTCAATCATAGGTAAAGAAAGGACACCTGAAACTAACAACAGCCCCCTATAATAAGAATCCAAACAAAAACCAGTGTCTAAAAGATGCCTAAACACCGAAAAGAAGTGAAAACACCAATCCTTTCTTTTTTCATTCAAGGAATGAAACAAGCACTATCATTCATGAATTTTGGCCTCATTCAACTACAGAAAACTATTTGATCCTAAATTGCTATATACCCTTTTACCCTCCCAGCTCCAGTTCCACCATCTAACCAGAGAAGCTAAAGAAGGAAAAGGGCCACAACACTTTTACATTACATTATTTACATCAGTGACAAAAGCTACAAGAACAAAGAACCAATAACCAAGAAAAGACAAAGACGACAACAACAAACAAAGTTGATTAGATTAATTGCAACTGGAACACACACACACATAACAGTACTTCAAACTAGCACAGCTCCCCAACCAGATCTAGTACCTGACACAAATTCCCAAGACAGATCCAATTTTGGTAGTACATAAAATAAAAATGGCAAGGAGTTAAAAAAAAAAAAGGAGACAATGATTAAAATCCAGCTGGTCAATACTCTGCACCGACCATCAAAGCAACAGGGGCAGGGTTAAGGTGTTGATTAAATTCATGAAATCTGATTCTACCGACACTTGACACTTTCCATTCCATGTTAGTGTCACATTTTCCTTTATAACTTTCACATGTCATTTGGGCCCCAAACAAGAACTGGTCCCAGCCACCCTTGTGAGGAGCCTTCTTTCCAACCCTTCTCTGACACAAAGGCAAATGGGGGCAAGCGCTGGATCTCACAAACCATGCCATATTTGCCATTGAATTAAAAAAAATTAAAACAAAAGAAGGAAAAGGGCATCACTTAATGCCCCATCATTTCTTGGCAAATACGGAAAGTTCCCATCATTCTGGTGTCAGTGATTCCCTGATCAACTGTGTTCTTGTTCTTCTGAACCATCACCACAATTGGCTATGTTGTGTGTGTGTGTGTGTGTGTGTGTGTGTGTGTGTGTGTGTGTGTGTGAGTGTGTGTGTGAGTGACCATGGAACACAAGAAACACATAAAACACAGCTTTAGGTGATGGTGATTCAGAGCATGAAGGCAGAGAAGAAAGCAATCTTTCTTTCTTTCCTGAGAAAAAAGGAATGGTTTTTTTTGGAGTTTGATCTTAAAAATGAGTAAAAGAGAAAATCTTGGACAAAAACAAGCAGAATAAGCACTCCACACTAACCCAAAGGTAGTATATTGAACCAAAAAAAAACAGAGAACAATGAAGCAGAAATCAGATCTGTCAGGTAAAAGCAATAACAAAACAAAGAAAAAAGATGGAGTTTTGAATCCGAAGAGATCTGAAAGACAAAGATAAAGATGAAAAAGAACAAGTACAAACGGATAAGATAATAATAAGAAAGGAATGAGAAAAGGGTGCATACCCTGCTCTGTTGTTGTTTTTTTTTTTGTTTTCTTTTCCCCTTCTATCTCTCTGACTCTTGTTGCATGCTCTGTTTTGAAAAAATGTTGAAGAGGTAAGAGAAGGAGTTTGAGTGAGTGAAAGGCCAAGGTTGAAGGGAAGGGACCATGCAAATGCCAATGCAATGCAACTAAACTAGTTTCAGATTTGTGAGGCAAAAAACTAAAGATAGCTCAACCATTTATATAACTATTTGCACGCCATGTGCCTCGCTGTCCCCTGTTTTTGTTCAACTTTCTCTTCCCTGCTACTTCTCTTCTATGTTCTGTCAATCATGGTTTTGCATTTGCATGATAAATAACGAACAAAGAAAAAAAGGAAAAAGTTACCGTATACTCGAAGTTGAGATTTTCTAACCAAGAAATAAAAAACAAAATATGTAATTGATTGAAGACAAAATATATAATTAATTAAAAAAATGTATAATTAAATAAAGAAGATGATGTGATTATTACCTAAATTTAATTGGTTTAAGTAGTCTCTTGTTTTTCTTGAAAAAATCTCAAGTTTTTTTTTTTCATGAATACAAATATTATGAATGGGAAAAAAATGTTATTACTATCAGAAACATGTAGATTAAAAAAACCATAAATTTTTCTCTACATTGAGCTGACTTAATTTAAGGCAGATTAGTTAAAATTTGTACTGATAGTTTGAAAAATTAAATAGCTTGTTTATTAATATTTTGCTTGCCTGAAATGACTTCCATTGCCATTAGCATTTTCTCTTATGTATATGTAGTAATAATTACTTTAGCTGTCTGAAAACAATTTTTGTAACAATACTATATTGATATATACATATTTATATTTATAATAATATAAAATAATTTTATATAATTATTCAATTATGTGTTGATATGTCAATAAATATAGTTGACTCTCACATTCATTATTTAAAAATCATGCATACAAATAAAATAAAAAATTTGATTAAATGACAGTTAGTATAGTACATCTAAATTAAATTCTTTTACATATTTATTTTTTATTTAATTAGAAAGAAATTTTAATATATCATTATTATAAAGTGTTTACAACATTAATTAATTATATTGTATATAATTTTCCAAGTAATAAAATAATCAAATATTTAGTTTTGATAATTTATTTTATAAAGTCATTCAATTATATATAGCCTCATCATTAACAAATTTCACCCCTTTTTATAATTATTTTAGAAGTCATAAAAAATAAAATATAATTGATTCATACTGAAAAATACTTTATACTCATAACGTATTAATTAAAACAAATCTCAACAATCAATTTTGTAAATAGTGTGGCTAAATATAATCAAATAAATGTTTAAAATATTTTACACATACATTGTATTAAAGTTATATGATAGACCTATGTTATTTTTTTAAAAAAAAATATTATTTGTACTTACAGACATGGAACACCATGTATAGTGAATAATATGTGAATTAGTACAATATTTCATGTATTGTGAGTATAAATAATATAACTTTTTTACCATACACTTTTAATGTGTTCGATAAACAAATATGATATACATAGATGGAGTTTATGGTGACTTCAAATATTTGAGTAATCATAAGTTATTATATTGATCGTTAATTATCACAAAAATAATATTTATCTAATGGCTAATAATATAAGGTTCATGATGAACCAATATATGAGGTTCAACTTATAATTTGTCGATATACATATATTGTTCTTGTTTATAAATTTTCTTTTGGCTCTTGAGGTTGTATGTAATGTACGGACTCAGATTTTGTGAGAAAAAGAATGAAGCTGATTGAATAGCTTGGTTGGCCGTACCCATGCCTTGGTTTTGCGTGGACGAATGAATACTATGCATCTACGAGCACTATGATTGGTGAAAAACGCTGAATGTTGCGGTGGTGATTTTGATGACTGCATCCTCTGACTGCAATTTTTAAGGAGAAAGTTATTTCAATACTTACATAGATATAGATACTATATAAGAAAAGTGATAAAAAAAAAATTAAGTTGAGACAAAAAATAAATAATAAAATATATATATTTTGTAAGTAGGTTGTCTAAATATTTAAGAAGGTTGACGTTGAAATAGGATTACTGTATGGAAATTTTAATGACTTGTAGTGCATTGCATGTACAGTTAAACTATAGTTTAATTTCTCATTGGCTAAAAGATTAGTGCTTTCTGCACCGCTTCTTTAGTAGCTTCTGAAAACCAATAATGTGACTAGAACTGAAACGGAAGTGAACTTTTCACTCCCTATCAGCATTTGAAGTGGATGGATGCAAAAGCTCACTAACAGTAATAACTAATAATGTTTCAAAATATCATTTCTTTTATGGGGGTACAGTACATACATATATCAGTTTTCTTTTACTTCAAGAAAATTATAGTGAAAGGTGCTTTCATTGTGCTCGAAATTAAACACGGCTTTTGCGATAAGCAAGTGTTGTGGTTGACGTGTTAGAACATTATTATTAACTCTCCCTAATGCTTATGTTGCTCCCATGAGTTAAATTTTGTTGTACTGTATATTTTGTTAGAACATTCCTTTTTGTTATACTATATATTCTACATACGTTATGATACTACTTGCATCAATTTTTTTGTTAATAAATCAATAAAGTATTTTTAAAAATAAATTTAACTTTGAAAAAGTTTTTAGCATCAAGTATAACATATCTTGGTTAATTACTCATTTTATAATTAAGCCACGAAATATATATATATATATATATATATATATATATATATATAATTTTTTAATAGATAGGTTCAGGACATGTTCGCCATAAATAGGTTAACAATAACAAGAGTATTCTATATGGATCTAAATCATGATTATATCTGAATATATATTAATGGATGGCACAAGAAACATGTATAATTTCCAAGATCTTCATTATGAAACTTCATCAGGAAACCTAAGACATGCTTCATGCTTGTCATGATAACAACCACTGGAATCTATTTCCATAGTATATTTGGCAAATTCGGTAATACAGCATGATCAATAGTTGGGGTAATTAAAAACATTTACAAATTTTAAAAATAATTTTAATAGAGATTAGTTTTAATATACTATATATATCACTATATCATTTTTTTATAGGAGAAGTGTACAAAACTCTGTTAAATTTTTCTTCTTTTCAAATTAGTTTTTAAAATTTAACTAATCTTGTCATAGACACTTTCATTTTAAATTTGTTGATTCAATAATGGTAATAGTACATGAAAACATCTTGATCATGTGTTTCTCATTAAATTTAGATTGTTGATTAATTTATTCATTACTTAAATAAATAAGAATTATTAGAGTTAAAAGTTAAAAAATATTCTATAATGAAAAACTTAGTAATACAGTTAATAAATGATATTGTTAATGAATCAACTGTGCCTATGGTAATAAATGAATAAGATATTACTCCATTCATTTCTAAATAATTATAAAAAATCACACAATACACATATTAAGGAAAGTAAAAAAAATATCTTGATAAATGTAAAAAATATATGAGTTGATAGTATTCCATAGTCATTATTATTTATTTTGATAAATGTATTATTTACTTTACTAATGCATTTATTTTAAGGGTATAAATGAAAGAAAAAAATTAATGCTACATACATATATATTATAAATGAATAAATATTCTGAAACGTGAAATGTTAAAAATTGACAATTATTATAAAATGGAGGGAGTGTCATTTAATTTGTAAATGCGATGGTAAGCAAATTCTTCGTGCAAGAATCCGATAAGTCATAAGTTGAAATTTAAGAATTAATTAATTGAAGTAACTTGAAAGGTTGTAAAGATTATTGTAAAATGTTCAATGAGTTCGCATGCCTTTTCTTGTTTATGTTTATCATCTCAAATACTTTAAAACACTATAAGAAATTTTCAAAATAAAAATGAAATTATAGACAAATTTGTTATATTTTATAGACAGACACACGTCTTCTGTTATTTTCACATATGTAATTATTACAAACAGATTTTGAAATTCATTTGTAAATTTTAAACAATTTATAGATGAATTTTTATATTTTTAATGCATTGACAATGTAAAATAATTTTTTATTTTTTATATAGTTATTTAGTCAAAATCTTTTATTTGTATTATCTTTTAAGTAGTGGACATAAAAGTCAACTATCATAATCAATATAATAATATATAATTGAATAACTTTATAAAAAAACTTTTACATTAATTTAATACATAGCAAATAAATCCTATTTAAAAAAGCTTACTTGATTTTCTTGAGCTCATGAAAATTAAAAAATCAAACTATATAGAATTGTTTTTCAGTTTTCTACGTGTATCTTTCACAAGAAACAATCATACTTAAGATAAGTCGAACATTAAATGTGTGTATCTCTCTCAACTAAGATCCAAATCATGGTTCATTATATATAAGAGATTTGTCCCTTCTGCTAAACCCAACCGCTATTGATAAGAAAATTTTTATATAAAAAAAACTCTCACTTCAACTAGGCAGGAGTTAATTTCACGTATTATTACTAAAGAGTTTATTTTCATACGTTAGACGGGACATGCATGCGCATTTTTGTTACTCCGATTAGTTCACTTTTTGTACTGTATTTTTAAGTTAAATGAAATTTGTTTGTAAAAGGTGGGGATGTCAAAGGACATTATTAAATCATAAAAAGCGTATTAATAAAATAATCATTCATCAAAAGTTAAAAGTTCGGTCAGATCTACGGAATGGTGTGCCGCAAAAGTTGACAAAAATCAAGTCTCAAACTGCCGACACCAAATTGAAAGTTGGAAATGAACGAAAGCTGGTCATACGTCCACAAAATATTCTAATATTAATTCTGTAAAATATCATTTATTGAATAGAAAACTATCACATTATCTAAGACATTATTTAGTTTTCTGAAATACAACTAATTAACCCATATTTGTTTGAGAGTCATGATATGCAAACGGTAACCAAACTATCAACTCATGTCTTAGGGACAGATACGAATGAGGTGATTTTGACAAAGGTTTATTTTTAATTTATTTTAAATATGTTGGTTCAAAAATAAATTGAAATCCTTTCGCAACGCATTATTTGATGGAAAGCATTGATCTAATATATGGCAGTGCCGTATGTAAAATATGACAGATATTAACTAAAAAATTTGTTGTTAACAACAGTGTAAATATTTTGTCCTCCAATTATATATATTAGTATATCATTAAAAGTAATTGATGTGATGATTCATATAATAATTAAGTTTAAAAAATATACATAAAATAACATATAATCTATTGATAATATAAAAAAATTTACACTACAAACTCGTCAAAATCAAATTATCAAACTATAATCTTATCAAAAAAAAAAAACTATCAAACTAAATACACCAAGAATATCCGGTGATTATTAAACTCTAAAAATGGAAAACAAAGATCATGGGTGGATTCAACTTGAGCACTACCAATATTAATGATTAATAGTCCCTAGCCACGTTCCCACATTTGTTTAATTACCCTTGTACCTGACGGTGCTGCTCACTATGCTGCCCGCGTGCCCTTCTCAATTTGATTGATTTAAGGATTACTTGACTACACTGACAGCCATGAACGACCCTCTTTCTTTAACAATATTTCTTCTTGAGGTTTGTGAGCCCTATGCACCTTTAGCTATATTTGTTTGGGGTAAAAATAATAATAAAATTTTTATGATTAAATTTTATATATAATTTTATCCATAAAATTTAGTTATTAAAAATGTATCCTCATTTTCACTGAATCAACCATACCCTTGTTGTATTTTATTATTCCTTCTTGTACTTTGTGTTTATGTTCCTCAAAACGTGTTGCTCTATCCCAGAACTATAATGATACTTATTTCGTTGTATCTCAACTGTATATTTATTTTTTTATTTTATTTATTTATTTATTAAATTAAGAAAGCATTAATTTTATTTATCAATTATATCTGTATTATACTTGTACCTGATTTATTTATTTTTCAATAATACAATCATATTAAATAGAAATAATCTTATTAATTAACATACTTTTATATTATTATCATCAATATTTTTCATTTTTTTTATATGTGTACTTTTTTTTTTTGGACACTTGAGATGCAATGAGGAGGGAGTATTAGTAACAACGGATTGGGAGAAAGAGAGGAATAACAAAGCATGAAAGCCATTAGGAAAGAAAAATTAAAAGAAGGGTTATTGAATTATTGCTATGCTGCTTCTCGTCATGCAGATGATTCCCTTTGTGAAGGACTACACCGGTCGATCTCGTCAAATCCTCTTTAATTTGTGTATTAATATATAATTCTTCTTGTGAATTACAATCCCAGTTTGAGTGGTGCAAGCTAATACTGTCACATAAGGAGGTCAATCACATATTCACAAAGATGCTATATATATGGACGTAATTAAGTGCTAACAAATTTTTGCAAAGTTGTGTATGCCATATACTTTATTTTTATGATTATTAGTATTTTTAAATGTGATGTGGGGCTGTCTTGTCCGGTTAGGAATAGAGAAGAAGACCATGACAATGATGCAAGGAAACGCGTCGAGGGATAAAAAGGAAACTGGCTCTTTTTTTTTTTTCCTTTTTTATTAACTTCGGGGGCAGAATTAACCAATAAATTCCAAAAGTAAAAAGTTAGAGGAACGTGCGTTGCCAAACATATATAGTTCAGAACCTATGAAATTTAAACTATATAATCATGAACATGTGTACGTAAAAGGATTCATGTGATTGTGTATATATATATATATATAAGTAGAAGTTAAAATGCTCTAAAAATTAAATTGGTTAAAACAGTATCGTAGCTTAATTATAATATTATAAGTTCAGAGCTAAAATCCACGATTGCAAAGATTTAAAATCCACACATATATCACTTCTAAGCAAGTTTCGGTCATAAATAATTGTTTAGACCAACTTAAATGTGATATATATTTGCTTAACAAGATACTTTTGGGCCTCAAATATAATTCTGACGTTCAGATTTTTTTAAAAATTTTATAGTTATTTGAAAAGTTAGTTTCAATAATTAGATGAACTTCTTTAAACATAAAACTCATAAAGATAGTTTTTATAAATTTTAATTATTTCACAACTCATTTAATTCATGAAGAGTTTTATGATAACCATATTGCCTAAACATTCACTAAATTTATGTTCATGATATTCCATAATTATTAAATTAGGGCGCTAGCTGTAAACAATATTACTAGGATAAAAGTAAATATTTTTAATGTCTTAAAAATTGGGTTTATGACCTGTACTTGATTTTTTATTCACTTAATCATTTGAGCTAATGCCAAATTAAATAGTTTGACTATTGTTGAACTTTTACTTTATTATAATCTAAACTGCAAAACCACATAAATGCATGTGACCGTGTCTAATTTTCAGCAAACAAATATTAAAAAATGATAGAACTTAAATGGTCGTTGTTGGGAAAATTAGAAAATCTCAGACAGTATTAAATGATTCTTATAAGTAATTATGGAATTTGGCATCACAGAGAGAAAGGAGAATTGGACTGTAAGCGTGAAATCTGAATTATGAAATCTATGTATGTACATAAGGGAGTTTAATTTAGTTTATATATATAAAACAGAGAACTTCTAACTAACTTTTGATACAAGCTAAGAAATTAACTCTAACTAACTACTTGAAGTAACAAATGTAACTAACCATGACATAAATAACTTCCAATAACAAGTTTGATCTATTTGAACTTATCATGAGATTAATTTCTGTTTCATTGAGTTGATTAACTTTTCCATATAGGAGTTATCTTCTTAAAATTGGGTTTAACATTCTCCTCTTAAAAGCTTAAAGTTATTTTAATCATTGCTTTAACTAACCATTAATTAATAGTTTAATTAACTGCTTGAACTTGCCACGGAAGAAGGCGTAAATGAGTTTTTTCCAAAAAACAAATAATAATAATCATTGAAACAAGTTAAATCAGAGTAAATTAAAAGTCCTACAACCAACAAGATTTGGCTCATTCAAATGGAGCCGTGTGTAAGGATTCAAAATTCTTTGTGTGTATCCAAAAATGGTTTTGTTAGGAGAGCAAATCCTATTTCAATAATTCAATTCCTTAAGGGATTAGTCTCTGAATTCTAGCTGGAGGACACCTGGGTCAATCCAAAAATAAAAATTCTACAGAATTAATCCACAATAATGGAATTTATCTTATACTACTATTTCTTCTAGCCACTAACTTATCTATTACAGAAAGAATCCACTCTATCCGTGGAAAACCTAATGCCGCGTGAAGGATACAGCTATATGTGCCTATACGTGCCAAATGGAGAGAACTACTTGACAACAAGTCAAGAACTATTGAGGGGACAATCATATACAAGTAAAAGTCTCAAGTCCAAGTCAGCTCAATAATTAAATTAAACATATTAAGTTTTTGGCCTATATTCAAGTAGTCCATAAAAACTTTTTGATTTTCCTTCGCTAATTAATTAATCATTTATCTAATCCTTTATTTAATATCTGTAAGCATAGCTTTTCAATCTTCCTATATAGTAAGCTTCAGTATTGTACTGCAACTCGGAAAGAGTTTTGTTTGCCATTTTGTTAAACACAAAGAGGAAAACTTCTGAGGCTACACGCAAAAGATTTCAGCATCACCGACATCTATTTATGGATTACTTTATTCCTTGCTTAAGTTATTGCCATTTCTATTGCTATGCGATGCACACATGACATGCATCTACTTTTCTTGTTATGCTATAGAAGAATCGAGTGAAAAGAGGAGCGGAGTACTGTGAATGCCAGATAGTAAAAGAAGGGGCAATAAATTCTCCGTTGTTCGACATATACGAAATTATTATAATTAATCGTTACGCGCAGACATGTTTAATTAAAGAACACAATTATTGAACATATTGAAGTGTAAAACATTAATTATTTAATCATTATGTTAATTTTCTTTTTCACTTTTGTCTTTTCCCTTTTTCTAATCGGTCAATTTATAGGGTAGGTCAAGCTTTTTCCATGGTAGCAGTGTTTATTGTTTTTCTTTTACACCAATGCTATTAAGATTTTCTTTTGCACGTTTAAAGAAAAAAACACAAAAAGAAATTGTCACTTTTGACTCCCTCAATTATCTTGACTATTAAACCTAATTCGGCAGCATAGTTGATCCCCACTTGGAAGCTGAACCACCCCAATTGCACACTGCCGGACTCTTGCCTAATGTTACATTAATATCTCGTATAATTAGTTTGGTTAATGTCCTGGGAAGAGAAATCATAAATCTTCTTAATCGGTGTAGCTAAAAATGTTCGTAATTTAAAATTTTATTCATATGTATTAAATAATCACTAGATGTTATATAAATTACAAATAAGTTATTGTGAGTGAAATTTTAAAAAAGTTGTTAAAAGGATATATCGTTACTTATATATTAAGAAAACAAACTGACAAAATCACAAAAAGTAGTAATAATTAGAAGTGATGACTAAGGAGTGGAAATGAGCTGGACTTGTGTACTAAAAATCGAATGAGGTGGGGCACTTTTGTTAGTATACCATTACCAACGAACTTATGGCATATAGTTTTGAGATTTCTTGTTGATTTATATATATATATATATTTTATGTTGCCCTGTTCATCGAGTTAGATCGTTCCCATGATCAGAATGGGAAAACACTACGCATGCTGATGCTACAAAAATCTCATATGCAATAAAGTTGGATCTCCTAATGAAGTCCCTCTCTATGTTTAAATTTGGAGTTGTGTTATATATACAACTTTTAGATAACTTATTTAAATTTAAAGGTAAAAGATAACACCTTTTTTTTTTACATGTGAGTCCTATAAAATTCAATGGTAATAAATTCGATATAAAAAAGTTTTACTAAGTTAAAAATTGTATAAACAACATTTTTCTCAAGGTGGTGGATAAAAGTTGGGGAACTAAATTATCAAATTTGACTATGACACTCCATCAAATTCAAGTCTTTGCATCAAAATAAAAAATCCCAAAATCTTAAGTGCGTGACTAACTAACTTTCACTGTGCCATTTTCCGCTTTAGTTTTCAATATGCAAAGAACCATGGATCGATAAACTGGGTGACATCAAATCAATATATATACTTACTAAACAGTTCATTATCGACCTCAACATCATTTCATTTATTTTTATTCAATACTTTTATATGAAAAATGAAGATTAATTAGTTTTAATTGACAATAAATATAAAACTTTTTACACTTACATTTAATCATATGTTATTATATACATAATTTTTTAGGTAATAATGGTTATAGTTAAATATTGTTTATTAATGTTTGATTTTTCTTAGCCATCTCGAACCTGCAACATAGATTTAGGCCCAAGAGGACCAAACCATTAATGATGTAGGAGGAGTGGCATATTGTTTATTAATGTGATAATATATATTGTATGTATCTTCTATTTAAATGGAATAACATTTTAAACCTACAACATCGAGTTTTGGACCACGTTCTACTGAACTGAACTAAGAGCTTTTTTTTGGTTTGGAACTAAGAGCATTTTAAATTTTTGAAAAAAAAAAGTTCTGTTACCCCAATATATCTTGCATGCATATATATATATATATATATGTATGTATTATATGTATCTTCAATTTGAATGGAATAACATTTTAAATACTCTAGTGGTGAACTAGTTTCAAACAAGATATGCTAGCTAGTTCAAAACGAATTTGTTCATGGAGCCTTCTATGGTGAGGAAAGTTGCCAAACTCGTTGAAAAATTGATTACAATTATGCTATGGCCTTGATGGAAAATAGTAATGTAGCACACGTGTGACATGTGGCATAATGCGGGAGCTTAAAACTTAACCGAGAGTGAACTCCACATACTTCGCTTTTCTAAATATTTTTGGGTACTCCATTCGTGGCCTTTTATTTTGGTCAATCTCCACATAGCAGGCCTTAATGCATATTGGAGATTCATGAAATGGGCCAATGGTAATTAAATCAACTGATCCGGTAGTAAAGCAGTCAAACATTCTTACGCATTTTTGTTCAAAAAGTAATACATTCTTTCTCATTTGGTATTTCATAAACAAGGGAATACCCATGACCAAAATAAAAAATAAATAAAGGATACCAATAATGAATTTTTGTGTATGATTCTTTAACTTGAGAGTTGAGTCACATTCAAAACAAAATTCTTCTTGCATAGATGCTCAAGTGTTAATTCCCGTAAAAAAAAAAGAAAAAAAAAAGAGAATACTTTTATTCATAATCTCAACAACAAATTAATAAATACGAAAACGATATGTTGGAAATAGTTTGAAAGGTCAGTTTATTGAATGAGGAGGACTTGAGGAAAATATTTTGATTACACATTTAGAATTTAGCTGTTTGAATGGACAAGTTCATCAATTGGCCAGATAGAACAATGATAATCAGAAAAATCTGAAATTGAGCTGAATCTTTGTTTTTTTTTTTTTTTTTGTTGGTACCGGATGCAAACACAAAAGGATCTAGCTGTTGTGTGTTCATATGCTGTGCATTGGTTCCAACTTAAATATTTTCTTTTTTTTTCTTTCTTGGTTCAGAAAAGAAAAAAGATAAGGACAAAAATTAAAAGGGATATTAATAAATGGTATCACATGCGTGTGAACCCCTGGAACAAAAGATCCACATGCAAAGTCGCCGGGAAGCTCCAAAATGACACAGTTTAGAGATATGAAAAATGCATGTAACATGGCATGGAACATCAGGAACATGCATACACATTTGTTAGACATTGACGTATAGCTACTGCTTGCTTAATTGGTTCGCTTCATCTCACTCCAAACTTCAGACTTGCCTTTTCCATTTGTTTTGCTAAAAGAAATGGGGAAAAAAATACAGGCCCTTGCATGTGCATGATAAATCCATCCATGTGAAAAATGAAAGATTAGTATGGGAATTTGGAAAGCGAAACCATAAAGTAACAAACACACAATAATTTTGAACTTATACTCAAATCCCTTGTACTAGTCAGTTTATTGGTGACTGAATAATAAAAAATTATGTTGAAGTCAACACACAAAATTTCTCAATATTCATTTTAGTAAATCTTAGTGACTACGTTCATTTTTATCCCTCATCATCTTAAAGATTTTCATTTTTTATTTTCTTGTATATATACCAAAATGATAATTAATGTTGAGATCTATAAATGACATCCTTCAGTTCAATTGAAGATGTTGACATGTTCATAGATGAGAATGAGATCGACATGGTGCATATGTCAAATAAGTCCACGTCATTTTCTCATACATATTGACTGCAGTGCGCGGACACGTTAGGCTGGACCCCCAATTACTACTACGTATACAAGAAGCACTCTCTCGGCGTATTGTCTCAATAATTGCTGTAATGATTTCGATGTGCTTGCAACTGTATAATGATATTATCTATATGCAGACATAAATAATATTGTTGGTAAAGAAGTAAGATATTGTTCGGGACATTGTAATCATGATATATCAATATTGTGTATGTACTTGAATTTGAAAGCCACATGCACCTACATTTGCACACTTAAAATTTAATTCCACGTCTACGTCTCTCTTGGATATGATTCTAGGCTTAAAAGAAAAGAGAAATAATAAATGACCATTATACTTACATCATACATTTACATAAAGTTATAACTATAACAATCCAAAAGGTTATAAATAAGAGATGTAAAATGTTGTAAACTAATTTTTGCATCCTTTTATAATTTACAAATTGGTTTATAACTTTTTGCATATTAACTTTTTATTGATTTACAACTTTAAGTTGATGTAAGTGTATGATATAAGTGTGATGGTAGATGTGTATCACTCCTCAAAAGAAAATAGCACAGGAACGCTTTTGCTTGCCTTTTCAGGTTTGTATATCATTATTATTTTTCACTTATTTTTCTTCAAATAATTTTAAGGTTCTCTCGGTTTCTTTTCAGCTAATGACACAAAAAAAAAAAAGAAAATTGGTTCTATTGATATAAATAATTATTCTAAAATTTTGTAGCTTCAAAGAACCTTGTTAGCTTCTAGCATGCTTATAGGATATTTTCAATCATTTTTTTTTATATTTTGTGTCGAATGTGAAATGTTGAAAATCATGTCAGAATACTTTTAGTTTTTGCTATATACTATAATATTTGTTTCATATTAATTAAATAAAAATATATTCACAGACAAAAGTCTGTAGTTCAGCAATAGTCTTCTGGACGACTTAACAATTTTATGAACACGTTGTGCTCAATAAAAAATTTGGTGCACCCCTAACTAAAAATAAAAGAGAACAGCCACATTGTACATAGAAGCTGATGGATAGAAGCACGGTGAAATGTGAAAGTGTAGTGTTATTTGTATTGATAGGATATGGACATTCCTCCGCATTTATTATTGGATGGGGTAAGGATTCAAGTGAAGTAGATATCAATTTAATAATGGATAATGCCATAGTTCAGAATGATCTAACACTTCATAAATCAATTATCATTTTTCAATGTGAAAAGGGCATCAGTCTTGTCTCCGTTTAAGCCGCATAGCCACCCAATCCGCAACGAAATTTGCGATTCCCTGTTGGGTTCGATTTGATTGCTGAAAACGATGGGAATTCAAACTTGTCAGTTGTTACTTTCACGGATGATGTAGATTTATAGCTTTGGGCTTTCAAAACGTTCAACGTTTTCGTACATGACTAGGCCCAAGAAGAATGTGATACCCAAATCGTCATTTTGCATATGTTCACTAGACCGAAAAGAAAATTTATATCGTTTGTGGATGCTAATTGCACAGAGGAGCTTTGACCAAAAAGAGAAATTGCAGAGAGTAGCTTACTGCTATGGCTAATTTGCAACTTGCAACAACCTCTGTTTTAACAAATCCGAAGTCATAGCTGATGCTACGGGGCTGAAGTTTTGTAAGAACAAGATATTTAGAGCATCCTTTACATGATAGATAAAAGCACAAGGATGATGTTAGGGAAGAGAAGAATTAGATATGTAGTCGTGAATAATAGCACCCAACATTGATTGTTTAGAATGTTTCTGATTTACCTTCGTTAGTTATCTTTATTTTCCCATTTTCCAAGATATGAAACATGAGTCTGGGCAAGACACAATTCTGCAAGCAAAGTAGCTGCTCGGCTGAATTTCTCTTCATATTATTCATACAGTTCATAATACTTTTATTCATATTAATCCACATTACCATCCGGTTCATCAATATAGTTCAATTCAAACTTGAATTGATTACTTCCCCATTTTGGAGGTCAATAACACACGTTGGCAGCTGAAGTTGAACTGGCATCCTTCACAGGAAGCGAGTTGAGAAGCATCCCCTCTGGACCGCAGTGACCAGCCCTAATATCACCAGGCTGCCTGGGATTATAGCCAGCCGCGCTGCTTGCTGTCACCTTTCCAGGCTCAGCTATTGCTTTCAGCCGGATACGTTCAGCTCTTGAGCCAATAACCTGCCCGAGGATAGATGCTGCAATGGTCAATGCCATTGCTGATTTAGGCATCACTACTGACTTCCGAAGCATGGCTATAAAGGGAACAGCAGCATGCACAGCTGCAAACCAAGACAGTGAGAATTTCTTGGTATGCTCCTTCCACATGCCCAAGGGCACGTTAAGTGCCATGCCCAATGCTGCAATAGTAAGCATTTTTGCAGGAAGAGGCTGTGGGCGCAAGTTTTGACAAAGGCTGTACGGCAGAGCGGCCCTAGCAGCAACAACAGCAGGTGGGCATTTGAGCTTCATTCCAGGTGGTGGTTGAAAAGCTGTTGCAACAAGGGGAGAACATGGCTTACAGCTCTATAAGACTTGGCGATAGGGCAATTTCCATTTGCCAACCATTCATTTCCAAGTGCCTCATGCTTTGGTGCATCTCCTTTCTGAGATGAAGTTTGGCAGGAAAAGGAAATAGCAAAATAAGTCAAGTTTCTCTGAAGTCAATTAAATTAGTTCACCATAACTTAGTATGCAAATGAAAGAAAGTTCATGAAGTATGCAAAAGAAAGAAAAATCATGGAGCACATTTAGAAATTCCTCCATCCACAGCAACCAAGCATTTTCTCACTAGATGGAGTTGACCATGAGAATCAAACAACACCATAACGTCCTATCATAAATCATGTTTATGGACAAGCCATAATAATTTAACTCCTTTTTAATGATTTGGTCTACAGTTGTTGTTATCTCCCTCTATCCCTACCTATTGGCCTAGTAAGCTACCTTCCATGTGATCTACTCTTCTTATCGAGGCTTCCACGGGTCTTTTACTCACATGAACAAACCACCTAGGACAGGATTCTAACATCTATTTCACAATGGATGCTATTCCAACTTTCTCTCTAATATGTTCATTCCTAATTCGATCTTGTCTAGTGTATAGTGTGTCCATTCATCCATTACAACATTCTCATCTATCTAACATTGAGCTTATTCTATTGTTGGTTTTTACTACCCGACATTTAGTTCCATACAATATTACAGGTTTTCTAGCTGCAAATAACAATGGTGTAAATAAAAATGATTGACATTTAGTCCCACAGTATTACAAGGTCCTTTACTAGCAGAAACGAATTTCACATTGAGGTGCCAAATGTCAAAATGGATGCTCTATTTTAGCTAAACATACTTCTACAGGTGCATGTCTGTTTCTGTCAAACAAAAGAAAGAAAAAAGAAAACGAGAGAAATAAAAGTTTACCTGAGATGAGTGTTCCTTCTTATTTGATGATTCAGACTTCTCCTGCTTCTTCCATTTATCAGAAAAATTCCCAAAATTAAATGGGCCACCTAGTCCAAAGGCAGACAGACTTATGGTGGCCGCTTTCCTGCCAATGGATTGAAAACAGGTAGAGAATCAGCTTCCCTGCTGCCGTTGTTAAAGTCAGATCTCTCAAAGAGGGGAATGACTCCATCTTTCCCATGAAAGAGCTTAAATGCCATGTCAAAACTAGGTTCATCTTCAAATATAGGACCCTTAGCTCCACGCACCTGCATATTGAGAACAAACATAATTAGCTAAAATATTGACCCAAATTTGAAATTTCATTACTAAGTAGAATAATAGCTGAATGGGTACCAAAATCATCAGATGAATAACTCACAGGAATGGAGATATTTGTTGAAGAGAAGGAGAAGTTTGTAGGTTTGTTGATGTTCCTCAAAAATGGGCACCTTTGGATGTCTTTTACATCAAAGGTGCACTCAGATCATCCCCAATCCCATTCATTCCCTTTAGAAAGAAGTCCATTGCCTCCTTTTGTTGAAACAACTTCTAGAAACAAAAGGAAAAAGATACATATCAGGAGAAACCAATAATCTAGGGTATAAATAGCACATTCTTTTGCAAGGAACTATCTTTATGCAAATAGTACGCCATGAAATATATGACCAACAGAAATCAAGAAAATGAAGGGACTAAGTTGAAAAACATCACAGTGATGCAGTTAGAAATTATTATAAAGGTAGCCAGAGCTCCACCGTCTTCTCAATCATCAGGTTTGTAAATCAAAATGAAGCACCATTATTCTCCACGAAGAAGCTAAAGAAAAATAAGCGATTCAGACATATAAGTGGATGTAAAAAACAATAAGACATCTTTCAAAATTGTTCCTTGTTCACATCAAAACAATCAATGCCATACCCACAGTAAGACAAATTACTGAACTAGCACAACAAGAACAAACAAAATTACACAATTCATCTCATAAAAGGGGGCAAGAGTAACAGATTGCATCGTGCTATAGTGACATCATTCAATCACCTTCCACAAAACACTATCAGACCATGACCGTAATAAAGGGAAGCAATTGGAAAGTTTAGACATACACATGCACACCAAATAAAAATCAAAATTAAATCAGAAATTAAAAAACAATTCATTCAGCGTCAAAAAGACATGCAATTAAGCACAGGAATTCTGCTTCTGCGATTGCAAAAACATGAACAGCACAAAAGTATCGAAGAATCTAGAAACTCTTGAGGTTTGAAAAGCGGATAAATATGAACCCTAAAAAATTAAAAATGAAAAAAACATCCTATTCTCACATCGAATAGAAGAAGAAAACGATTCAAATTCAGAGAAAATAAGAATCGAAAAAGCGAAAGCTATTGGCAGAGGGAGAAGGAAGATACCGTGACCGGAGAGAACCGCGATGAATCGTGTGGCTGCCACAAGCAAAACACGTGAGCACGGAACGCAAGATGTTTAGAGACCGCGACAGTTTACCTGCTTAGCCGGTAAATGGCAAGTGCCTTTACTTGTTGCAACTTGCAACTGTTCCGTACTTCGGTTTCGCGGAGCTCGTGGAACCTACCTACTACTAGTGGTTTAATATTTTCCTTTTTTTCTTTTCCTTTGTCCGGTTTATATGAGAATTCAGGTACAACTACAGAACAAAAGTGAAGATAGATTCTATGAGAATTAAAATTAATTTGCAACATTAAATTTTACATTTAGATCGTACAACAAAGGGTTATGTAATACCAAATAGGACAAATTTATGCTTTTAGTTTTAGTTTGTTATTTGGATAAATATTACTTTTTTGACAATACCTATAATATTCTCACTTTTTTTTTTTCAAAAAAGAAGTGCATTATTCATGTTAATTGTAATAGCAAATTATTGTACTTGCGACGAATGTAATGACACTTAGGTGGTTGATGATAATGATAGCGCAAAGTACACTTAAAATATTATTTTACTTGATGGCTATAAGTAATTTTGGCTTATTATTAACACACTTTTATTGGAATTATGCCACCTAAGCTTAATACGAAGACATGAGTTCTTTACAAATGTATAAGAAATGTTATTCTTAGATTATTTATGTGTGGTTCACGAACTGTGTCTAATTCTTTAAGTTTGTGATAAGACTTTTTCAGCAGGCAGCTACAAGAATCTTAATTCATTTTTCAATTCTTGAAAATAAATAAAAATACTAAGAATTTAACTTCCATAAATTGATAAATTGATAAATTGATAGTATAAAATAATCTTTTTAACCAACAGAATCTAATCAAGTGATATATCATAGATAACAACTACCCATTAACACTGTTGTGTTTTATTAATATTGTTAATAATAGCTTGGCACTTTATGAACTTTAGGAAGTTAGTTAGGATTCTGTTATCTCCTTATAACAGAATGTAATTGAGTTGTTAAGTGCTGTTGTAATGCCTATGTATATATAAGGCTTGTAATAGATTCAATTCAATAAAGGAAATAACAAGAAAGCTAATGTATTCTTAAAATCTCTAATTCTTTGTTAACCATTTTCTAAGTTGTGTTTGTCTTCCATTATTCTTGAGTGAATTTGATAGAGTTTTGTAAAATCTTATTTCATAATAGATTGGTATCTAGAGCAAGGTTGGATATTCCTAGAGGTGTTCTTTGTGAATCAAAGAATGGGGATAAGTTCTGTGAAATTTGATATCGAAAATTCACGAGCAAGAATGATTTTAGCCTATGAAGAATGAAGATGAGAAGCGTTCTTGGCTTCAAGAAGGAATTGAAGAAGCCTGGCTGGTGAAGCAAAAATGCCAAGCACACTATCTAATAGGGAAGAACAAATGTCTGATAAGGCTTGTAACACCCTAATAATAACCCAATACACCTAGGTAGTCTGATTAATTATAACAGACTTTACTCTTTGCTTCGTTCCTTAATCATGCTTTGAAAATACTTAGTGAAATTACGAGCCATTTTTTTTTTTTAAACATAATTGAAAACGTAAGACCGCGCTTTAAAGTGAATGATTTAGCAAAATTTAAAAGACACATAGGAATTTACAAACATCACATCATAATATATTGGCTCCATCATCCAAGCATCCATAATTACATATCATATAGATATTTTGCCTTACCAACGAGAAATAAGCTAAGTGTAGGCAATCTAATAAAACATAAATAATATATGGATGGAAGGACATCCATTAATGGCACCTAGTAATGACACTCCAAGGGATAGGGATAGATATCTGAAATATACGAGTGAAACTTCAAGGGATTCAAGTTCTACAGATCTACAGGAATAAACAGCCTCAATGTGATTCACGAACGCTTCCTCTATTTCTTGAAGACGAGAAATGGAAAGAAAAAGAAAGGAGTGAAAACTTATAAAAAGAATCTCATAGGTACTCACCTCATGA
Organism: Dalbergia oliveri; assembly: GCA_030441495.1. NCBI lineage: Eukaryota > Viridiplantae > Streptophyta > Magnoliopsida > Fabales > Fabaceae > Dalbergia > Dalbergia oliveri. The sequence continues at coordinate 4,545,690 of JAMLFY010000004.1, forward strand.
TGCATTGTTCATCATCATCGTACAGAACCTGGGTTATTATGAAATAATGAGCATGCTAAGATTGATTTATTAGTTCAAAAATATACTTCCAGAGATTTAAATTAAGAACATAATACGTCTTATAATGCATCATAAACTTAGCATGTCATGTTTATAATGAACTTTTCCTTTCATATATAATAACATATTATGCATAAAATCACATCATATTCCTCATCATCATTTCATAATACTATGCATCGCAGAATATTATATTTCTATCATCATTCTCATAAATACTATGCATCAGCAAACATCATCATTCACATAATGCATTTACTTTAGTTTCTTAGGTGACTTAAAGTTACTTTCATCATCATTTTCCTGGGCCACCCTATACTCCACCCTTTTGGGAGTAATCTAGGTTATGAGCTCAATACCTCCTAGTCGTCAAGGACAAGTACTTATCCCTTTTGATAAGTAAAAATTATATCTCTACCCTTTGAGAGAAAGCTAGGGGGGCAAGAATCACCTTTCACCGCCTATAGTTTGACGGTTCAAAGGATCATTTTCTCATATATTTTGAGTCACCTTTAAGTCTTTGCATGTTATATCATAATACAATTCTTCATTCATAATCATCATAACATTTTCTCATTTATAGTCTTATGCCGAAATAATATATACCAACTGTAATCATGCATCTGGGAGATTCCAGAGAGAAGAGAGGTGGTCACAATGGACACGCTTAAATACCAAATCTTTCCTTAGCCAGAATCTTTCCAAATTGCACTCTTCCAAGTAATATACTTTCTTCCGTAACGAATATGTCTTTATTTCATGCATAAGTTTTCATTGTTTGCAACAACAACTATAACATATAAACCAGGGAATCAATCAATGACACCAAATTCTTAATAAGCATCAAATCACATTTTAAGTACACATAAATTACTAGCTTCCCATAAAATTCTTACAAAGTTTTAAAACTCTTTTAGAACTAATTCCTTTGTTAAACTTGAAAGAAGTCATAGGACTTTAGGCCTAAATTAACCATGGGACCGATTTATAACTTGAAAGAATGTTCATAATTAAATCTTTCACTTAAGATAAAAGGAGCAAGTCTTGAGCTTTAGAGATTTAGGTGACATCTTTGAATTATTACCATGCTATGCAACCTTATTTTAATCTTATCTTTATAAGGTGATAGCTTGGAATTATAAACATGATATGCAATTCCATTTCTTTATCTTTAAGATTTAAGGTGATAACTTGAAAATTAAACATGATGCAAGAACTTGTAATATAAACATGATGCAAGAAGTAAAGGTAATCCCGCAGGACCAATAAGAAAGAAGAGATCTTAAGCAGGAAGCGATAGCAACAGCAAGGACCATGAGGGAGATGAGAATTATATTTTTTTAGCTTCCAATTCTCAAGACTTCTTAAAGAATAAATTCTTTAACTCCAATTATCTCATTTCTTCGCTTATGATTCATAAGCAAGTCTTGAGCTCTAGGATTTTTAGGTGATGACATAAAATAAACATGCCATGCATTTGACTCTTTAGCCATTATAAAATAAAGTGAGAGCATAAAATAAACATGAGATGCAACTTCTTTATTATCTTTTAGAGATTAAGTGACAACTTGAAATTTAAACATGAAATGCAAGCTTGAAATTTAAACATGAGATATGCAAGTTCATTTATTTATTCTTGAGAATTTAGTTATGACATAAAATAAATATGGCTATGCAAGGCATAAACTTAAACGTGGATGCAAGTTCACTGATCTCTTTACTAGAGCTCCTTCAAGACTTTAAGAGAATTATGTTTTCAACCCAATATATGTATCTTAGCAAGACAAAGTAAAAATACATATTTCATATTCAAACCTCAAGATAAAAACATTATTCTTTTTAAAGTTTTGCATTAAATGGAATGTTCAAGCTTTAGAGGCCTAACTTGTGATGGATTTACAACCCATATTCAAGGTCCTCATCATAGACCATCATTTCATTCCTTCCTAGGTCATTTGGCCGAAACCATGAAAGGAAAATAAGAAGAAAGAGCTGAAATTTTAGAAGCTTTGGAAACTAGTGAACCTTCAAGTTTTAAAGATCTAACTTGTGTAAGTTTTGCAACCAACACTAAGAATACTCATCATCAAACTATGGTCTCATCATAAGCTAGGCCATATGGCCAAAATACTTTAAAGAAGAGAAGAGGAAGTGAAAATGAAAACTTAAAAGAAAGCTCATGAAAACATCATTTTTGAAGATTGAAACAACTTGTCTTAGCATAAAATGAACTTATGAAACACCTCCCTACCTAATTTGATTGAAAGAAAGGAAGAGAACTTGATTTCCTTGAGTGAAATGAAGCAAAATATCCTTGAAAAGCTGAAGGGAGAATTTGGCCAGAGAGAGGAGGAGAAAGAAAGATTTTGGTGCTCCTAAAACTAGAATTTGTGTAAGTTATGAACTAAGCATCTAAACTATCTTCAAGCATGCCTATTTATAGAGATTTTGAAGCTCATAAATGGACAAAGGAAGGAAGAAATACTGAAAAAATTAGAGAAAAAAATAGGAAGAAAAATCATTTTGTTTGGTGGCTTAAAACATGGAATCATGTTTCCATGTTTTCATGATTCTTTGTTTTTATTCTTTGGATTTTTGTGTAATAATTTTCTGACTTATTACTCAATAATTTCGTGCATTACAGCCTTGTGGAAGAGGATTTTGTGTGTTCCATGTATTTTTTAGGTGTAGGCAAGGTATTCATGCAATTTTAGAATTACGGTTAAGGGTTTAAGTGAATTACTTAAGCAATTTGGGTGTTTTAAGCAATTTTAGGTTCTAATCAATCTAAATAAATAATTTTGACTCTAGATTAGTAATTAGAATTTAATAAGCTTTAATTTGAGCCTAATATTGCTTAGGTTTCATTAGCAAATCAAAATCTCAAAATTTGTAAAAGTCACAAAGACAGCAAAACGTCATTTTACTTAAAAATTGCCGAGACCACCCGAGCTTAACCAATGGTTAATCATGGCTTAAAAACACCTTTTAACACATTTTAGTGAGGTTCGGCTCATTCGGCACGCGATCGGAGTTAAAAAGGGTAAGGGCGTTTAGTCATTTACGCGTAGTAAATAAAAATTAGGAGATTCTCCTCTATTAACACATAACAAATTATCTTTAACATCAAAACATCCCCTTGAGATAGGTGGGGCCCACAATCCTCATTTTACTAGTAAATAAGTCACAGGGGGCATTTTGGTCATTACACGTGCAGAAAATTCATTTGCAAATATTTGCACGAATTGCTCCTAATTTTTCTTATAATGTTATATTCCTTTATTAAGGATTGTTTGGTCTAAAATTTTATATAATATTTATCATACGGATTAATCGTAATTCATAATGATAGTAAAAATTAGGTAAAAATTGAGGGCGT
>JAMLFY010000004.1:5149628-5335031 GCA_030441495.1 Dalbergia oliveri
GACATATGATGGTGGTTAATCAAATGGACAATGAAGCTCGGCCGCAAGATGATGAGATTAACCAGGGATGGCAATTAAGCTCGGCAAGAGGAGGGTGAGCTCTGCTGCGACGGGGCTGAACCAACGTTGGTGGAGATCGGCTAGGATGGAAGTTATCACGACCTACCTAGTGAACATGAACGGCAAGTGAGGACTTGGATCCCACGGAAGTCTCTGATAATGTGAGTCTAATATGCATAATTAAATTGAATATTTTTGAAATATCTCAAGCTTAACTAAACTTTATAATTTTTGAAAATATTTCCAATCGTAAATCCTGAACATAAAACTGCATAAAGTCTATAATCTGACCAAAGTCAAACATAATTAAACAAATGACTGAAATTCTAAAATAGTGAAAATAATATAATGCATGCCCAGATCCTGCCTATACAATTATTGGAGCACGACTAAATTGATAACCAAATTTAAGCTCCACTCGAAATGAAGCTCACCAAAAGAAGCTCTAACACTCCTGGGAAGTATCCTATGGTGCAGCAAACGAAAGTTGTATTTGCAGGGGAGGAAAGAGAGACTGAGTGAGCCTCCACTCACAACTCACATGGGACAACAACAAAATACATAACATATACATACAATTGATGTAAAACATTTTATACACATATTTACATATAACTATTGAAAACAATAATTTAACTAAATCCATAGCAATAATTAGTAGAGAAACATGAAAGGTTTTGTACTTAAATAAATGAACTAAATAGCTGAACCTGAGTCAATGGCTAAGCTAATGGACACCTAACTAGGTTCCATAAATGGACACCACACTGGGTTCCTTCCTGTACTGAGCTAGTCCTCTAGCGGATCACTGGTACCAAAATTAATGATCAATCTTGTTAACTCGCTATTTGTTTCTCACTATTTATTGGGTAAAAATTAATAGCAATAAAATTAACTATTCATACAATACTGGGATTCATGAAATTTTATAACTGATAAAATAAATCTAAATCATGCATCCAGCAAGTATGGTCCCATAAGTTTTCTAAAATAATAATTTGTCATGATAACACAATAATAATTTTTCTAAAATTATTGTAATCCATAAGACATATTTCTTGGCATAAATCATTCTAAACTTTCATAAATAATTTCTATAAAATGGGAAAAATAATAATAATGACCAAAAGTATGGTCATGGGCTTAAACACACTCATCGTTGGTAGGAGTGTACTTTCACTAACAACTTGACTCTGAAAAGTTGAAATGACACTAGTAATTGCCAAATAATACAATAAAAATATAAATAATTTGACACTATCACCAAACTGAGTTTGGAATAATAGGAGGAAAAATATTGTGTGAAAACTATGACTGATAGTATCCAAACTTATAAATTAAATAAAAAGGGGAGGAACTAACTAAATTCCATGGAGATCACTTACCGAAGATATTAATCAGAGAACATTGTGAAAAACTATGTTTTTTTGCTCTAGGAAAAATTTCTTTAGCGACTAAGGTTCTTAGAAAAATATTTGGAAATATTATAATGTGCCTAAAATATACTAGGAGTATAAAACGAAGAAAAGGAAAAAATGAAAAGAAATTGAAAAATGAACCGAAGTGAAGAAGGCACTTCGTTCGTATATATATAATAAAAAAATAAAAATAAAAAATGAAACCGTGTGCCTCGAGTTTCAATATATATATATATAATAATCAAACGTGTTGCACGCGTTATTGATTTTTCAAAGTTACTATACATACATAGTAACTTGCATAGTAACTCCATTGAATTCATGAGATACTATCCGTGTATAGTAACTTGCATGGTAACTTCACATGTGAATTCTAAAAAAACATGGGAAGTTATTGTATAAGAGCATAGTAACTTTATTTATATAGTTACTTTTGAAGTAGCAGTAATAATACCAGTAATAATAAAATTAATGGTAATAATAATAATAATTCCAATACTAATAAATTTTGTATTTGGGTTATCACATAAGTGAACTGGAATGGCAATAGAGCTTGACAGGAGGTGTGAAGTCAACCAAAGATGGGGATAAGCTTGGACCAAGGGGATTAAGCTCGGATAGCATGAGGCGGACACTTGTGGGACCGCATAGGATCTCGCAGGGAGCTCATCATCGTAACTATGCTTCGAAGTCCACTGATGTATTGTTGAGTTTCTTCCATAGAAATGTTGTATTGGTTACTCCCAGAGTGCCTGAATTTTGTTTGTCCCATATTCCTCTCCTTGTCTTATTATTGCAAACTTTTGGCCATCAATTAGCATGTTACAAGTAAAGAAATTTCATCACTTTTTCCTTTACCAGATTACCATCTATCTCTATGTGTATCTAAACCATTTTCTCTATTCCATTTTCTGTCATGAATCCTCCATAGGGACCCTGGCCGTGCAGTACACAGGAGGTGCGAAGATTCCTGATAGTGACGCGATGGCTCTAATTTGTTTGAGTTGAATCCGCTATTGGCGAACTAAATAAAACCATATTAAAATAAATCACCTGATAATCACATATCTAAGCAGATCACTATCCTAAATATCATATGTAAATATGTGATGGTGGTCCCTTTTAAAATTGCAAATTAGACTATCTAAAACTGAAACTAAACTCATAGTCCCTCAAGATTTTAATAATAGGACATATTAATCCCCTTATGTGTATTTGATCATTCAAACACTAAGAAATTGCACAATGATAGGTAACAAAACGTTAAGTAATGTAGTGTCATCTGAAATATAATAAAGTTTAAAATGACTTTTTTATACAATTTTAAACACTAAAATGAGTGCAATATATTCCATAATAATATCATTTTACTTGCATCCAATTTTTTAATGGCTATCATTATTATATTGTGTCATGTGTATATGTAAGTTCACTAATATTGGTATTACTATGTCCATCATTTTTAATTTTAAGGGACTACAAAATTAATTTATTTTTTGAAAATAAAATAGTTCAACATGAAAATCTTAAAGGACCGGATATAATATTCACTTTAAAATTAATTATCCATTATATCCAATAGCATGAGGGTGTGCCAATACTATTGGATGTACTAATAAAATTTTTATATATGACATTATTTATGTTTCCATTAAAAAAAAAAAAACCGCTAGGTCACGACTAAAAAGTACAGTATATTATAGGGGTCACGCTAAAGGGGGATTAGACGGTTCTTTCAATATGCTATTATGGGTTCAATCCATGATTATAAGGGTGAAAAAGGCTTTATTGGAACAAGCAATCAGTACCTGTTTTGGCATCTCCATGTCTGATTAAGAGTATTATTATTTCAACACCCTAAAATAAGTCTTTAATTAAGATACTCATTTTATCACTCTTAAATGTGATGAATGGATGAGAAAAGTGGGATCATCATCACATCCAATAGTAATAGAGTAGGTGTTTCAATTGGACACATACTAATAAATGTTGGAATAACATTTTTGGCGTGATTAATCCCATTATTGAGTTTGATTACCTCTTGAGTAATAAAAATACTATAGTAGGCCAGGCTAGTGCTAAAAGTTTTTTTCATAATTTAATTTTGCCATATATATAACAGTAGTTTGTGGTAATTGATATTAGAATTAAGAAAATATTTGAGACTAAATTATCCTTTCCCTTATAGAAGAACGGTACATGATAGGCCAACAAGAGATAATGAGAGAAAGTGAAACAGTTGTAATTAACAGGGAAAAAGATTAATATAAAATAGTCTGTTTTTTTATTAATCTTTTTTAAGTTGGAGTTCTAAAACAACAAATAATTTGAAATAATTTTTTAAACTATTATTATTTTGAAATGAAGGGAACATGAAAGAGGTGCCACTAATTATTTTAGATAAATAATATGTATAAATTAAATAAACATTTAGAATAATATCAAAATATATAAATAAATGCTAATTATTTTCAAAAATAAGTAATATATGATAAATAATATTAAGTAATAAATAATACTAATATAATAGTTCCAACTTATCATAACCACTTTTGTTCATCAAAATAATAGATAAATTGCAAACTTAGAATTGATGATTATTTCAATTAAATATTTTATAATAAATATTTTAAATAAATAATTAATAAAAAATAAATTGTTCTTTAATCATTTTACTTAGTGTTTTGAATGAATTAAAAAACAAGAATTGATTTGAGGTGTAAATCAAAATTTACATTTAAAAATTTTTAAAATAGAAAATGATGATTTGATTTTTCTCATTCCTTAACCAAGTGTTAAGGGTTCAATCTCGTATTGGAAATAATTATCTTTAAAACTCGTGGCTAGTGTTTATCCCTTAGATAAGCCTACTGTATACGAAGAAATTAGTCATTATTTTCAGCGATAGATACCTTAAAATAAAAATAATAATAATTTGATTTGACAAATCTCATAGAATTTGGTTGTTTAAATTTTGAAATTCTATTAAATTTGATATGATTTAATAAAAATCGATTTGATCTGATTGGATCTCAAATAGTAGAAATAATCAAATTTATTTTTGTTTTAATGGAATCCAAGTATAATAATTAATTTTGAAATCAATTTAGATCTCATATTACATAATTGGATCCAAACGTTATATTTAATTTATAATTCAAATAAAATATAATCAATTTTTATAATCATTCCAAACAATATCTATTAGTGCTCAATCATTACAGCATTCAACTATTAAACCTGATTATTAGATAATTACTTTCATGTTGCTGTTAAATTACCGGATCTGGATGTTGTGAAAATAACATATCTAATTGATGACTTAAGATTAATTGTAACCTTCTAAAACCAAGAAGATATTGGTCTAAGTGAGAAGAGTTTAGATCCCTTAAGTGGGAGTGGCTTTGTCTAATGCTATTCCTTATTAATTATTTATATTTATAATATTTCTCAAATGTCCTCATGCTTGCTATCTTTAATAATGAGCCTATTTTTTTGTTTTGTTTTAAAAATTAAGAATTCTAAGAGAATTAACCAACCAAAAAAAAAAAGACTTAGCTTGCTGCACGTGACTCAAGGTCTTTTTAATAGTTTATCTTTTTTTTTCCTAATTCTTCAAACTAAATTAAGAAGCCTAACAATATATTTGCACCGTGAAATAACATCAACCCCATTTATGAAGAAAAAATTACATTTGTCAAATTGCTATAATTTTCCCCTAATACTTCCTGTGTGTATTTTTCTAGCAAGCTGGCTACATACTCAATTATCTATTGCCTTGTATTTTTTTTAATTAAATTTCTAGCAAAACACAAAAATAAATTCTAACATAAATATAATGTTTAACATGGATTAAAAAGTATAGTGAAATAAAATTCAAATAACTTGTAAATTTAATAACACTTTTTCAAGTCATACTTGCATAAAAATGCCTCAAAACAAATTTTATAATATTCCAATTCCATAAAAAAATAATTTAATAAAAGTCTTCAAACGATATTTGTCCATGCATGGACAAACTATATTGCTTATCATTTTATACTTTTATATAGCAAATATCGTTTGAAGACTTCTGTTGAATTATTCTTTTTATGGAATTTCAATATTATAAGATTTTTTTTGAGGCATTTTTGTGGAAGTATGACTTCAAAAAAGTGTTATTAAATTTACAAGTTATTTGAATTTTATTTCACTACACTTTTTAATCCATGTTAAATATTATATTTAAGTCAGAAATTTTGTGTGTTATGCTAGAAGTGTAATAAAAAAAAAACAGTATATGGCAATATATAGTTGAGCATGTTCCCTACTTGCAATAGAAAAATGCACACAGGAAGTATTAGGTGAAAATTATAGCAATTGATAAATTTAATTTTTTCTTGCATAAATGGGGGTTGAAGTATTTCTCGGTGCAAATATATTGTTACCCTTCTAAATTTAGTTTGAAGAATACATATATATATAAAAAAGAAACTATTAAAAATACCTTGAGTTACATGCTACAGATTTTTGTTTTTACAACAGGTTTTAATTCTCTTAGAATTTTTAATTTTCAAAATAAAGGAAAAAAATAGGCTGATTATTGATAGCGTGAAAGCATTTGAGGAATAGTATTGTAATACCCGTGTACGTGTGTCAAGAGGTTCTGGATGGCCTCAAGGTCCCCGAACCCACCACTTGGTCCTGAACTTTGCTAAGTCTTGACCCTATACCTCCTTGGAGGGGTATATGTTAGAGTCATATTATTGGGATCAAAAGTCCCGGTAATTATTCTTAGAGAGAAAATGAGTTGAAGAGTGATTTTTAATTAATTTTATGAAATCTTTAAACGTTTCGTTTTGAGCCCCCAAGTTTAGAAAATTTCGAAAACTTCTGGATTTGAACTACAACCCAAAATTTGGATATTGAATTGTTGGAGTTTTGATTCTTTAGATATTTTATTTGAATCCAAATGATGGGTATTTCCTTATTTATAAATAAGTGAGATGATCCAAAAGCTATGTGACATGAATTATGCAGGAGTTGAGTTTTGTTATCACCACTATAGCTGTCCAGGCTATAGCGATCACTAGAGGACATTTTATGTGTTGCAGTGGTCTAAGGATAGCTAGAACTGCTATAGCGGCCATCGTGCATAGTGAGGGGACACGGTATAACGGTTAGGCGGTCCCTTGAGACATGAATAGTGCCAAAAACGACGGCGTTTCATTTTTGACCCCTTTTTTAAACCCCAAATCGGGCTCCCTCCCCCATATGAAGTAGAAACCGAACCTTTCACTCTTTTCTCCCTTTTCCTTCTTCTTCTTCCAATTCAAGATCAATCTATCATCCCCAAACTTCAAGATAAGTAAATGTTAATAGATTATGTCTTCATTCTCTCCGTTCTTTCATGATCTTGAGTTTGGGTTTGGTTTTTCTCTAATTATTGTTAAGTGGGGGTGCTCTTCCAATATTGTTAGAGTTAAATTAGAGTTATCTAGAAAGTATTAGAGTTTAATCTAGAGTTATGGTTGCTCTATGGCAGTTGTAGGTGCCATTCCAAATTCTCCACGTCAAGTTAGTGGTGCCCACATACTCCCTTCAACAGTGAGTGGGTTTGACCCCATAGCCTTAGTTTCATCATTATAAATATGTTTCATGCATAGATTTTTAGATTATGTATTTAATTTCAGTATTTGAAGAATCATGTATATGTGTTCAGTTTACAAGTATGAAATTGAAATTTTAGAGTTTGATTAAAGATACGTATAAGTTAGAGATGAAATTATGATTCAGTTCATAAGTTAAATTGATTTTCAGAGTATAATTAATATGTTATTAGAGTTTCATATATCAAGTATTTCAGTTATATAATTTCAAATATAAAGTTTAAATAGAGATTTAGATGAAACCATGATTTCATAATAAAACTATATTATTTTATGCATATAGAGAGACTTAGAGGTCACGAGGCTTACGTGAGGATGAGATTCTCACGTGCCATTCCCTGATCGGGTCGTGACAAGTATAAACATAAGTAATTAATGACAAATAACATTAGACAAATGCGAATAACAATAGCACTTTCCCCTTAAGTATGAGGCCACTTTGGACCTCAAATCTATATATATAGAAGAGAAAAAAAAATGGTATTGGATGAAGTCTCTGTGTATGCAAAAACACAACTCATTCTGTATATGTTTGAGTGAAAATAAACAAACTCAATTCACTACAACAATTTCTAGCTACGGCAATGCCAAAGTTGGCAACGTAAAAAAAATTGTTGCCTAAAAGGGTCTATGGCCACGATTTTCTTTATCGTTGCTAATGTAGTTCATTTTATTTAGTATGTTGTTGCAATGGTACAAAACCGTAGCCTTAGTATTTATAAGCAACGGTTTATAGATTGTTGCAATATTTTCATATTAGACAACGGTTATTTAAGTATTGCCTAGGTATTTTTATAAATGATACACTTAAAAAACCGTTGCTAATATAAACCAAACTTAGACTACATATAAAAACCATTCCTATATGTATTACACTTAGGGGCGGGAAGATTTCCTTTCCTTCACTCACATTTCACATCCCCACTCACATTTCACATTTCTCACCCAACAAATGCCGTAGCCCTACCCCCACCCCCAATGAGTCTCCCTCACTCACACCTCACACCACCGCTCACGACGTCGCTGGCTCACTCTCATAGCACCTGGAGCATCGGCCGCCACCTCTCTTGGGCTTTGGTTAAGATGAGAGAAGGAACAAGAGGGAGAGTTAAGATGAGGAGTGGAGCAAGAGAGAGAAAGTAAGAAACTAAGAGGGAGAGAAAGCCGATCGGATGGCGCGAGAGGATCGGAGTTGGTGGTCGGCCGATCTCGCGAGGCCGTGCGGGGAAAGGGGTACCGTCGGAGGTTTTGCAGGAGAGAGAACCGAAGCCCAAGAGAGGTGGCGGCCGATGCGCGGGAAGGGGGAAGCTAGCCTGCAGGATTCCGCCGGCCATTACTTCCATTGCCGTTGCGTCGCGTCGCCTTTGCCTTCTCTGTCACTTTTGAAGCTTGTGCCTCTGCCTTGCATCATGGTTTCAACTAGTCCATTGTGTCACAGAGACCTTGTCCATCGCACCGCTTCGCTGGTTTGCCACGCCGCTACTTTGCTTCTCCACCGCGCCCAGGTGCTTCGCGCGTTCCGCTCGCCAAGCCTCTACTCGCCGCGTCTCCGCTCCCTCAAGCTTGCGCTTCAGATTATTCCCAAACCCTCGTTTCATTGCAACTTGTTTCCCTTTTCTCTTAGCTTTTTGCTTCAATTTTCTCATTAGGGTTTGCTATAATAATAATAATTATTATTATTATTTCTTTTGTTCATCAAAGAAATTTTCAAATTTTTCTAGTCATGCAACAAGTTTTGCAAAGGGTATTGCATTATATTGGCTTTAAAGGTTAGGGACATTTGGTATGGTTGTGTAAATGTTTAGCTCTGAAATTGAGATTTTGGTCTGTAACATAAGAAACCATGTCGAAAATTTTGTTTTTTTGCATGTTTCATGGGATAGGATTAGGATTGGGTTGTTATGTTCTTATGCTGCACTTTACAAGGATTGAACATTTAATGAAATTTTTTTAATTCTTTTATGGATGATAACTGAAGTTGTGTGTTGTAAGGTTGTGCTTTTTATGTCTACTTTCTCATGTGGTTGATAGCTCACGTTTTTATTTTTGTGTTTGGAGAATGGAGAGTCTAAAGTATGGTTTGAACTTTGAAGGACTCAACTGAGTTTCAACTTGCCTTAACATGTTTAGGAAAATTATGTTGAGTTACATTTCAATATGGTTTGCCAACTATAAACCAAACCTGGCATCCATTAGACTCACCATAGATAAGGGAATCAGAAAGATTATTTGTGCTGTTATTATTTTAGATAAATGAATATGAAGTAGTGTTGAGATATTCTCAGCGTAGTTAATATCTTTTTTAATCCTATCATATGGAGTAGACTTTGGATGGTTGTAAACTTGATCTTTGAACTATTTTTCCTTTTCGTTTCTAGAGAAGCTATTGCCAGGGAGTTGTTCTAAATAACAATGCCTTATTGTTTGTCATTTATGAATGTTTAGTTCCACACTTACCATAAAAAAAAATTCATATAAATTCACATGCTTTTTGGATTATTGTTCTATAGTTCCTTGAAAGTGAATGTTAGTTGTTTAGATGCATGTGTTAGCATGTTAAGGTGTGAATGAGTGAGTGAGTGAATAAGCCATTGAGTTCTCATTTTCAAAGTTATATTGTTGGGCTCTTCCCAAAGGAACTTTTGTGTTGTTCATTCAAGCATTAGACCCACACAAGATTGATACTTTGAGGCTCAGCAATGGGAGATTATTCAAATGAATATTTTATAGCCTATATTGAAACATGATTTAATCTTAAATTTGATTGATATTGAAAATCAAGTTTTGTACATTAGCTTGGGTATAAGCTCTTTGTGATTGAAACTGATTCTTCCTTGTATGTCTGCTATTGTAGTGAGTAGTGGCAAGTATAGATTAAACCTTACAATTCTTTTATGGTATTCATAGTTTTGTTGGCAAGGGGATGTTGCTATCAATTTTGTTTAATATATCACATGTAGTAGGAAGCCTCAGATTTTGACATGTGTGAATTGTGATAGCTGGCAATAAGTTATAGCAACTAATGCCAAGTTTGCTAGGCTGTTAGGAATTCTGTTAGAGCCTAATGCGTGGCACTCACATTATATTTATTCAGAACTCAATTGATGTAACCCATTCATTTAAAAAATACGGATTACTCAATTTCTTTCTCTCTAATTTCCGTATCTAACAAACTGAATGGTTGGTTGTTTTATTATCTACATGATAGACAATGTGGTTTGCTGTATATTAGAGGAGAAAGAGAAGAGTATGACATTTTTTATTTAAATTTGAAAACTTTTTTATGCTCAAAGGCAATGAAAAGACAAGCTATATTGATTAAAGCAAATAAATTACTAAAGTTTTTCTTCACAACTAAGTCATATTCACATGAATAAGTTGATAGCTGCTTCAAACAACAAAACAATTTTTTTAAAAGTTGACTGCTACAAGTCCTTTTTCTCTAATTTTTCTTCTCTTTTTGTGTTTGAAACTTCCAGGGGACATATACGAGCATGTTGCTGTCTTTAGTGTGAAAATTGAGGATCAAGATGCCTTTGAGAGGGATTTCTTCTAGTTGAAACCCTATTATACAGATGCCTGGTAACTGATTCTTTCCTTTCTTTGTTACATATACAAAAGTTGTTTCCACTCTGATAGCTGAATATATAACCCTGAATGTAAACATTTCCTTATCATTTGCTTAACATAAACCGATAAACTGAGTGCTAACAAACAGAAAATTAGTATCTATATTGGAATGTGATGTTATGTGCTATTTTGATTTGTTTCCTGCGTGTTCTTGTATTTTATGGGAACTTTTTCTTTGATGCAGCAATCGACTATCACCATGTCCTCAAGAGTACCCAATACATGCGTTTATTTCACAGATCTTTTGGCAAAGATAGTAAGGTAATAATTGTTATTTATTTATCTTTTTCTAATTTCCTGGCAGAAGATTGAACTCAAAGTGATAAGCTAGAAAAAATTGGAACTCAAATTGTTGAATTCCCTCAATATGAGATGAATATGATAGGGGAAACCCCTCACTAAAATAGTAACATATTATCCAGTAACATATGATATAATACAACCAATTTCTATACCCATTAGTTGATTAAATTGAGAATAATCACAGGGTAGCTAAAGTTGAAACCAAATAGAATGGCTTGATTCAACACTATCCTATTAGAATGGCTTGAAACAAAAGTTAGTTAAATAAAGCACATTAGCCAGGTAGTCTAAGTAACTTAAATCAAATATAACAGCTTTGCATTTTTCAATTTTTAGAATGGCTTCATCACTTTTCAATTATTTTCGTCTTTGTCAAGGATTAGTTTAAAAGTAAATGACTAAGCTATTAGTATGTAACAAACTAAGAAGCTCTCATTCTTATTGGAAATTTCTCAGGGGTTAATAGAAGTGTTGTTGGAATAAGATGAAGATGTTCTTCTTATTATGCTTTAGTACTTGTCATTACAGCTATTTGATATTGGATAGTCCTTTTCTGGTAAGGCCTATGATTTCTTCTAAGCTTTTTTTAATCTTGATTGTGATGGAAAATTTTGGCTCTATGTTTGTTTGTTGTAAACCATTTTATTACTAGTATTATTTTAGCTCCAACTTTTATTTGCATATGTTTTACTAGTATTGCTAGTATTATTACAAACACCGTCAAAGGGATTTCAAGGAAGTGTTCAGTTGTGGCTTTGCCACTAAGCACAGTAGCGCTGGTATTCTGCCCTCAACAATTTATTCCTCCAACCCTCCCAAACCATCAGGTCAAAGCATGCGTGATTTTCCCTATTGAATAATTTCAATACATTTCATGTCTTGTTTTTGGAGAAACGGGAGGAAATTTTGTTAAATATCTGGCCTTTGAAGAGTTTTTCCATCCCTAAATATATATAAATATTGTGCAAGTATACGTCTACTCTTCCAGTTTTCCTGATTCTTTCTTGATGCTATAACATTATTTTTAATTATGACTGCTGGGAGGAAGAGAGGGCATGTATCTCTCCTCGAAACAAGGTACTTGGATCCATTAACTGTTTGTTTCATATTTCTTCAGGTAATGAAGGAACATATTTTGCAGGAGTTGGTGATGGTTTGCATGAATTACTTTCAACACTCCATGCTTTTATTGGTATTTGATTTTTTTTTAGGTCATATAGGTGCAAGGATAATTATCTGTCTCCATGTTGAAGGAGAAGACTCAACCACAAGGAATGTGATGATCATATAGATAACGAGTGAAAGAGATCAAGATCTTTTGAGATGATAAAGGACTTTGATCTGCACTTCATGACTTTTTGTACTTAGCAAGGTTTGGAAAATTTTTTTTTGTTCAGAAGGATATAACGGTATATAATAAAATATGATATAAAATAAAATATATATCATAAAATAACTAAAAATTAAATTAGGTATCAATAAAAAGAGAACATAATATAATTCATTTTAATTAAAATAAACATTATCCATATAAATCAAATCTCTTAAGTTACTACTTCTCATATTAGAAAAGAAAAGGAAATATGAGATTTTAGGAATGAAATTTTGCATTTAAAAAAAAAAAATTTTTGAATGTTTTTTACTTAACTTTTCCAAACAATGGTACTTAGTGAGTATTTTGTAACTATCATCGATACTTAATTAGATGTTATCATGGTTTATATCCTTTTGTTATGTGATTTTGAAATAGAATTTTGTAGATGTCATGACTTAGTTTGTATGTCACTTATTAAAGGTTATTAATGTGTGTACATGGATCGTATGGATTTAAAAATAGGATTTGATAATTATATACTTGTGTTTGTCATGGATAAATTGATTTACAATGTTTTGTTTTTATTGTAATATTATTATTTAAACCAACATATTACCAAAAAAATATATATTGTAATAGGCAATACTTGTAAAATTGTTTCTTATAAATACTAGTATCATGTATAAAATCGTTTTCTATCAATAAGAATACTAAATATAAAACCGTTGTCAATTGAGATAGACAACATGTGAAAAATCGTTGCTTATAACTAGCAACGCTTTTTAAATCGTTACTTGTATTCATTATAGCAACATGTGCAAATCGTTGCTTAAAACTTGGCAACGGTTTAAAAAATATTTCCAAATATTAAATGGTGACAACGGTCAAAACCGTTGCCAAATGAAAGGCAACGGTTAAAACCGTTATTTAATATATACCAATAAAACCGTTGTCTATTCTATTGATAAAGGCAACGGTTTTTATTTACCGTGGCTAAAAGTATAAAACCGTTGCCTAAAGGAATAGGTAACGGCTATACTCCAGTTGTAAAACCGTTGCCTATTCTAAAGGCAAAGTTTTCTATATATAGCCACGGTTTTTGGTCGTTGCGAAGAACAAAAATGTTCTAGTGATTCATCTTTATATTCGAGTTGTTATATATGTGAGTAAACCAATTAAAATAATTTAAATTGTAAAGCAATTAAAAATAACTAAAAATTTAAATTCTACGTATCTCAAAAAGTTCAAAGGGAATCAGAAGCTGTTTGATGTGAACAAGTAAATGCTGGACTAGTGTTTATAGAGCAGCAGCACCCAATATATGTATAATGCATTGCACCACACATCATGGCTAGCTAGTTCCTAAATAACTGATTGATCTAACCCACTCCGTCTCATCGCTGAAAATCTTTAGTCATTAATTATTATTGACATCAATTTAAATTTTAGGTTGCACAAGAATTATCTTCTCTCACAGAACATGGAAAGCTTACACTTATCAACCGTTGAAACTTGAAACTTACGGAAGATAGGATATCAGTGGTGTTGAGTTGAGTGGCCCTTGCTCCTTGATCGCACCCTCTCTCTTCTTTTCATGCGTGATGGAGATCACAATGACAAGGCCATGTGAAAAGTGTGCACGTGGTGGACGGAGCCTGGGCACATGATGAATAATATAGTGACACAGATTTTTTTGTGTCATATTAATTATATTTATGATTATGGTACAGTCACTTAATTATGAGATCAATCTATTTTATTGTAAACGTGTAAGAATAAAGCGTTGCACTTGTGTTTCATTCATATATTCCGAATTTTCACGATGACCGACCAACGCATGAGATCTTTTTTTAGGTCGGAGAGGGGATTGGAGTCAGACAAGGATCGAACTCGCGATTCTCTTCCCATATGTGAGATTCTTCAGATGCAGGAAATCTACCATTTGAGCCAAGGCCCTCAACCACAGCGCATCATATCTGAACCGACTATCTTGAATCAGAAATTGGGCCTGCATTCATGGATCGCAGGAAAATTCTGATATTCTCCCGGAGGAAGAGCATTTCTTCCTCCATCAAGTTTTATGACCTTCAGATAGTATTGTGGGACCTACTCAAAAGTACACAAGCATATATCTTGTGGTGCAAAGAGGGGCTGGAGGAAAAATTCTCTTCCTCCTTGAGGATGTAAGAATGACTCTGGATCGCATTGGAGAGTCGGAGGCTTACTAGTTACGGCTCCATGAGGAGGGTTTGTGTCTCCCCAGCCAGCAGATCGTAGGTTGATTTTGTTAATGTTACCCAACATGGTCCAAATTTTACCTTACTCCATAGCGCAAACAATTTCTTTCTCCACAATATGATCTCACCTTTAATTTATTTTCTCTCTTCTCCTTTCTCTGTTTCCAACATAAATCAATGCTCAACAATAACATATTATGTGGAGCACAAATCAACACTGTAAAAAATATTATTTTAACATTTATATATTTTTTTATTATTAGATGTGATGATGATCTTTATTTTTTTTACTCATCTATCACTCCTCCAATTCTCCTGTCTCACTCTGTGTCTCCCTACATATCCCTTCAATCAAGTTTTGTCATTATCTAAATCATGGACAATTAAAAGATAGAGGTTGAATAAAAAATCATGGATGATATCACGTTATACACGTGTCATAATTGTATTGAGGGGACATAAAGTGAAACAAAAAAGGAACAGAAAATTTGGTTTCGTTGATTGGACACTATTTTTGATGTTAAAATAAAAATGTCCCAAAAATTGCAGCCTCCCCTTGACAAAAAAAAATTAATTAATTAATCATGTTCCTGATTCCTTTGACGAAGATCAAATTCTTGCAGCCTTGGCAGTGAATAGGAAGTTTATTAAGAAAAATGCAAAAAGAAGGTTGTCCTCTCCCTTAAAAGCACCACCTTCAGTCATTTGCTAGCCTTTTCACATTCTGAAATTGGGATATGCCGCTTTCAATGTGGGCCGTTCAAGTTTTCTGAGTGGCTTTCCTAGCATGCAGTAGATAGTAAGGGTGTGTTTGGTTAGAGAGTAAAAATGAGAGTAAAAATTTTCTAAATGAGTATTATGTATAATTTTACACATAAAATGTATCTAAGAAAATTTTATCTTCACTTTTACTTCCCAACCAAATATACTATAAGAATAATATTTCACCTGCACCTCTGCACTATTTTCTCTCTAACCCCACTTGATCAGTAACAGTACTCATACTTAATTACTCTGTGATTGTGCATGTCGTATCTGTAAATTAAATAACTAACATTCTTTCACTTTGGAAAGGAATTCTGCCTATATTGTTGAAGTCAGTGTAATACAAAATAGAAGATCTCCTTCAACTGAGACTTAGGAAATTCCAACACTAGGGATATGTATGGTTGAGGTCTAAAAATAAAGAGAAAATTTTAATCGATAGTTTTCATATGTATTTTTACACGTGGAATACCAAAAAAGAGCCCACCATCAACCAACCAATTGCACAACATGATTGTCCATAGTTCTTGAAGGTTCGATTATTCTCTCGTGTATGTGTCTATTTTAATCTACACTTTAAATTAAACCATAATACATAGTACAGATTTAAACCAGAATTCCACTCAATCAAGGAATCTAATCTGATAAACCATAATCTCTTGGAGCAACCGAATACAAAAGTGGATTACCAGCCAAAAACAGCAACATTATATCAAAACTTTAATTTAACAGTGAGTGATAATCCAAATTGAGTAAAGAGTAAATTAAAATTGTTTTATCCTGTTTTTATAACTTTATAGACAATTTATTCACGCATCATCACTAATCATGTTGACAGCCCGTGATTTTTTTGCTTTGTTGGGAAAAATCTTCATCATATGTCTTTGCACAGCTGAATCAACAAAAATCCTTATAAAATTTGTTTGCTGTTACTTTTGTTAGAGTACTATTATTAGTGCTCATAATGTATATATGGGAGGGACTCTTGTTATACTGTTATTTATTTTTATATGATGTAAGACTCAAATAAAATAAGATTTATACACCATCTAATGATAGATAGTCCTATATCTATTCATTGTCTCATAAATTATGAATACAAATATCACTTCTTTTTCCTTATAACTTAGATCTAGCTTCTGTATCCACTTTCTTGGGATGAATGTTCACCATCTCCCCATCATCACTGGTCATTTTCACCACCTCCATAAGAAACCTTTTCATCACAACCCGTGGCAACACAATTGGCACAACAATCCCATCCTCGCCTCTACTATTCCTGAACCGAGCAAGGTAGCTAATCAGCGGAAAGGCACCAACCTCCATAAACAGGCCTTCCCCAACCAAAATCAACTCTCTCAGAACCGACACGTGTCATGTCGCCCACCAAGAAGTGACCGGCAGTCCTGTACATGGGACGCCTCTTGACCACCAAAAAATCAACCACCGACCTTTAAGTACTCTTCGTTCACTCTCCTCTTTGCTTCCCCAATCAATTCCAAAGCATACCCCAGAGGGTTTTGGCACAACGAACCAGCCTCAGATATTGCAGCTGGGAACACAAGCGCGTTCCCATAGTACCCTTTTGGCATTTTGACCTTACCGTGAGCGGTGATGAAGCATGACAAGGCAACAACCTCGTTGCGGTCCACGTCAAATGCCAACGTGCGGCATTTCCAGAGACACGCTGACAGTAACTCGAGTGTTAAGCAGTTGCGGAGGTTGTTCGGAAGACTGTTCCTGAGTACGAGAATCTGTTTTGGGCCAAAGACGAAAGATTGGTGGGCCATATTGTTGTTGTATAATGAATGGTCGGTGGCATTATCCTCGTACTCGTGGTGCACGCATGTGATGCGTGGAGGATTTCGGGGGCTTAATAATTGTCTTTGCCACACAGGTGGCTGCCGGAGTGGTGCGTGTGAATCCGTCACCACTGTTGCCACCATGTTGAGGAATTGAGCTAAGCCGTAAGAGTCTCACACTTTGTGGTTCATGAGAAGGGCAAATACGAATCCTCCACATGATAAACGAGTCACCTGAATAACACACGTCATTATGTATTGACGGGGTAACAGAAGTGTTTGATTTTTCATAAATCGTCTCAAAAATCTCATATTGAAGTTTAAACTTATAATCTCGTATTAATTACCCAAACCAACTAATATGAAAGCATTGAGATTTGAGAATATATCACGTATGATAACAAATAACTGAGTATCATCTATATAGTTTTTTTCTTTTTCACATTCATAAACTTATCAAAATCAATCTCTGTAACATTTTTTTATCTATGTAAATTCATAGTAAACATTAAAATCACATCAATATTATTCAAGTTACACTTAGAATATTATACCAACTTTTTTCACATAATCTACCAACATCACAATTAAATCATGTGAACCATTTCAAACTGAAAATAAATTAATCCGCACACTTGATTTTATCGTATTAATTCATAATAATTTCAATTTAATCAAACCTTAATTGAGTCCAGGTGAAAAAATAAAGCGCTCTATTTTATCATATAGAGTTTTGAACTTAGACTATAAACATTTCTTCAAACAGAAATGTTAAGTGACACACTGGATGGACACACAACTCTAAGTGCTTGCTTGGACGGGTTTGATTAAATTCGAACCCGATCTAATTTTTATATTTGATCAATTTTTGGAGCTTAAATCTGAATTGATAATGACCCAATTAATGACTTAATCAGACTTTCAAATAATATATGAAAATTTGAACATTTTACATAATAAAGCTATGAAATTTTATAAGTGAAAAATAAAATTTAAAAACAATTTTATCATATATATTTCAAAATAAATCCTATCAATATAAAAATAATATCAATTTATATAAAATGTATTAATTGAACTATAAAATATAGTAATTTGTCACTAATTATTATTAAAAAATCTTCAAAAGAATTATTAACTTTTCTTGTCAAGTCAACTCAAAATATAACTTAACTTTACCCAAAAATATAAGGTCAAATTTCAAGACCCAAACCTATCCAAATAGTTGCGGGCTAAGCTAAATTGGCGGGTTGTGAACACCCTTGCTTGCATGTTGGGAATTTCAATAAAATAGAATTGGACAGTAAATCTAAGTTCAAATAACACTCCTCTACTTCAAATCCACCATTACTCCCATACTTCCAAAAGTAATTGTCCAAAAATTAATACATAACCGATATGGATAGCAATCGTCCCTAGGAAATAGTATCACACACTATATTTAATTATTAGCTAGTTACCCGAAACAGCAACAGAGGGCAGCCAAGAATGGCATCAGATCCAGGCACTCGGTGTAGAAACTGTTTCATATGAGGACAAGGTGGTCAAATTGAGTCACCTAGCTGGTCCAATGCAATGTCAGCCTCAGCTTCAACGAACAAGACACCCTCACCAGTACAATCCGCAGAGAGCTTTCTATTAGGCCCTTGTATGAGCCTACCAGCCAATGGATAGTAGTGTACAAGCGCCCGAGAGATGGCTCTCACGATCACTTTTGCTGGATCTGCTTCTCTCATGCTTGGGCTGCTTTTGTAAAACATTATGAGTGGGAGATGCATGCGAAGCCCCTCTTGGTCATCTATGTCTGATAGCTGCTTTATTTCTTTTGGGGTCGGTTCTGCTGGCACCACCAGCAAAGGTTCACTATGCCTTACAGAAATTGCATCGCACATGTTGGAATCCATGTGTGTGTGCTGCACAGAGAATGAAGAAAGGAAAATATTAGAGTGAACTAGACAGTCAAAAAACTTCATCAAAAGTTTGTTTTCAGAATAGTGTGACGTGATTGTTAGCCTTACATGAATGAATTGATCATGCCACTTTAAATCATCCAAAATAAGTCAATAACTATAGGGAAAAATACAATTTACTCCCCTATATTTTAGGTCATGTGCATTAGGCCAAACTTTTTAAAGTGTGCAATTCGATCTTGAACTTTCTTAACTGCAAAAAGGCCTTTCTGTAAAACCTCCACTCCCACTGCTAAGTGGTCACGTGACATACATGTGACATACTTTTTTGACAAAAGTGCCCTTATCTTATAAGAAATTTCCCACCTCAATTCTCTCTAACCCTTCCCAATAGCAAACTCCAACCCACTAAAAACACCTTTGAACATTGAAGCCTTTCCCTAAAGAACACTGGTAACACTGAAGCAACGCATACATCATGAATCCCTAACCCCAACCATATACATCATGAATCCTTGAACTTCACCAACTTCCATCAAATTGCAAAAAGCAAACCTTAACTCAAATTGAAAATCCAATAAACGAAAACAATTCTCAAAAATCCCCAAAACCAAACAACAAACAATTCACCAAACATTTTTTCAAAGAAAAAATGGACCAACTTTGACTATACAATTTCAATTCAACAGAAGAGAAGCAAAAGTTCAAACCTTTCTGTTCATCTAATGCATCATGATACTTCGAAACGGGTGAAGCTCCACCTCATCCCTAACCCTAACCTTCCCTTGAACCCCACCGCCGCCGTCCTTCTCCTCCGAGTATTGCACCACAACGACGGGGCATACACAGTGATGAACACAATAATCACTAACACTCCCCAACTTGCCACCTTTGGCGACCTTCTTGGCGGCGAAGTCGCCAACTTTCATTGCTACTTCTCTGTCATTGCTGTGCCCTCGGAGGCGCCAGATTCCTCGTCGATGATGCTGAGGTCAACGAAGCCCCAGTCGGCACTGAGCCCTAACTTTTCCACCTCCAAACGCAACCTCTCCTTCATGTCATGGTCCTTCACAATGTGGATTATGAATGGGATCTATGCTTCCACAAGCAGCCATGCAAGGTCGCTCACCTTCGTCACTGTGAAGTTGTCGTACTCATCTTCTAGTCTCTTCCGCTGACTTCTCCGTCATTGCTTCGTCGTTGCCATTTCTAGATTCCTCATGAGCGATGCTGAGGTTGAAGGAGCCATAGTCGGTGCGTAGAGGATGCTCGTGGGACACGCGTCAGGAGGATCACGACATCACAAGGGTAGAGGTAGTTTTGAACGGCCCATCGGACGGCGTGGAACTTCAACTATGGTGGCTTGAGATTAGGGCGTGTTTTTCTGAAGGTTGGAGAAGGGAAAAGGGTTAGGCTAGGGTTGGATTGGGGTGGGAAATTTCTTATAAGGGGAGGGCATTTTTGTCAAAAGTGTGTCACGTGCATGTCACGTGACTACTTAACAGTGGGAGTAGAAGTCAGTTAATGAAAGGACCTTTTTGGCACCGTTAAGAAAGCCTAGGTGTCGAATTGCATCACTTTAAAAAGTCAAGGTCTAATCTGCACATGACCTAAAATACAAGGGGTAAATTGGATTTATCCCATAACGCAATTTACCCCATAACTATATATCAGAATTTGTAGCAAAGATTCAGCTAATATTTTTTTGTATGTGTAGAATTCAGGAATACATACCCTCGTGAAGTATGCCTGAATATGGAAGGCACACAATAAGCAATGAGAAGTCACACCCGCACGAAACCAGGACGAAGGCACTAATTGGCGTGCTTGGAGAACGTTTAGAGGGAAGAAACGTGCTGGAAACTATAACGAGGCCGAACACCTTTCGCGTTTCCCGTCACACTAGTAAGATAATCAGACAACACAATCACATATTCACACATCTATATCACATTCGACTTTAATTATTGGAAATATTATGCAACCAAAAATATAATGGCAGGATTTTATATTCATAATAATGTAAGCCTTCAAAAAAACTAATGAGTCATACAATTTTATTACATCAATAAAACAATATCTTATTTATTGTCTGACGAGTTATCATAAAATTTTTACTTTATACATGTTTGTCTTCTTCCTGAATAATAGTTTTGTCGGCAATTTTTATTCGGTTAGAAGTTTTATCTGAATTTAAGCCATCTTAGAACAGGTAGAGGCAAAAATAGTAGAGACAATAGAGATGAAGATATGAAAAAGATTGTCTCTGCATTATGTTTAGTAGTAGAGTACCAAGTCATAACAATAGTCTCTATATTTTATTTGAAAATATGGAGACAAGATAAAAAATATATAATAAAGACATTATTTACCCCTATCAGGCTGAAAATATTAAATTTTTTTATCTCCATGTCTTGTATCCATTGTTCCTCTATTTTGAGAATACAGAAATTTTTGTATTTTTTATTTTGGGACAGAAAATTTTTTATATTTTATATCTTTCCATAAATAAACAACTTTATATATTTAATATTTCTATATTTTCTGCCCGGAACATAAATCAAATACTACCTCAGTGTCTTTCATAACCCTTTTCCTTTTTTTTTTCTTTTTCTTTTTTGATCTGGAAATAACACTTTTCCTTTTGCTCGTGTCTTTCCAAACTATATTTTTGTGTGGTCTGATCTTTCTTAACTTTGAACCAATTATGTATTTCCAATCCAAAGGATGCACCGCTAAAGAGCCCGAAACTATTGGACCAGACCGCATAAGTCAAAATTCAGAAATGAGGTCCATAACAACTTAGTGCACCAAAACAAAAAACACGTTTTTTTTCCACGGGCAAGTACTGACTAGGCACAGTAGTAACTTTTTTTAATGTATTTGTATGAGTGTCGGATAATTTTAAGAAATTAAATATAGCTAATCAATCACTAAAAAATAGTTTGAACTGATTTATTAGTGCGATACTGTTGAAATGGCGGCTTGTATTTTCATCTAACAACAAAAGGAATAGTATTTCTAAACCACTTCATAGAGTGACAAAACAACCCATCAAATTGACTCACTAACTAATCATTTTTTAAGAGAGTTAACATTTTCAACTTAAATAATCAAAATTGATCAATTCATGCCCGTCATATTTTATGGTTAACCTGTGACGGGCGGAAAGTTTGGCAATCATACTATAACACGTCTGCCGCCATTTTATGGCTAACCTCCACCCCGCCCTAATTGGCACCCCTACCAATTCATGGACAAATGCACAATATAGTTCAGGATCATTCCACTTCATGAGAGGGTCAATGCCCAGCAATGCGATAGGAGAAGACAAAGTTTTATGTCACAAGAGGTGAGATCGCTAGGAGATCACATCAACTAGGGATTGAAGAAGAAAGATACGGAATGGATGTGACTCCATAGGGTGTCATATTTTTTTTTCAATAATTATAGAAGGCTCAACTCTCAAACAATAAAGTATATCATCCTCTCAGCAAAATAAAACCAAAGAAAAATTACCACAAGGGGTTAACTTCCAGTCTAATTAGTAGTTGGACCCATTAATTAGGTCTGTAGGAATAGTTAGTTGATTATAATTATAAATAAGGGACACTATTATAATCAATAAGAAACTAGTTAATTATAAATTAACTTGGTTTATTTTGAAGTCTTTCTCCCTTCTTGAAGAGAGAGGTCTAACATTAACTCAAAACATAATAATCATATATTGTGTTCGCAAATCATCTACCCACATCCATGACCCAATCACGACATGAGTTCTACGTACAATATGATTTAAGAAGGGGTTAACTCTTCACTTTATTGATCACTTTACAAACAAACTTTAGGGAATCCACATACTTCAAGAACAACTATTACTTATAAACGTTTCAATTTTTACAATTGTTATGCTTTAACTCTCATAATATGATAAACTACTTTCTTAAAATTTCATATAGTTAATTGTCAAATTTGAAATTACATGGTTTTCTTTTTGTGCACAGAGAATAGAGACAATTATCACTACTGTCTTTTTACTGAGCAAGTCAAAACAATAGCCCAAAAAAATGTATAGATTGGGCTGAAAATATTGGAATAAAAACAAAAATTGATCCAATTCAACCCAACCTGATGGCCCGAGCAATAATTTTTATCTTTTAATTTTTATAATTAACAAGAAAGCTTGACTCCTAATGAGGGAAGCAACAACACATGGCATGAGTACCGCAAAGATAACAAACCATCCATATAAATAGAATTCACCCCACGGAAGAAATTTTTTCAAAGATAGAAAAACGTTGGAGTTTCATTCTTTAATACAGAAGAAAAAGTGTTTCTCGAACCTATATGGCATAAACATAATACAAACACCATATATTAATGTGAATTTAAATTAATATAAAGGCATATATGTATTGAAATAAAATAAATATATCATATATTTATGTGAAACAATTGTTGTATTCAATCTCGAAATATAGAAGGCCGTGGTGATAATTCCTATTTAGTGATCACAGATTAAAAAGACTCCTGAGACTGTTTTAATTCTCCCACAACCAGTATAGTCTCTAGTTATTTTAGTACAAAGTTTCATTTAACTTCTCGAGAGTCAACAAAATGAGCCACAATGATGAATAACCAATAAAAAAAATTTGGTCCTTAGGCCAGCTTGTGGCCCGAATATGTTGGGCTGGGCTAGCATTATTTTAGCCTGAAACTAATTTAGTCTGAAATGGCCTGACTCAATGTGATATGGCTCATTTTGACAGCCCTATTGATGACCATGAAAATAGAGAAATATAGCTGGCTTCATATGGACTCACTAAAGTATGTTTCTATGAGTTTGAGTTTTGGAAAGAAATGGAGAGAGAGAGAGAGAGGATTTGTGGTGTAAACGAGTGCACATGCCTGTATATATATAACAAAGAAAACATGCGTCAAAAGTTGTTGTCACATCCCCGAATTTTTATAATTTTCTGATGCTACTAGTAATTCATCCCATAGGATAAGGAAATTCCTCGCTAGCTGTTGCAATGTTTGTATTTTTCAATAATTAGATTCACAACCCAAATTAGGGAGTAAGAGAGGTTCAACATGGTACACAATACAACTGGAAACTCGACCTGTAAAAGATTCTAACACTACACCTACGTACTCTAACTATCACAAAACAACTTAGCATCATAATTCCACCATACCCATTCTGATATTTTTGGCACCTGCAAGTTCTAATGAACACGTTCCAGCAGCCCCCATTATAAAAGCACTTATCCACCAATATCTTCTACTTGTCCCAATACAGGCCTTTCTCCTTAGTATGTTGCTGCACCTTCCTTCCAGGCTTATCTTTGCATGTTTTCTGAGCTATCTCCACTTTCAACAGCCTTCAAAATTCTTACTTCTTAGCTCAGACATGGCCATTAAAATAAAATGTCACCATCCTTAAGAAGGCAACACCTTTGCTTATTAATTCGATCAAGATCTGTCACCAGATGGACCATCTATCTTATTGATCACCTGTGTTGCAATATTTTAGGTGATTGATTGAAATAACAACCATAAATCATGTTAAGCATGGAAAAATATGGAGGAATGTAGACCACTCATTAAAAGTTACGTTGTTTCCTGCTCCATTTCATGAATAATGAAGACGAAGAACATTCAATTAATGAAGTCTATATCGGTCGAAGTCTATTAGTAGTCTCCATTGTTCCTTCTGGTGCCACTAGAGTATAGTAGTTATAATTTTAGTTATTGAATAATAAAAAATAAAAGCACTTTTAGATTTATGAAAAATAAGGATAGAAATGAGTCAAATTAAAAGCTATGTTTGACTTAAGGTTAGCACGAAAACAAATTAAGATGGTTGATCTCCGACTGCTTGAGTTCAGTGTTGCTCGTGCTCAATTAGTCGATGTTAATTTTCATATTACGATGTGAAACCTGTATGCAAGATAAGCAATTGCCCGCTAAGAAAAAAAATCAGTTTAAAAGATTTTGATTTCTCTATAATCGGCTTAATATGGTTACACGTATTTATAATTGTTCTCCTTCTCAATATGGAATTGAGGATTGTAAAAATGATTTGAAATATAACTAATTGTGCAGTACGAATGAAACTTTAGGATTTTTGTTACCTAACTAGATGTCTGTGAGGGTTACGAATGTTCCTTTTAGTGTGCGTTTGGATGTAGCAATTATAGGGAGAAATATAATTTTTGAAAGGATTTAAAATTTATTATGATAAAATATTATTTGGATATTCACTTAGAAGAAATTAAAAAATTCAAGGGATTTTAAAAAAGAGATTTTATCTACCTAAAATAAAGGATTTTAACTTCCACCTATAAAAAGGAAATTTTGGAAATCCATGTACACATAAGTACATATTTTTCTCCTTTTGGTAAGTCTTACTTTTATTATATTCCATTACAATTTCTTTATATTTATGAGATTTTTGTTTAATGTTCTTTTTAATTCATTTTGTTTCATTTTAAATTTTTTAATATTCAATTTATATTACATGATGTTATATTTATGTATCATTCTATTTTATTTATATAACAAGTAAATTTTATAATTCAAATTTAAAATATTTTGTGAATAAAATTTAAGATAATTTATGAAATATGAACTCATTATAATTGATTTTAAATCGGTTGAATATTGATTATTAATAGAAAAAATTTATTTTAAAAAAAATACATTGTGTTTTTCAAATAAAATATGTTAAAATTAAGGTAATGTAATTATCTCACCCAAACAAAGTATTTTACAAATGAAGAAAATGTAATTATCTGTCCAAACAAAAAATTTAAAAATTAAAGAAAATTCAATTGAAACATTTAATTTCCTAACATTTTAAATTTCCTTATAGTTTAGAAATATTCCATCCAAACGCACACTTAAAGTTTCTTTAGAATCCAATCCTTTTAGATTTACTCTATTGGGAATTCTACAATCTAAGAAACACAAACACTTTTAAAATATATGCCATAACCGAATAAATACCCATATTATATAGACATGATCCTCTGACATTCTTAGCTAAAATATTTTAATTTCAAATTTTTGTTTTAAAATTGTGTCAATACTAAAGAAAGATTATAGTAGTAGTAATAATAATAAAGTTACGAACTTATTTCTGGCATACTTTTTTTTGGTAGACTTATTTCTGATATACTAATATAATCTAAAAACTTGTTATAAACAGGACATATATATGCACTAAAAATATAATTGCTTCCATAAAAAAATGCGACAGAATGATTATCCATTTTTTCCCTAGTTTTTAAATCAACAAGCATTGAGTGAAAAGAAAAATGCAGTGCAAATATTACCTGTGGACTCTTTTTTTTTTTTTTCTCTTTTCTTTGAAGTGTCCCTACAAAGATTAACGTAATAAAATAAATCATTCAGACACTGTTACAGCTAAAAATCATCTCAATAATTAGTTCAATTTAGTTTAATATGTCAGAAGTTCAAAATTATAATTTGAACAAATACTTGATCCTTAAAGCTTCGATCCACGCATAACTCACTAAATAATATTCATTTTCTTCTGTTATATGCTATGTTTGAGTCTCACTATTAAAACAAATAGTAAGAAATTACACATGATAAGTTCATGTAAAATTTTAATATAAAAAGATTCATTCATGTCTTTCCATTGTATTAAGATGATTGCATAGTGCCACATCTGTCTTAAACTCAAAATTTGACGGTTTATAACGTAATTGCTTTGGTACTAACGTTAATTGGGTGGTACTAAAACATGTCATAATAATGCAAATTTTTATTGGTTCATTTGTCTATATTAGCGTCCAGTGCATTCATTCAATAAATTTAAATATTGAAACCTATAAAAAAAATTTCTAATTTATTTCTACAAATTATTAACCAATACACAAACTTAATAAAATCTTCAACTCATCCCTCAACTAAATCCTAATTTCTAACTTCGTGTCTCTCCATCCTCTTCTCCTTCTTCAATCCGATTTGTGACAGGAAATTGTTGAATTTCTTGTTGAAACTTGGGAGGAAGAATGTCTACATCTCTGATCAAGCAAAACAAGCATCTTTTGCAAATTATTGTAAGCTTTAGTTGCTGTAAGTTTCTTATCAAAGTGCTCATGTTTTAGATATGATGCTTCTTGTTCTCACTGGAAGAAGCGATAGGAGAAATTTTATCATCGGAATGGAGCTTCTTGATCCCAAAGTTCATTTATCAAATACACAACATAAAATTTTCGATTCATACCTAGATTAAATCCCTAATTTCTTCCACCCTATTTTTCCAATCTTATCGATTTGATACGCTCCCCACCAATTCATGTGAAAGTTCTCTCAATTTCCAGGTTGACTCAGAATTTGGGGATATATTAGCATTCAAGTAGCATGCTTACATTAAAAATTTAAAATCATTCATTTTGTATACCCGAAATGCAGTTCAGATGCTTGAATATGGAGACTTGAAATCAAAGCTACAAGGTTCAAACTCATTCATATTGGGGAAAAAAGGGAATAAGATTAATGAAAGGAAAATGTCCCATCGACATCATGTTGCCCAAAAATCAAAATCCTGCTGAGCAAAAGGGAATTCCTAAGAGCAACTCCAGCGCGGTCTCTTCCTTATTGAATTTTGTGATTGGACGGTCCCTTTTCAAGGGCTGCGTGCTGGAGAGAATAGGCAGTAAAGGACCCGTCCCGTGGTCAGGGAACGTCTCTCAACAGATTGTTCATCAAAGAAAGCCATTGATCAATGGTTAAAAAATTTAAAAATAATTATTTTATTTATATTTACTCTATAAATACTAATATTTTCTCAATTTTTTTACATTTCATTTATATTCTTTCCAATATCATTCTACTCCTTTAATTGCACAAATTCTACTCCTCCATTACACAAATTCTACTCAATTTTTTTCAGTAAAATGGACCCAAATTACTTTAATTTAAATTCTTTTCTTAGTTATTTGTAAAATTCCAATTGCCCTTAAATTTAATTATATAATATTTTAATTATGTAGCACTTTTAAAAAATAATTTAATGTTTTAAGATATTAAATTTCAATTTAAATTTTTTTACTTTTAATTTAATTTAAAAAACAAATAATAGCAACTTAATATTATTAAAAAATGCAGGACCAAAAGTGAAGCAAAAAACCTTCCACTAGAGTAAAAGATCTAAGTTTGCTTCTTCACTTTTATGACATATTGCAGATATTCCAAATAGTTGGGTCAAAATAGGGATTCATTTCACCAACATTCTCTAATACTTTATTCACATGCTACAAGCTCCATTCTCGATCTTGCACGGTCATATTCTTCTACTCTCCTCCACAGCCTCCCAAGAGAGAGCGGCAACTCGCAGCGAGGATGGTGGCTAAGCGACGTAGCGGCAACAGCCCTTATTGGTGGTGGTGGTGGTGATGTCTGATACGACTGAAAAGATGAGAAGAACCAGGGACTTAGTTCAAGGATTAAAAGAAAATTTTGATAAGTTTGTATATTTGTTAAATGGCCCTTGGGGATAAATCAGAAAAAAGTTATGAATGTCGATGTTTAACAATATTGATTAGAAATTAACTAGACATTGACATGAATTAGAAGACCAATAAAATTTTGACAGTGTGTTTTGGTACTATTCATTTACTGAAAATACCCAAGTAAACACCGGTTTACAATAGAGCTCAAATTCGGTGAACGCGTAATGTTAAATACCAATTTTCATCGATCAAGATATAGTAAACACAACACAACCTACATAGGAAAAATATATAAATTTGATTTCGCAAGACTGCCTAGTGTCAAAGCAATGACTCCCACATGTTTCTCACATACCCAACATGACAGGAAGTAAACAAGGAGATACAGTGAATAACTTGCACCAATTCAACGGATAGAGTCATCTTTTAGCCCAAAAAAGGTGAGATTCTCAACTCTTCAAATCACAGCTACTGTGTACCGGCGAGAAATTGGAGGGTTATGCGGAACCAGAAAACTGTGATTGGAAAAGCCAGACAACAAGGCACGCTCCAAGGCCCAAAAGCAAACACAATGTCAGATAAAGACCATTTTGGCGTCAGCTAGGAACCTTTTGATCTGAGTTCAAGCGATATTCCACCCGTCAGTTACGTTACGTCGAGCTGCAATACATTATAATAAAAGTTGACGTCACATCAAAGAGACCTGCGGAGAGGTGCGAGGCAGACATCAATCTGGAACTCCTCTATCCTCGTCTACACTCTACAATCACATCCACTGGGCTACTGCGCAGTTCTGCTTTCTTTAACTATGGATTGTGTACCCTTATGAATTCCTACGCCTTGCAAAATGCAAACTAACTGCAAGGTATCCGTTACATTTCTTTCCAAATTTTATCAAAAAATCAAAGCTGAAAAGTTTCTTCCAGGTGGCGAGACCCAGCAAAAACAGAATACATAGCAGAACCAGCAACAGTGACAGTGGAATAAATAGCAGAACCAACAATAGAACAATTAGGCTGTTATATAGGGAGGGACCACTGTGATGAGAAGGTTTAACAGACAACCGTACTTAAAAGTATCAAACCTTCAGCCAAAATGTAAAGATTCCCTTCCTCCTCTGCCCCCTTTTATTGTCTGCCTTCTTGTATTTTAACCAAATGTTTTCCATCTGTTTGGAGAAATGCTTGAATGATAATACAACAGAAATTCCTTCACCCCCAGAGCCCATATGGCTCGAATTCAATTTTTATTGAAAAGAATAAAAGCTGCTAGGTTCTAATCATGTTATGCCCTAATTTTTCCAAGCAGTTAAACCATTAAGTAACAGGATTTTAGATTTAAGAACATAAGCTCCTGGATAAAACCATCAACCTGCATGTCTGAATCTATTGTTTCTTTTTTGAACGTTGGTAACTCATTATGCACTCAAAGTCTCAAACCCCACTAAAAGGTTTGAGCAGACACTTGAAGGCCAAACAGTGATGTGAAATTTCACCATCAAAGTTTCCCGAACAATTAAAATTCTAATAATTATACTTACCAAGGAACCCTACTTCCTTATTACCAAAAGAACTGCCACAATCATGACAAGGGAGAGAGAAGGAAACATTATAAAGAAAACATTATTGTACCATCAAGATTCACTACCAAAAAAGGTTCTCGGGAGATGTAATTTTTGCCAGTTGAGTCCTTAGCAAATACAGAGTTTATACTCTATACTAATATCTCAAATTAGCCAATTCTAGAACAAACCAACACTAAGAGCAGGTATCAAGCAAGACAAGCTTCAATTAGGCTAGTATCGAGAGTTTTACAGATGATGGAAGGGAGTGTCTAATAATGGAATAAAAGAGAAAGGTAAGAAGTAAAGTGGAGTGACGTGAAAAGACTATCTCGCTCTTTTGTTTAGAAATCATTTTCATTCCCTCCTTAAACCCCTCAATTTGAAAGGTAATAAAAACTTGATTTTGAGTGGCAAAGGAGGGACAAATTGTCCCTTGCTAGCCATGCCACTCTCCCCTCTAAAATTATTTCCAAACAATGGTCATTTAACTTTAGCTTTACCATTCTTTGCCATTCCCCTCATTTTCATTCTCCCAATCATAGCCTTAGTCATTCAACTCAAGGTTTTCCCCATGAATAAATCACTTACTTTTCATCCAAACAACGGGAGGAGCACATCTCTATCATATTATGCACACATTTGTCTAGCATCGTGGACAACTAAAGTTCTTTCACAAACTTGGATAACCAAATAAATAATTCAATGGACCCAAATAAGCTGTTTCCTGTTTATTTTCAAAAGCTGAAGGGACACTATTAGATATTCATATGCAGTTAAAACACTAAGCTTGTATCAAATTTGCGTAAATGCATATATTAAGATGAAGAAATGCATTACTCTTATAAGTATGTTAACAATTTGTAGCTCATCATATTGAAAAATTACTACAGAGAAAATCACTTACTTTGGGAGAGAATGTTACAGAATCAAATTTCTCTGCATGCAAAGAATGAGGAAGAAAAATTCATATTACCACATGGAACGAAAGGTAATTAATTGTTTCCACAAGCACCTAGTATGTAAGATCAGGCAAACAGCATTATTGCATAGGGTTTATGCATAGAGATATACAGGCTGGTGCATATCAAGAGCTCCAAGATGAATTGGCAGAGAGTAATGATGTATCCTCCTACAAATCTCCCTATATAGTAATTGGAATAAAGAAGTACATACAAATCGTAGCTAAATGACAGACATTTTCATGGCTGTTAATTTGCATTTTTTATTTTTTTCACCGTGAAGGATATATTACTTGGGAAAGGAGAGAGGCTGAACGAGTTATTATGATTAAGATTTAATTTTGATGCTTCTATCATGTATTGTCAAATAAGCAAATATAGCTCACTCTCATGCCCATTACTTGAAAGGTCATACAAATGGAGGATGAGAAATTTATAGTATAAAACTATTTTACAGTGTTAAGTCATCAAAATTAAACTATAATGAATTATAATTGAAGGAGAAGTTATTGTGAGGGGTTTAAAATAGTGAAAATTTGCGAATATTACAATTGAACACCAAAGAGGGAAATCCCCTTTATATACAGTATCATAAAGTATCATTGAAGTTTGCAGCATTTTTATGACAATGAAAAAACCAGCAGCCAAACCAATTAAGGTGCACACTGAAAAGTGAAAAGAGGCATGTTTGAACAAAGCAATACGCACCACAACTGGCAAGAGGCATAGACAAAAAGGAACTCCACATTTCCAGGTCGCATTCTCATGTGATAAGTTCTAGGTATCTTTCAAACCCTTGCCCCAAAACAGAGATAAGAAATAGTTTTCACTTTTCACTTGAGAACAAGGATTCCTCAAAGCACCTATTAGACAACGATAACACGACATCTATTTTGACCACACATCAAACACTGAAGATCAGATCTTTATTAGATAAGTGTTAGAACCTTCAACAGAGTATACTATCTTCACGGGATATCAAAACATGGAACAAAGAACAAATATTTAAGGCTAATTGCTGTCCAAGTGGTAAGTCCCACCTGACCTCACATGATTGGAAAATTCAATTGGTACTTACAACAGGTGCTGCAGCAAATTAATATACTCAAACTCCTGTTGCTTTATGCATCAAACCGAAACAATCAGTGGTATTCTAGAATCATCCTCAACTTGTATTTTTCCAGTTTCAAAAAGCTAGTTAGAAGAGTTAAATTACTCTCCTATCAGGCCATTCATTTCTGCTCAATAACTCCACACAACTCACCTAAAACTCCTTCTGTCCAAACTTAATCCTTTTTTGCTCTAAGAGCAACATCAAGCAATCGAAAACTAGCTCACAAGCAACGCAAAGGGAAGCGTCGCACTAAACAGTCATCCACGTGGCATGCATTCAGCTGATCAAAGCAGAACCACATCATAGAGCCTCAAACATACATTTTCTACTTTTGTTTCTCCAATCAGAACCTAAGAATTAACAAATCCACGATTGTTTTAGTTCGAACACAACTTTCAGATCAGATTCATTTACGGAAAAACCAACGCGAAACCGAACAACAAATCATTTTTTCCTTGCAGACTCGGTTACTATTGTTTTAGTGCGAACACAGTTTTAACACAAGCATATATATAGGGAAAATAAGCACGAAACCTAACTAGATATCTTCCTCCTTAGATTCAGATACATAGCATCAAGATCTAAATTATTAATTACGATTTTCGGATATACGATTTTCCACATATATCCGATTAATAATCTACTAAATCTGCAAGAAAACTTCGGATCTGATTAACGGTAACTGTTAAAAAAGACAATAAAATTTACTGGTGGCGGAAGGTCGGAGCAGAGATCTGAGCGAAACTCGCCGGAAAACCACTCGAGTCTTCACCGCGGCCTCCGATTCAGTTGATGCAAGGCGGGATCCGGATTCGCTGCCGGCGACCTCCGCCGCCGCCTCCATTAACAAGCGAGGATCGGTTCCCGACCTGCACCAAGCGAATTAGAGACCGCGCAGTGAGAGAAGAACAAGAAGAATTATTATCATCGTAGCCGCCACCGCAATCGCAGCTTCTTCCCTAGCAAAACCAACACACACACACACACAAAGAGAAACCGTTCTCTCTCTTCAACGAGAGCGGTAGAGAGAGAAAGTTAGAGAGAGAGGGAGAATCGAAGAGCTAATCTAAACCAAACTACCCACACCACAGTATTTAGTAACGGGAAAGAGTCCGGGGTAGCAAGGGGTTATTTATAAAGAGGACAGACGAAGACGATGTGGACACGTGGCGGAAAAACGCTCTCACGATGGATTGCACTGTACACCCAACACGTTACTGGTTTTTTTTCATTTTTAATTTTTTTAGAAAAAGAAAATTAAAATAATGAAAGCGGTAAGAGAGAGGGAGAGAGAGAGAAGTGTGGGAAATGGTCATGAATTTCGAGTGAAATTACGGAGGAATGCCATTAAGTGAAGTACGTGGATGCACGTGCACGTGTTCTGAGACTGCAAAGCGTTTTCCTGAATCCACTGCGGGTTTTCACTGCTGGATTTGAAATCGGCACGAGGTTTGGGCTATTATGGGCTGCACTTGTGTATGGTTAACTCTTACAATATAATAAATAATAACATTTAGCATAATTGATAGCCGATTAGGCTATTTAAACATCTACGAATTAGTTATTGTTCTTAACTGTGGATTTCATGAAAAAAATTCTACAATATAATAATTTAATAATGTGAAACAAAAATTGTCCACAGACTTTTATCTTTTCTTTTTTTTAACATGATTTGTTGACGAAAAAAAGGACTTTTATCTTTGTCACTTCTTCTCCGCCCCCCTCTTCTTTTCCCTCCCTCTACATAGGTGTGATTTTAAAAAGTCAATAAGTGTTAGGTGAGATTTCTGAGTGATGAATTGATTGGCCCCACTTTCCCTTGACTATAGTGGTGGCTTGTATATGTGAAAGAGAACATTGAATAGAGGACGATTTCTGATGTATCATGAAGTATTGAAGTCCGCATTTGATTTAACTTTGGAAATTGAAAATTGTGGTTTGTGTTATGCTCAATAGAATGCCGACTTTTTTCTGTTCTAGCAACCAAAATATATATATATATATACTCACAGTAATTTTATTCATTAATTTTGAGATTGTTGATTTTCCCTTCGATAATGTATTAGTACATGAAAAAGCATGTCTATTAATACATGAGTAAACATAGTTAAATTGTACTGTTACTGTTTTTTTGGGCAGGTTGTACTCCTGCAATTTGAAATTTGAAGTATCATACAAATAAAAAGATTCAATTGAATGACAATACATTTTTTTAATTATATAAAAATCTTTACATTGTTTGATTTTTTTTTTTTAAAAAAAACTTGTACATGGTAAACACATTAAAATTAAACTCTTACCCTAGTATTACAATCAAAATATATTTATCTTTTATAAAAGATTGTGTAATAAATTTATATCTAGAAATGATTTCTTATAGCATTCAAATAAAATTATTTTAACATTAATTCTCC
The DNA here is from genome assembly GCA_030441495.1 of Dalbergia oliveri. NCBI lineage: Eukaryota > Viridiplantae > Streptophyta > Magnoliopsida > Fabales > Fabaceae > Dalbergia > Dalbergia oliveri. The sequence continues at coordinate 5,184,256 of JAMLFY010000004.1, forward strand.
AACAGTTAAAGCATTATTTTAAAATATAGATTAATTCAATAATATTAATTGTTTTAAAAACAATTCGCAAGGGTTCAGTTCAATTTAATTTACGCTTAACTGTGTTAAAGAAGATCAATGAATCTAATGACAATAAAATTTATATTTTTTCTCGATAAGAAATAATTTATTATTTTTTAATACCGGGGCTCATCGTTTAAGGTTAAGGACAACGGCAAAATTGCGATGCAGATTTTTTTCAATTAAACGATGCAGATTTTATGTTACTACCTAAATATGTCACAATCAAAATAAATTTATCTTTTGTTCACCAAAAAAAATAAATTTATCTTTCAAAGGTTGTGTTCAATTTTATTTTACGTTGAATAGAATGCTAAATTGACAACTGTGCTAAGTAACATGAATCCCGTTGACAGCAGGAATTTATTCTTTTTGAAGGCGTGGTTCAGCGTTTAAGGAAAAAGGCAAAATTTTAATTGATTTTACATTGTTACTTTAATATCACAATCAAAATAGATTTGCTTCTTCTATAAAGTTTATATAATAATTATATATCTAGCGATGAATTTTATATCATTTACATAACATTATTTCTTTAACATTTAAAATAATATTTTCCTCCTAGCGACAGGATTCCTCTCTTAGGAGGGCTTCAGCCGCAAAAGGATTTATTATTGTTATCATTGGTGGATAACCTGAAAAAAAAATGATATTTCAAATACAAATTAATATTTGTATCATAAATTCCTTAAAAGACATTGTAAAAGATTGTGTTCGATTTTTATTTTAAGTTGAATAGAATATCGACTGTGTGAAAGGAAATGAAATATATATTCGTTAACAATTTACTATTTTTTAATATAGTTTTTCAAAGTTTAAGGAAAAATGGTAAAATTCTTCAATTTAATTTTAATATATTGTCAGAGTAAAAATATTTATATAAGCATCCAATCATATATTACAATATAAGTAAAAGTGTTTGTCAACTTCAAACGAATTTTAAGTGAAGAAAATCAATATGATGACTTTCTTACTAAGCTGGAAACTAGTTCTGGACGCCTTTTAGAAGTTTGGAATAGAGATGACAAAAAACCCCCTAAAGTGGGTGCCTCCAGGGGTTTATCCTCAACGAGGATAAGGATGAAACAAATTTAGTACTCAGGATGGGACATAGTCCAGATTTTAAGGGCAGGGATGAGAAATAAGATTCTCACACCCTTGAATTCCCCATATATGTAGGGAGGGATCCATTTATAAGGTGTAAGCCTTGGTACACTTACAACTTTCAATAACTTTTTATAGGTATAAAATTTCATTAATCTAATCATTAAATTCAAAGTTATTACTTAGTAAATCAATTATATCAAATTTCATACAGTTTGAAAATGATTTGATTTGATATGCCACTTTATTTTAACGAATAATATGTTATTGAAAATATAAGTAAATATCAATTATTAGAATACATGCCTATTGTTATTCGATTTTTCTAAAATTTAACATGCTTGATCATCAATATAATATCACATAATTCAATGGTTTGATCAATTAAATTCAATTTCAATGAAGAGTTATTAAAGGGTGTAAGTGTATAAGATTTATACCTACTTAAACGATCCCCACTCATACACACACACACACACAAAGAAAAGAAAATCTTAACATACCTTCATTTTTAAATTATCTTTATTGGATTATGTTTGACTCAAATATCTATTATCTTAATTCAACATCTTACAAATAGAAATATACAATTAAATAATAGTATAAAACTCTTTTATACTAATAATAAATCAAAGTTATGCCAGATTTTAATGTTTAAATTACTATCTTGCCATGTTTGGAAAGATGACACTGGAAAAAATGATATTAAAGCTAAGGGGAGAACTGTTTTGTGATATATAGGTAGTGGGTCTCACTTATTATCTATTATGTGGGTCTAGCTTAGTTTGGGTCTCAATTCTATCCAATTGTAAATGATAGTATGTCAACACATGTTCCATAACTTCTATGTTCAAATAACACTGCTTTTAAAGTGGTGACCGATTTGATTAAAAGTGTATATGGAACTAATTTAAAGATTTAATTTAGATATATTCATTGTACTATCATCTAATCAAATTCTCCAAAATGCATAACTTTTGAAACTTGGGTGAGACTTTAACTTCTTGTGCAATCATAAATGCTTGTGTATGAAATATTTTTATACAAGCTACATTACAAAATTATGTGAGACTAAGTGTTTTTTCTTTTGTCCTATTTTCCAAGGTGATTTCCACTACAATAGGACTCAAATCCACTTATCTTAAAAAAATTTGAGCCATATTAGCACGTAGGCTGGTGATAAGTTCGTTGAAGTTATATGTTAGAGGACATAATTATAATTAGAAATTAGTTGAAGTTAGTTTAGTTAGTTAGACATTAGTTAGTAGTTTGTTTTGCCCCTTACTCTATATAAGGGTGCTTATACTTGTATTACATTACTTTTTCTCATCATTAGTAAAATTTCATTTCAATATTCACTTAATTATTGCTCTCTTCTCGCTGATCACCATGAATTTCAACATGGTATTAGAATCATTCCATCCACCTTGAATTTTACTTCCGCTACTCCTTACCTGAGTTCTACAAACTCATTTTCTCCCATTTTCTTTTCCTTTCTTTGATTTTCTCTCCCTTTTCACCTACCAAATACTTTCTCACTTTCATTTTCTCGCTTCTTTCTTTCATAGATTCATTTTCACATGTTTCAAACCTATCAACATTTTTTTCTTTTCTTTTTCATTCTTCAAGCTCGAGTTTCGGCCACGCCATTGCGTTTCCAACGAGCTAGGGTTCACGTGTTTTTCTTTCTCCTTCTGATCTTGCTTCAGAACTTATTCATCTTGGTTCTTGGTTCTTCCGATCTTTGCCAATTGTGCGGTTCGTGCAACTCGTGCTCCATTCTTGGATCTTCCGTTATAAATCTGGTTCGACTTCTTCATCTTCTCTGACGAGCTTTGTCATTGCTCCGTTAAGGAATGTTTCAGAATGGTGGTGCATCAGAATTGGTTTTTTCGGCAACGAGCACAAAGTCATTAAGAGCTCTACTTGTGGTTCACTGACTTTGTTCCCTCTAGCTTAATCCGATATGCTCTCTCTTCATCGCCATGGCGGCTCATTCGTTTTTTGGTGCATCTCATTTGCGTTTCTTGCGTGGTTCTTCATTGTTCGCCTTCCTCCATTTTTCGAAGAGCTGGTTCGCTTTAGGCTTTCGTCGATGGTTCCATTTTGGTTCATGTTTCCGACGAGCTTTGCCAGCGAGTTCTCTCGTCGACTTTGGTTCACGCCATGTTTCAAGATCTATGGTGATCTTTCCGTCATCTTCTGCAATGAATTTTGTTCTCGTCGTCGATCTAGTGGTGGAGGTCAGCGTTTTCAAGATTCAAATAGCCTGAGTTTCAGATCTAGTTAGAGTTTTTGTTTCTTGGTTCTTTTCCATTTCAATTCAAGTTTGAGAATTGCCTCAGCTTTGGTCTGGTTCTTGAAGATTGCCATTGAATTTTTCTTGTTCAAGATTCAGAGATTATTGGCTCTAGTTTGGTCTAGTTTGTTTCGTGGTCACTGTTGAAGTCATTTTGAGAATTAGTTTGATGAGTTCAACAAATTCATGCTAGTTGCAATTTAATGCTTCCTTCTGTTTGATAAAAGTACAGTGCTTCATGTTTTGTGTTCGAAGATTGTTGCTTTGCTTTTCTGCCTATGTTGGAGCTATAAATACAAGATAAAACATGATTTGTGCAGAAGTTTATTTTCTGAAGTGCAGATTATTGAGGTTATTTCTAGACTTGGTTTCAATTCCTTTTTGTTGATATTTGTTGGCTTTGATGATGGTTCAGCCTTCATTGGGGTCTTTTTAGTTCTCATATTGGAGAAGAATTGTTGATTTGGCCTTTATTTGGCTTTGTTATAGCTTTGATGCTATGGTGTTCTAAACCTGATTAGTTTAGCCTCGAATAGGCTTTCATTGGTTTAGCTTATGCTTTGTTTGTAAGGTAGTTAAGCATTGATAGATTCAGCCTTATGGCTCTTCTTATGACGTTAACCTTTCATTTAAGTCTTATTGACTATAACCTCGTTCCTGATATTTGCTTCTGCCAAGTGGGTAAGTTTGAAAATTGATTAGCTTCTGCTTGGTGGTTAAGCTCTTGATGTTCCCGTTTTGGGACTATTGATGATTTTTGTTGCAACGAGCACCGTGGAGACGTCAAAGAAGGACTAGGCACCACGCCATTTGCTTGATACATTTGGATTTTGGTTTGCAATGAGTGCTGGAGACGTTAAGTCAGAACTAGGCACCACCATTGTTGCATTCATCCTACATTGTTCATTTGATCACATTGTATTTTTTTTTTTATAGTTACATTATATTTTTCCATTCCAGTTGTATTACATTTTCATCCCGCTGGAGATACAAAAGTACGTATCTTCCAGCTTGCAGAGGGTGTTGGAGGATATAATTGTAACTAGAAATTAGTTGAAGTTAGTTTAGTTAGTTAGACATTAGTTTAGTTAGACATTAGTTAGTAGTTTGTTATGCTATTTACTCTATATAACAGTGCTTATACTTGTATTATATCATTTTTTCTCATCATTAGTAAAATTTCACTTCAATATTCACTTAATTATTCCTCTTTTCTTCTGACCATGAATTTCGACATTATCCAACTTCGATTGATTGGGTTTGGTCCATACTTGCAAAAATTTCTATTCCTAGTCGTGGGTAAAATTATGCTTTAGGTTGATGTGAATCATATTGAGCTTAATAAGATTCAAGCAATGCAATATGAAATATATCAACTACTTTGTGAAAAATATGCGATAAATACCATTCAGAGAAATAAGTATTTTCTTTAAAGTAAACTTCCCTTTTTTTGTGTTATAAGAGATCTGAAGAGCTTGTAAGAAAGCTCGTGGAGAAATGGGTAAGAGAGTAACAAGTCACAACTAAACCATTGATCCGCTAATTACTTGTTTATGATGAAGTTAATTACTTGTTTTTCTAAGGTTGAATCGTAACGTGCTTTAAAATTATGCCAAAAGCGGTATAGCTTCACCAGGTAAAAGTCACTAGTTTATTTTATTGTATTGTTTCCATTGCCTAATCGTGTGATCAACTTTTGACAAATTGGGCGCATAATAAGCAAAAGACAGAGATTTGAATCCACTTTATGCGAAAGGCGTGGATGGATATTCTTTTAACTAACTATTATTTTATGTTTCCAAAAGCTTTTAAGTCGGAAAGTGAGAATAATTATGTCTTGTTTTCTATACTTGTAGTTGAAGGTGACAATCTTACATCAGAATTCAATCACATTCCCAAGGTAGTTCTTTGTCGTCGTCTTTTCTTTTCTTATTGCTACCTTTGCCATGGGATACATTCTCTTGTGTCTAGGTATTTCTTAGTTTGGCCATCAAACGTAAGAGTGTGGAAAACAAAACCCTAAAATATATTTTTCTTTCCTAAAAATATATACCCATTTATCTTGTGTTTGTTTGAATGATTGTTACATAATCCTTCAGTTAGAACAAGCAAGCATTATTTGCACCTTTAACTTGCATATGAATTTAATATTTTTTTTCACAAGAGTGAGTGAAAGAAAATTGGCATTTGACATACTTGTATGTCATTTATAACTTTTATAGAATATATATTTTCTTTAATCCATCCATATTATAACTACATATCATATTGATTATTTGTGTTAACTTTTAAAATAACTAGATAGGAGTGACTTACATGAGAGGACTTACTTATTGTGAAAGTTGAGAGGAACATATAATAGCCCTTAGATCAAAATTAATGGCTAGAATTAAAACATATAATTAATGACTCATGTGAACAATTCTTAATGCTTCTCTCCCTCTCTCTATATGTGTGTGTGTATGTATGGCCCCTTTCTCTATTTTCTTTTTTCTTTGTTACCGCCTCTCAACTAGCATCACATTTCATTTCTCTCCATTGCCGCTGCCCTTCTCTCTAGGTTTGGATGCCTAGTAAATGTGTTGTTACATCGTTCCTACTTGCTAGTCCATCAAAGAGTAAAGGAGGTTTAATTTGTGACAATATTTTATCTTTCATGGATCATAGTGATGGGAATCTTGGTGCAGATCTATATATCAAAATGGTTGCACACTGCTCACCAAATAATGGCACAAAGATAATGTTTTTCACACTTTAGACACAAAACAAAGGCAAGAATAATCCAATGTCAATTCTTTATTATGGTTTGAACCTTAAAATCATATTATTCATGCGATTAGCTACATACATCATCCAAAGCCTTCAATTCATCCTTTTAATGCTTGAAAAATAAAGATCTTGATTGAAATGAATAGAATAATGATGCGATTGAGAGAGGTTGCAGAAAAACAAAATGGAGAGAGGGGCAAGAGAAAGAGAGAAACAAACAAAGGGAGGATGAAGGTTTAAGAATTGCTCACATGAGTCATTAATTATATCTTTTAATTATAGCCATTAATTTTGATCTAAAGACTATTCTGTGTTCCTCTCATCTCTTACAATAAGCAAGCCCTCTCATGTGAGTCACTCCCATAGATAGACATATATAAGGATGTGATCAAATAGTTATTATTTACATATATTATATTCCCTTTGAACCATATCTAGTCTTATTTTCATGACCTTGATTTAAATCATTTTGTTCCATTAAGGTGCAAAATAAACGAGTTAGTTAGTTGGTCTATCAACTGAAGTTTAGGCAGAGCCAATTAAAAATTTACAAATTCCTGGACTATAAAAATACCTAATTTTAATTTGTGCATATTTGCTGATTAAATTAATCAACTCACAAATCAAAACCAATATAAATAGCTCTACTAAGAACTCAATTAACATTATAATAAACACGCAAACATAAGCCCAAAATGCAAGTTGTAGCGATTTCTAGTTAATTTATCAATCGCTACGACTTGAAGCGATTTCATATTCATTTTCTATAAAACGCAATTTCCAAGGAGCTTGAGTGATGCTTGAGTGTTTTTGCTTATATTATTTTCATCTTGTTATGTTGTTATTCAATTTATGTGAGAAAAAATAGTTGAGAAATATTATATATATGTTCATTAGGGGTGATTATCACTATAAAGGAGGGAGACACATTTGCGAGTGAAAGTACAACTTGTATTGTTGTCTCGTCTATCACCTTTTTGGAGTTGAACGAAAAATATTGCAAGTTTGAATAGCGTATGGAAGTTAAAAAGCTTTTTTATAGGTTGCACTTAACATTTGGGTAAGGTATCCTCAAGTTTAAGAAATTTCGGTTGACCAATGATGCTGAGGTGAGGTTAATGTTTGACATGAGCAATAGGTTTCCAAAAGTTTGGATCATGGAGGTCTTAGTCATCCTAGAGGAGTATAACTTCGGAGCTCTTGGGATCTTCGTCAACCAACATACAGAGAACTCAGTATCTAAGGTTGCACCGTGTTCGAAGTGGCATAGTGCTCTCCAACCTTTGAATACCTCAACTTTCCCTAACTTTTAAAGAGTTCGTAGATCCTAATGAATATCTACTCTTGCACAACTTAGAGACCAAGTTGTGTAGCCTTTGGCTTAACCTGGTGGAGGTCCTGGGCTAGTGATGGTGCTGAAGTGGATATGGGTGTTGATAAGGATGAGGATGAGTTGATGCCAGGGCTAGTTAGTGGTAATGGAGGATTAGACGAGAGGTAGAGCATGTTTGTAACCCTCGTGACGAGGACGAGGAGTGATCACTTGTGCAAGAAGGCATAGACAAGGAGCGGCTCTTAGACCTCTAAGCGGAGGGGTACATGAATGAACCGATTGCACACTAGAATGAGAGAGATCCTAAGGCTGTGTAGGTATGGGACTATACAGTTGAAGATGGTTTATATGAATTGATTGGTACTACCTATGCTAACAAATATGCAACTTCTTCAGTAGCCCATCACGAAAGAACTTCATTGTTAAGTGTGTTTAACTTGGAGCAATTTTGGGATGGATGACCTCCTGGAAGTTTTTCCAGGAAGCGTGTGAGTGAGGACAAGCACGTTGAAGACCCGTATTAGTTTGTGGGGGCGTCAATTCATAAAACAGGAAGGGATGTTACAAATGGTATCAGAGCCTGCACCTCTCCTAGTATGGTATGGTTCGGGACGAAGCAAGCGGAAGCTGGTGGGCATGTAACGCCAGTGATGAAGACGGGAGTAATCACCGGACAAGAAGGCACGGACAAGGAGCAGCTCTTGCACTCTAAGCATAGGGATACATGAATGAACCGATTACACACCAGAATGAGAGGATCTGAGGTTGTATAGGTATGGGACTATGCAGTTGATGATGACTTATATGAATTGATTGGTACTATCTATGCCAACAAAGATGTATCTTCTTCGGTAGCCCATCAAGAAAGAACTCCATGGTTAAGCATGCTTGACTTAGAGCAATTTTGGATGGGTGACCTCCTAAGAAGTTTTCCCAGGAAGTGTGTGAGTGAGAACAAAGCACGTTGAAGACCCGTGTTGATTTGTGGGGACGTCAATCCATAAAGTAGTAGGGGATGTTACAATGTTACCCAAGGTCAAGGAATTAGGTATCAATTGCAGTTCCAATTTGTCCCTGATATGACTGCAAGTCCACTATCAAATAGTCTAAGTCCCCTTATTTGTAGTATAAGGTAACTCATGTCATTCTTCCTAAGGATACACAGGTTATGTTATCAAACCAAAATTGCTAAATACAACAAGGGGGGGTTTGTGATTTTCATAATGTAAAAATGATAGAAACAAAATGCAATTGATCAAAGAATCAATCTAGACATTACGATTATTGGCAGAATTCATCATGGTTCAAAAAGTCAAATCTTGGATGCTACTCTGTTAACCCAAATTAACTATATGATCATATAGTTATCATTCAACAACCTTCAAATCACAATCACAATTTTAAATGAATGTTGAATTACATGAAGTTCGGATTAACCTGGATAACTAATCAGTTACTCAGCCTTACTTGATTTTAACAACAATTCTGGTCCTATATGTAATCAGATATAATTCAAACATAATCATGTTCAATAACTGAATTCATATTTGAAATTGAAGTTGAGAAAGGAAAGCATACATACGAAAATGGAAAATTACAAAACGGAAACTAATTCAAACCAATTATCTATGATATCAAGGATTGAAAGAAGTTTAGTCTTCCATAGACATCTCTATTGAAAACTCTATTTCTGAATACAAAGGAAAAACAAAAAGATAAGAAGAGAGATGCTAGGTTCTGATGTGTGTTCTTTGAATGAACAACTTAGGCTTAAATAGAAAATGAAAAGATAAGATAAAGCTTGAAAAATCTGAAAAGAAGGATTTCCCTCCAATCAAAAGTGTCCCCTCGATTACATCTTATCCAGATGTTATCTATCAAAACAGTTTTAGATTTCCAAAATCTGATCTGGATAAGATAATCCTCTCTGGATAAGCTTTCCATAGACATATTATATGACTCATTTGGACCAGAAATGAGTGAGATATGCCCAATTATGTGAGGAAAGGTCTTGGACCCGCGTCAGCATGAGCTCAGCAACTTTGCAGCCCAATTAGGCCATGAATCAGGCCGAATTTGATGAAGCTTGTGAAACCCAAAATTGTAGATCTCGGTCTTAGCTTTCAGAAGACACCAAAATCACAAAAATCCAATATTTATAGAGCCCAAAATGGTCTGCGGAAGATAGATAGGTCACAATAAGTGTAAAATCCGAGATTAACCAAGTTTTAATAATTAAATCCAATGAGACCCAATAATGCAAAACTCAATCAAATCATCAAAATTAAACACATGTAGAAACCAATTAGGCCAAGTATGCAACCATAATAGATGCCTTAAAATTTCTCTATCAGTCCCTGAGATTGGCCTAGTTACTATTTGTCATTGAATCTAGAAGCAATGCATCCAATAGATTTTGCAAGAATCGATGGAGATTTTGGTACTAGATCTGGTGGTGTTGGTGGAGCTTTCGAATTTGAATGACAAAGAGAGTTTCAAGTTGGGAAATTATTTCGTGACAAATATGCTGGAATGTTTGCTGTCAAAAATGACAACATTTGGAGATTTTATGAGTTTAGAGTTCAAGAGTTAGACCACAAAATTTATCATGGTAGGTGTGTGCAGTTGGCATTGGGTGTAATTGGGCTATACATGTGTCATATAGCAGAAGAAAGAAAGTGTGGATTGTTCAGAAGTATAATGGGCCACACATATATGTCTTTGCTTCACAATTGCAACACCACCACCAATTGGATAGTAATGTCATGTGTCACTACATGCTCCCCATGGTGGAAATAGATCCAACAATATCCATCAAGGTGTTGTAAGTAGACATGGAAGCTTGTTTCAAGTGCATGAAAATGTATAGGAAGGTGTGGCTGGCTAAATAGAAGGCTATTGCTCATAATGTCCAGTTGGTAAAGTGTTGGGATCCTGAATAGGCCTATGACAATAGTAAACTAACACAACCTCCAAGCTCTATCACCTCATGATGGGTCGCTCAACACAAGTGGCAGGTCAAGGTCGCCAACATTATAGAGTCCTAGCTATGTGTCCTGCATGAGTGAAAATCTCACAAGTGTTACAAGCCATTTCATGTGAACTCGGGAGCTAGATTTGTCGATTATCAAAAATCGACCAATCAGCTGGATTATGTAGGCTTGAGTGTGCTGTTGCAAAACTATGTCTAAATGTCATGACAAATCATAATCCCTCATAAATGCACTCTCAAACCATGATAGGTTCACCATAGAAGCTCTCTCCAGGGGTGGTGTAGATCCTAAAAGCTCCTGACACAAAGCCTATATGTCTGTCTTGAGATGAGTCTCCACCTACCTACACAACGGTAACTAGTAACCATCCATCCAGTGCTAGATGAAACGCCATGTCCTCGAGGGTGATGGTGTACTCTCCGTATAGAAGGTGGAAGGTATGCAACTCTGGGCATTATTAAAGGCGTTATACAAGGAACTATAATACTCGAAGCGCCCAATGTCACAAGCCTCCCAAAACCTAGCTGACTCGAAATACGGCTACATGCAGGGGATGTGGAGGCGCCATTGCCCAACATCGTAGGCTTCAATACTTGATTAGGCTGTATTAATTTGTTAAAAAATAAAATACTTAGTTATCACGCTAAATAATTATTAAGGCCATAATGTAAATTAAATTAACTTTAGTAATAATTAAACACTAACATAGACTAATATTCATAAATATTTAGGTTCATGAACTAAATAGATTAATTAATTAATCATCCCCATATACTAATTATAATTTTTAACAACTTTTAATATACAATTATTATCTAATTACAAACCTTAACCAAACTCTTAGTCTTAAGTAGGGTACTACTATGATTACTACCTAATTATAAACATTAACCAATAAATAAATAAATAAAATTTAAAAAAATACATCCTGAACTTAATCAAATTAATTAATTAATCATCCCTATATACTAATTACAACTTTTAATATACAAATGCCTAATTACCTAATTAATTACAAATCCTATTAATCCTAAATCACTACAATTATTACTTAATTACTTAATTAAAAAACCTAACCAAACTTTAAGTCCTAAGTCCTACTACTATAATTATTACCTAATTATGAACAATAACCAAATTCTAAACCCTAATAGCAAATACCACACTACACTACAAGTAAATATAAATAAATAAATAAATAAAATTTGCATAAATTAAATTTTAAAAAAATTATTATATGTAAGAAAAAAAATTACCTTTTCCCCTGGCTTTTCTACAAAGTGAGTTAGGTCATCAAATCGATAAAGATTATTTCTCGCCATTTTAATTTATCACTAACACTTTAAGACTTTCTAGTGAGTCAAAAAAGGAAAGTTTTGAAAATGACACTTGTGTGGTCCACCACTTCCACCGATTCTGTTTATATAGCCTATAAGCTGGAAATTACTGAAGTTACAGCGATTCTATTTTATTCTAGAAATACTACATCGATTTCCTTTAAATAAACACAGTCATATTTCTAATAGAATATTCATCCAGCATTTGCGTAATTAATCAATTATTTTATTTTATTTTATTATTGTGAAAAAGAAATATTATTTGTACTTATCATTTATAAGAAGTGTGTCGATATACTCTTATCTACCATTGAATGAGGTGAGATCTATTTAGTTGGGACGTTTTATTCAATAATAAATAAAAGTGTCAATATAATATTTCATAAAGTATAAGGAAAATAACACTACTCCAGGAAAAACCCCAAAGCATGATCATAACAATTTCAAATTGCTTTAAAATACCAGTTGATGACAAACTCTGAATCAGTGAAGAGCACTCTGTCATCATTGGAGATAGACTAGAAAGTCTAGCTGCGACAACCGGGGAGCAGTTGTTTTAGGCCATTCTATATTCCGCATGCCATTTTGGAAGGATGATGTAGAGTACCAATATTCTACTACATACTAAAGAGCCTAACTACGCCTGAAATATTGTAGCATCGTGTATCAAAAATATCATTGACATGGGCTTTCCTTTAGTTTATATCTGGGGAGCCCTGTCTGCATCGAGCATCTTAGGAACAAATAACAATTGTCACAGTTACTGCTGTCCGCAGCTTTATCAGCATAGTTATGATGTCTTCAGGGTCTAACTGCTATCCATATGTTATCGCCTTTCCCTTCCTTGGATTGAAAAATGATTGCTCACCAATAAAATGATATAACAAATTTATATTACACATCTTTTCATCATTAGATGTGATGAGTACTTAGTTCACTCACTCATCACATCTAATAGTTATAAATATTTAGTGTAAATTTATTGTGCATATTTATTGTTCACCTATCAACACTCTTCTTGGATTACATGTGTCAATATAATAATTTATAACCTGTATAGTTTACTTTTGTTTCAATATCTCAATTATTTACTTATTTCAATTTAAGCATAGGAAATTTTTTAAATTATCAATATGGTCGCAATTAGGGTTGGATTGTTATAATAATTATCAACAATTCGCCATCGAAGTGCGATTAAGCTGTAGTTGAGCAAGCATTATATGCAATTTTTTTTTAAAGGAAAAGAGTAAAATAAATTCTCATATTTGCCATTGATTTTAGAAAAAATTATACTTTATCCCCTTAAAAACTTGAGCACTTTATTCCAAAATTTTAAAAATATGCAAATCAAGCCTAACGTTTCATGAATGTAAAGGATGGTGGTCAATCCCTTCGACAATTTTAAAAATTCAAAATATTACAAGCCTTAAAATCTTTGGAATATTTAAATTGTTATAATTAAAAAAATTTGTAACTTATATTTAACATTGCAATGAAAGGCATTATAACATTAAAATGTTATAATATTATTAATAAAAAATAAAAATAAATTGAAAAGCATAAAAAAATAAATGCATTCATATCTTTGAAGAAATAAAGCAACCTTTGCATAAATATAATTTTTGGAAACCACCATAAAAATAATAAATCAAACCAAAAATTTAAAATTCATTCCTCAACTTAAATGTTGGAAAAAATTCATTCTATTATATATTGAAATTTATTTTACATAATTAATTTTTACATACATATTCTTTGCCAAATCACTACATATTTTATTCTAAATTTGTCCCTTTTCTAAAAAGTTATATCAATAATCTATTTTTCAATTCTTCCCTTTTCCCTAAAAGTCTCTATAGCTTTTGAAAAACATAAAATAAAAAAAATTATCTATATGCACATCTCATTGCATCATATTTAATTTTTTACAACTTAAACATCCCAACTTATCAATTTCATAATTTTTTCATATTATTTTTTTAAAAAAATGACTTTGATTTCTCAATATTAAAATATTTTAAAAAATCAATTTCATAATTTACACTTCTTTGATGATGACACTAATTATTTAGTATTTTTAAAATTAAATCATTACATTATTTTTTTATTGAAAATAATTATGTAATTGATGCACTACTCCAATTAATTGAGATGACATAAATTAGGATTATTTATAATTTTTTACTAGTTTGAACAATTATAATATATATTTTAAAATTGATATTTTAATTTACTAAAATGATGTACAAGAAAAAGAGGTGTAATTGAAAGAATATAAATTAAATTTATTCATTATTTTTATTAAGTAGAGAATATATTTTTATGTTTTTATAAATGTAAATGACTAGGGATAATAAAAAAAACTAAAGCGATACTCACAAGATTACCCGCAATGGGGACGAAAATATAGGGATAAGTTTAGTTTCCATGTGAACGGGGGGTGAAGATCCTGTTTATTAAACGGACAAGGACGAGGAATGAAATCCCATGGACACCCGCCAATTCGCCATTTATATAAATTATTTAAATATTCATTTCATTTTATTAATTATCTTTATTGAATTTGCATATTACGTATGTATTTTATTTTTAATTTGAATTATATTGTATTAGTAGTATTTATTATTGTAGATATTTATGTTTAAAGTTTCAAAATATTTAAAATTTTTTCACTTTTTCAAATTTTTTAATAAACCCAGGAATATCTATATGGATTCAAATCCTTGTAGGAAATGAGAATGAGAACTCATGACAAGGATAAAGATGGGCATGTCCCATTTATCATAGATGTCAATTTTCATACCTATAAATGACTCATGAAATAGTAAAATTATCCATCTTTTCTTTTTCATTACTCAACAATATAAATAAGATAGATATAAAATAGAATAACACATTTATATTTTATTTATTTATTTATTTATTAACTTATTTTTTTCAAAGAAATTTATATACTCAATTTTATATAAGATATATTTAAATAAATTATTAATTATTTTTGACAATGATCAATATATTATTTTTTATTATTATTCCATGCATCAACGATCAAATGACTAGTTAGGGAAATATAGAGGAGTTCAAAAGTAATGTGTGGATAGGCCTTCTCAATTTATACATACTTTTCAATTAATTCATTCCCCCTCATTATTCACACTTGAAATTTCAACAATATACACTAAGGGTATGTTTGGTTAGAGGATAAAAATAAAGGTAAGTTTTCATTGATTGAGTTTCATGTGTAAAATTACATATAAAACTCAATTATGAAAAGTTTATTCTTAATTTTACTCGCTAACCAAATATACTCTAAGAAAGAAAAACAAAATATTTATAAAGCGAACAATATTTCCCTTCAAGATTTCTCTATCCAATGTTAAATCTCCAATGAAAAAACATGAGAAGATGGAGAAATATTTTGGTGTATTGAGAATAAAAGATAATATTTATTACTGATTTATTTATTAATTGATATGTAAGTTTTATAAGCGTTATTATCTCTCATTTCTCTTATATTTTTAATGCAATAACTTATTTATCAATCACTAAAATAGAATAAATATTTTATTTTATTCTAATAACAATTAAAAATTTCTCTAAGATGAGCATAAGTAAACACACGACACCTCACCAAAAAGTAAATATGCGCAGGTGTAAGAATTGTAAAGCCACGTGTAGCTGATGCATATAACATGGCTAATTTTTGGCATCTCTCCATATGCGTGCTAGGCTTGAGTCACAGGCATGGTTCAGAAAATTTGAAATTGAAAATCGACATTTGATCGGAATGAATTCCAAAATCATCCTGGAAAGAAGCTGGAACGGGAACAAACCAAACTGACTAAAAAATCGTTTGAACCTTTTTTTTTTAAATGCAAAATTTCATTATTTTGGATTTTTTTAAAAAGAAAATCTAAAATCTCATATTCCCTAATTTTTTTTTCTTTTCTAATATGGGAAGTAGTAACTTGAGAGATTTGATCCATATGGATAATATTTATTTTAATTAAAAGATGAATTATGTTATGTTCTATGGGTTTTGTTGATGTTTGATTTAATTTTTAGTTATTTTATGACATATATTTTATTTTATATTTTTATATATTTATATAAATACATGTTTTATTATATACCGATTATATCCAATTTATTTATAGGTTAACCTTGAACTTGTAACCTTTATATTGACCTGATTTTTAAACCTTGGTCACAGGCCATGTTTGGTTTATAGTTGGGAAACAATTAGTTTTGTTAAAATTGGGTTTTACACAAATAAAATAAAATAGAGAGAGGTTACGTATTTCACCTATTTTCTAGTTTGTTACATATATATCCTCTTTTGTTTTTAATGGAAGTTGATTTCGAATTTATTTTCTACAAATTTTTTTCACAAAAATAACACAGAAGTCGACTGAATCGACTTCTATTCTGCATATATTTAAGGCTAAGGTCATGTCACGTTGAATCATGTTGGTACCAAAAAATACCAAAGTCGATTTGAATTCGACTTCATAGGCATATCAACTTTTGTTAGAATGTATCAGGTATATTAAATTAGGTGCAATGACTTTTATACTACAAGAAGTCGTTAACGAACTTCTGTGTATTATAGAAGTCAATTGCACTGATTTAATTGTACCTAACATCCTTTCAAAACAATGTGTATCACCACATAGAATTTTTAATCAAAAGTTGGCAGTTGGCATTAGGGACTACTATTATTCATTTGCCAAGAGAAATTGAAAGAAACAATCTCCAGTATGCTTCATATCAAAGTCATGATTCATTATTAAATGATTGTTATCAAATAATTATTCTTCAATCATGTGCAAATTCGCTTCCTTCTCATCAATATTGTATCAAACCAATCTCAATGTTTTATTTACCAAATTTTCTTTGACAAACCCTTTTACATTCTATCCCCTTTGACAAAAAAGAATGAGAAAAAAGATGGTTACAAAGTTCTTACCTATGAATTAGTTGTGTGTCCTTTGACAAACCCTTATTTAGGAGAACTAGTTGTGTGTCTTGTCTCACAATTCATGGGTAAGAACTTTGTAACCATCTTTTTCCTCATTCTTTTTTGTCAAAGGGATAAATGTAAAAGTTTGTCAAAGAAAATTTGGTAAATTGTAACATTGAGATTGAGTTTGATACAATATTGATGAGAAGGAAGCGAATTTACACATAATCTGAAGAATAATTATTTGATAACAGCCATTTAATAATGGATCATGACTTTGATATGAAGCATACTGGAGATTGTTTCTTCAATTTCTCTTGGCAAATGAATAATAGTAGTCCCTAATGCCAACTCCAACTTTTCTAATTAAAAATTCTATGCGTGCTACATATTGTTTTGAAAGGATGTTAGGTCCAATATGAAATTGAGTTACTTTATAATACACAGAAGTCAATTAAATCAACTTCTATATAAATCGACTTTTGGTAGTATAAAGTCGATTTCACAATTTAATTACCTGATACATTCTGACAAAAGCGACATGCGTATGAAGTCGATTCAATTGACTTTGGTGTTTTGATTAACCGACATGATTCGACGTAACATGACCTTAGCCTGAATATATGCAATATAGAAGTCGATTTTGAGTCGACTTCGTGTTATTTTGTGAAAAAATTTGTAATGTATGAAAATTGGTTAAATGGAATTCCATTAAAAATAAAAGAAAATATATATGTAACAAATTAGAAAATAGGAGAATATATAACCTCTCTCTATTTTATTTTAATTGTGTAAAAAACCCACGGGAATTGGGAAAGCAACACCTTCCAACTCTGTTAAAATTATGATTTGAAGCTAAAAAACTATGTGAACATGGGCGGATTCGTTAAGTGGTGCATTATGAGTTAGTGACCACCTGATGACTAATAGTATTTTAATAAAAATAACTGTAAACTGACTATTATGCCCTCATTCTTATCCTCCCCCTCAACTATTCCCCTCCCACGCCACCTGCCAAGCCAGTCTCCCACCTTTTCTTTATGTCTGTCTAAATATGCAAAATCCATATGGCTATTCAATCTCAGACTAGCCAACTATGGTCATCGCTGCCAGCCATTCCCCACATTTGGCATTACGATTTCATGAAAGAGAAAATGGAAACCACTCCTGGCTAATGATATTGGTCTTCTGACAATAGTTTAATAATAGGCACCAAAAATAAAGAATCAAAAGGAAAATGTTAAAAAAAGAATAAGACAGAGCCCTTTTTTCTTTTTTATTATTATTATTTACCACCAGGAAATTGAAGAGCCAGAAAGTAATATAAAATGGGTCGAAATTCACAAATCTATGTGTAATGACATAGAGATAATGAAATCAAAATATGACATGCCAAAAAGATGGAAGATATCACAATGGCTAAAGAAAATTGCTCCAGATAGGTGAATCATAAGTTGAGGAACTTGAAAGGAAGGAGCTTGGGACCAAGACGAAGAGAGGTGAGGCTGAGAAGCTTGTGGATGGAGAATGGGCAAAGAAGGTGCAGAAGGGGGCTGGGTTAGCGATGAGTAAACATATAGTGTTACGATGGAGTATAGTGGAGGAAGGCGAAGTCACCAGGGTCAACGCCAGCGGAATGCGGTGATGGATCGGACCAGAGGCAGAATAATGGTTGATTAAAGAAAAGATCAAAAGGGTAAAATAGATAACTTGATCATAGAATCATTTTTTATAAATAAGAAAATATAAATATATTTTTTAATGTAGATGAATTTTAATAGTTAGATTCAATATCTAATTATTACAAAAGCCATTAGATGATTACAAACTCAAACTCCCCATTTAAGGCAAGGTGTAAGGGATGGTGGAGTTGGGAAGAAAATAAACACATTTAAGATTTTTTTTTTTTTTCAGGAGTAAATCCCAGTTTGTTGCTCATCGTGAAGGGGAGACGTTGTGTACTATGAGGCCAATGGGAGAATGCTGCTACTCTGTGCTTGATAAGGTCAGCAAGACAGGAGACGTTGTACACTATATAGGATGGGAGATTGAAAGAGAGTAAAAGTTAATAGAAATAAAATAGAAGAATATAAAAATAATTTTATTATTTATTTTTATTCTCATATTACTCTAGACTATATGGTCTCAAACTTATCACTCCCCTATCAGAATCTGCCTGTGAACATATATAACTCAACGTGATTATATTGGTTTACAGTTGGCAAAATATTAGTTCTGTTTGATGGGAAAGCAACTTTTTCAATTTTGCTCAAATCATGGTTTGTTTTTTTATATAATAATATTTATGTACTTCCACCCAATGGTCTAAGTATTTTGGAGAGATAATTTATATCAACGATTTTATAATCAAGTAATCTAAAGTTTGATTATTATTGTCATCTTAAATTTTTTTTCAAAACAAAGAAGAACTGATGTATTATCCTTGCTCGAATTAAGAGACTTTTGCATAAAGAGACGTGTTAAATTAGAAAATTGTCTATGTATCACTATCAATAGCTTAAATTTTCAGAAGAGATAATTTATGATGGTTCGAAGCTAAGATTTAGATCAAAATATAACTCGATTTTGATTACTCCAACATATTCTCTTGTATCCTCTAAACTAGGTTTTGGTCTCTCTCAACACTAAAACAAAAACAGAGAGTGAATGATCGAGACACTGCTGAATTCTCCCTTTAAGATCCACCACACAATTTTGAACCTTTCCCTTTCATGCTCAGGCAAAGGAGTAAGTAGCTTCTCTAGCTCGTGAATAGACTAGCAACAGGGCATATTGCCTAATTAATCTAACTACGTGGGGTAACGTCACACCATGGCACAAATGGCAACATGTCTTCATTTTGCTGCGAGAAATTGTTGAATGTTACTGTCACAGCAGCACCACCCAATTTTGCATGTAAACACACGCCTATGTCACAAAAGATAAGAGAAAGGGAAAGCAAGCCTCCCCTTACTAAATTTTGTTGTTACAGTGTTGCTATGTTCAGCCTCCATAATTCCCACTAGACAGTGCTTTTCGAATCGAAGGTGATATCTACAGCATATATAGAAATAGCATATATGCCAAAAGTAGAGTAGGCTGCACATAAGTAGAAGGCCTTAATTTGTTATTCTAATAGCATAGGGGATTATATGTATCTTATATCATACTTCAATGTTATTTGACCAAATAAATTCCTTCACTTCACCTGTCCCAAACTGAGAGGTGTTATTCAAACACATAAAAAATGGATGATTTGGAACATCCACTTATCATATTTTATCTATCACATTATATCTAATGATTATTAAATGAATGTTTAATAGACAGACTTTTTTGTTTAAATAGCATTTTTAGTCCCACACTCTACACATGCTTTAATTGGAGTACAGGCATATGCTTGGGGAAATGCTAACACCAACTTATGTGTGATTTCTTCAGCCCCTACTAAAAATAGGTCGTTGTCATGACAGATCAATCCCAAAAGATATTGGTCCAGGGAGCACCATCCACTTCTTAATTCAATATTGGAAAGATTGTGACAGGATTGGCAAAGTGGGGCGTATGATCTTAGCAAGATATATATGCTTCCAACACTGGATTAAACATATGCCACATTCTCATGCTGCTTTATCTAGGCCTGCCATATATAAGGCCCTTAAAGGTGCCAACCACTACATTTTATTATAAATAGAATAATCAAGTAAGGACTATCCATTGCATGGGACCCTGACAGCAACTGAAACCGAATAGTCAAAAATGAAAATCCCAATTAGCCTAACAGGTGTCAATGTGTCATCACATAAGAGGATTGTCTATAACATTCAAAAATATAGAATGGACCCCCTTCCTTAACTGATCAACAATGATATTAGTGGCTGAAAGCCTATCTTGCAAAATTTTGGATATAGCCCTCAATCTTCTTTTCTTTTAACTCATGGAAAGTACAAACAAATTTTCCAACTTTGGATGTTGACGTTTTTAGTACATGTTTAACTGATGCATCACCAAATTGAATAATACCTGTGAAACATTTACCTAAAGTAACAAAATAACCAAGGCTCTTTGCTGAAAAGTGGGCAAAAACTGATACAAGATTCCACTTCCATGATTGGGGTTTTGGCATCTGAGAAAACATGATATATCAACTCAAAAAACCAAATTACAAAGAGATTTCCCATATTGTACAAGCTGGAAGATGAGTGCAACACAATAAAGAGACTCATAACTCAGATTATAATGCACATAAAAGAACACAACTGAGAAGAGAGGAATTGTCAAGCTAAGGAAAGAAGACCAAACCCGTGGTTTGGTTCATAAGCCTTAGCAGTATTGGAGCCATCATACGGGCAACCCTTGGTAAAGTGGGGTAGGTTAGAGTGCCAAGAATGAACCAATTGAAGCTTAAAAGAGCAACTGCATCAGAAGCAGGTTTGTTCTTAATGGTGGAGAAAACTGCACCACACTCTTTAAGGACATGCCTACTACTGTGAAGAGGGCTACAACAAGAGGCATGCAAGGGTCTTCTGCTTCCCACACAGTCACCCCAACTACAAGTGACAAAATGGCACTGAAGAGTGATTGTGAAACCGCGACATCTCGGCGATGATCTAGTACTTTGCTCACTTCTACATTTTTGAGATCATTTCGGGTTTAACTTGGGGAACAGCCAGAGAGTTTGGTCCAGTTTTCAAGAGTTTAAGCAACTCAGTTCTAGTCTTGCTTTCATCTTCCCAAATATCTTTGCGCGCCAGAAGATCCTGGAGGGAAATTCCACTCCCATTATAAGTGGAGTTCCATTGCAGGACAGATTGGGGAACACTGTAACCGCTGTCATCAATGTTTTGGCAACTGTCAGTCTTATTTTGATCTTTGGAGCTCCAGTATGCCTTACCCAGAATTTCTTTGAGCCGACAATTTTCATTTATCTGATCCTGCAACTGTCAAAAAGATAAAATTAACAAGTCAGCAGATCAAGAAAATATTTCTGTACATGGACATAATTGTAGAAATTTAAAATTTCCATTTGACAAAGCAAGTTAAAAATTGAGCAGAACAATCATAGTGGGGGCATCAAATCAGTATAAAAACAACAAAACCAAATGATTTTAGCATGTTTAAGCACTAACCATTTCTGAATATCGATTTTAACGAATCTTCTGTCATAAATTAAATCCGTATCATATTAACCAAGTCTCAAGACAAACTTTTAATCCAATAGATGGCAACTTCAGAAAATCTTCAATGAGAGAAATATGAGTGACATTTTCTAGTAATAACTTATCTCTGTTTTGCTAAAGGTAGGTCTATATTGACCTTGTTAACTACTGGTTCTGACAAATACTTACATGAGAATAATACTGATTTAATTTCTGACTACTCCAAACTTATTGCTCATTGTTAAGTGTCAAACAGAAGCTAACTTCATACATGTAGGTACACTTAATAGTCTTTGAAGGCCTTCTAAAATGTACTCACAGTTTATATTTTACAAACTTCCAGAAAGTGAATAGTTGAATCATAATTATCAAGAAATAACAAATTATAGAATAGGATATAAAATTAACAACAGGAGCCTCTATGTCCGTTACTCTGTCAATCTATCAGGCTTTTGAATACAAAATGCAACGTCTATTGAAGATAACTCCAAAAACGACTATGTTCTTAAGCACTTATTTTTATAAAGAATTTAACAAGTTGTCTTTATGCCTGCAGAGAAATATCACAAGCTCAACAGTAAAAGACTTTCAATAGCTAACATAAAGCAAGTGATAAATTTCAACCTTCAGGTCATCTTAACACTTAGATATGTAAGTAGATAAATTCCAAATGTTACCTTCCCCTCTAATTTTTCAATTTTTGCAATGGACATGTCATGCTCCTCTTCAAGTTCTGCTACTAGTAACTCCATCATTTTCCGTTCTTTGACAGCTATTTGGAAATGTTCTTGAAGTTCCTTATATTCCCACACTAGATTCTCCAGCTCATTCTGCATTTGGTGCAGTTTTTGTTCCAGCTGCATCACAATATTACCACCATTGGTTCTAAAAACGTTAACATAAACTTTGTGCGGGAGAATAATGAAAAGGGGAGGCTGCAAAAGATATACTAAAAAAACTACCTGAGGGTCGAATAGCACCAACCTCCCCACCCCATTCCCATTACTGTTGTGGCTTACAAATCAAGTTGAAAGGGTAAGGGAAAGATGAGAATATGGGTAAGACACTCTATCATGATACATGCAACAAGAAAAGAACATATGAATGTTTACAATAGTTTCAACCAGTCCTTATTTCCAACCTAATGAAACTGAAGTTTTCATGTTCTTTAGCTTATCAAAGGTAAGGTTACCTATAGTGTAATGTTCCCCTCCCCAATTTCTTTTCTCTATGCTTTCATTCTCCCATCTCTTTAGAAACCTAAAGCAGCCTCATTTTTTCTACTTTAATCCACAGCTTTGAACCTGAATGTGTTGCTTCAATAGAGAATTTTATCTAATCTGATCTTTTAAATTATATTTAGCGCTAAAGCTTTAATGTATGTTTCTTTGAGATAATCGAAACCATCCAATAAGCACAAGATCTAGCCAGAGAGCTATCCTTCCTTTAGCACCAAGAAAAGGAAAATGTTGGAATGCAATTTCTCTACCTACAATATGGGGCAAAATAAATTGCATTATGCACATATCAAAACCTGTAGCACATGCCATAAATTAAACAACAGAATGGAAACTAACCTGCCTCTCCCTTTGAAAGGTGTTGATAACTCTTGCAGGTAGGGAGATAAGCCCAAATGTCCATGTTATGATTCCCAAAATTATATTTATGTGGAAGATGATTGTTGTCTTGAGCAACTCCGTCCAAGTATAAATGAAAAGTAATGCAGTTCTGATACCAAACAAGCATGCCAGTTTGAGCAGAGAGAATGGCCTTGTTACCAAGAGTATTATGTTAGCCAACAGCTCGGAAATCAATGCCATGAATAACTGAAATGAGTGTTCTCCCTCTTTAGATATTACATGTTCAAAAGTTTGCACTGACACAGTTGATGACGGCATCCTGCAACATCAATAAATCCATAGATAAAAAAACTGAAGACTATAGTGAAAATTAAATAAGTAAAAAGCTGGTAGCTAAATTACTAGACGAATAATAATTTAACATTTTCCTTCAAAATCTCTTTGCTTGATACCCCAGCAATTGGCAGAATTATTCAACGAGGGATGAATCTGGATCCAGACAGCCAGACTCCAGGGTCCAGTGATAAATAAATAATACAGCCAATTGGGCGACATGTGCAATAGAGACCGCTTGTCTGGCATATATAGTATGTGCTTCTTGATCCATGAATTAGCAAAATAATGAACCAAATATTTATTGAAAGCAAAATCCTAGTATCCATGACATGAAAAATAGACATCAAAAGCACACTTGAGGTCTAGAACAACACCCAAGACATCCAAAAGTAGTAACAGCCCATAAGTATCTAGTCATGACAATGAGACATGATTCATGAAGCAGAAAGTATGGTACCTATGCATTTCTAACAATGACACCACTGAAACTATCCTTGATCAGAATGCCAGAGTAGATTACCCTATGATCCTATAGCAAGGGCAAACAATGATTGATAGAATCAGCATTACGATTCAATTCCAAATGATTGATAGAATCAGAACCTCTATATATATGTGCAGACTCGGTATCAAATAAATGTATCAAAAAATGAATCATTCACGGGCAGATGAACATAGTGTAACGAATTAAGAATTCACTTTCACTGGAATAAAAAATACCTCAGATAATCAGAATGAATATTAAAAAGAAAAAATCTGGGTTTGAACTAAAAAGCAAATCCAAGCAACCAAAACGAAGATTGAGTGTATGCTGTGAAATTCTGAGCTGATCAAGCAAAACCAAGAACTTTAAAAACAAAGGAACACAATTGAAGGAAAAGGGGTACAAAAGAAATTCAATGGGAAGAGTGAGACTTACTTACAGTGCATGCAAATGGCAAAGGAGAGAGAGTGGAGCAGAGCAGCGCAGAGCAGGGCAGAGGGAAAAAGCTGTGTGTGAGAGAGAGAGAGAAGAGAAGGATAAAGGATGAATGAAGGGGCCTGCAAAAATAAAAGAAAGTACCGAAGTAGAAGTAGTAGTAGCTGTGGTAGAACTGTGTGAGTTTGAACGGACTGCATGCTACATAGGTGGCAATGAAAGCGTCTTCAACCTGCCACGTACAGCCTAAGGATATGTATCTTACAAATCTTTCAAACTACAATAAGATCGAATCAACACTTTGTTGATAATAAAGTTTAAATGTGAAAAAGCACGTCTAAAATAGGAAGACACTATTATCTTGTAGGAGTATTAGTTAATATCTTATATTTTAATTCTGGTATTACAAATATAACTAAATTAAGAAAAATAATTTAGGGTATGTTTGTGAATTTAAATTTTGAAGGAAAATTAAATTATAAATCCTTCTCTCCATTTCTCTCTAAAATTTAAACTCACACACATACCCTTAGGAAATTAAATTGATAATACTAAAATATATATATATATATATATAAGATTGAGATTAAGCGAAGAAGGGCGACGTCATTTCTCATATTGTAATTCACGTGTCTCGCTGGGGCTCTCATGAGTGTCCCCTGTAAGCTATTTGGGTCCTTTGTTATTATTATTATTTTGATTGAACTTTATTTTTTCATGTGGAAATGCTTTGTTTCCTTGCAGAAGTTAAGATAAGGAAGGAACAGCGGCAAACGTGGTCTTGTCGTCTGAGTAGTGCACCCCGGGCTCAGACCACCAGCAGAGCTGGTTGGCTCCCACTACAGCAGACGTGGTCTTGTCGTCTCCCTCATGTAGATAGTACAGGCCCGGGCTCAAGCTAGGATATGGGTACTGGCCTGAATTAACTGTTAGCATTCACTTTGTACCCACCTCAGAAAGAATATAGTGGGCCTGGTTTTTGTTGTGAATTATCTTCCTCCCATAATCCAATGAATCCATTTTGGTTAATGTAGGATTTTAAAGGTAAGTTCTGACCAAAAATAACAAGTATGTAAAAAAATTGTCTTAGGAAAGAAATAATAGTTTTTTAAACAGTTATTTAAATTTTTTAGGTGTAAGTTGTTTTAGATTTAAAATAAGCTAATTTAAATATATAATTTAGATTTTAATTTTTTGGATAAGATTTTTTACGACAAAAATCACTTTTTTTCATCTAACTTGGATAAGTTTTTAAAAAAAATCAAATTTTAAAATATTAATTTTCAACTTTTTCAATTATATATAAAATTTAAGTTTCATAATCACATATTTTAAAACCTAAAACAAACGCATTCTTAATCACTTTTGATGACTTCAAATTTATATTACGAAATTATCAAAAGGTTTTTTTAATATTGGTTATACTTTAGTTAATTATCTTATTTTTATATTTAATATACAATAATGTATTCTTATTATTTAATATCATTAAAATGTAAAATAATAGTCAATTGAGGCCCACAGAATTATTATATTTGTTTGGCTAATTCTTCGTTTTGTATGAAAGTGATGTGCATTGAGTATGGATAATTGTAACCCCAGTTAAGTATATTAGTTCTAAATTTTGCACTTTACAAACAAAAATAGAAAATTACCTTAAAAGTAATTTATTTTATTATTTCTAAAAAAGTCCAACTTTTATAACATTATTTAAAAACATAAATAATTTTTAATAATTTTTTTAATCATAATTATTTTTAAAAGTAATTTATCACAATCTAAGCCACTAATACCCTAAATCGATTAGAAAAAAATTGCTTGGATTGTCGCTAAAGGGACATTACCAAGGAAGAGAAAATTAGACCAAGTATCGAATCCGTGAATGCAAGTTAAAGGTTTATAGTTAATTGATTACTGAAATATAATAAAATATATATTTACATAAATATATATACGTATAAATATATCATTATTTATAAAATTCTAATTTTTTTGACAAATTAAAGATAAAATATTTTTAAATATTGTCACAGTATTTACCTCAAAAATTAAAAAGCTATTGG
Organism: Dalbergia oliveri; assembly: GCA_030441495.1. NCBI lineage: Eukaryota > Viridiplantae > Streptophyta > Magnoliopsida > Fabales > Fabaceae > Dalbergia > Dalbergia oliveri. Next base: position 5,211,171 of record JAMLFY010000004.1, read on the forward strand.
ACATTTTGTTTTTGGGTTCAAGTTGGCCCATATACCTAGCCCACCAATTACCTCACTAGCCCATTACTTCATTGTTCCCCTTTTAGAGAAACCCTACCCCACTAAACAACTTTTTCTTCCATTCAAACACCCGCGTCCTCTCTCTTCCTCATCATTCATCAGTGCCTCAACAAACCCCATCGCCACAAAGATCAAGGCCAATGAACAACAACAACGCTTCTTATTCTTATCAACAAAGATAGCTAGAGATCGTGGTAGTGCACCAAGGCAACAAAAAGGAAGGCGCGGCATGGTTGGCTTTCCCGACGCAACTCGTAGTCATGGTGGGAAGATGTGCACGGCACAAGGCTCGTGTCATGATCTCAAGCAGACGACGGAGAGGTTGGATCATGACTATGATAGCGGTTGGCTTCGCAAAGTTGTTGGTTTGCGTCGATGGCGAATGACGATGTCGCAATGTGGCTCCCAACGGACTCTAATGTGGCTGTGGCTAATGTGAGGAGCAGAAGGGGAGGCAGGCGGACCAGGAGGCGACGGATAGAGGCGTGGAGCAGTGCATATGAGAGGGAGACAGCTTCGCCTGGAGAAGAGATTTGATGAGAGCTTGAAGTAAGGCTTGAGATTTTATGAATTCTGAATTAACAAGATATGATGAATATCTTAAGTGAGGTTCGATGCCTATTTTTCCTTTTTTGTTTTTCAAGTCAAAGACTTGAACCGAAAACCTTATAAAATCCAACCCGTCCATCCATTTTCATCTTTTGCCATAAGCTTTGAAAATTCCTCACACAAGCAATTGTTAGTGGAACTAAAAATAATATCATCTACATAAATTTGAACTAACAAAATATCATCATTTTGGCTTTTAATGGAGAGAGTTGTATCAACCTTTCCCTTTGAAATTTGTTGTCCTCAAGAAACTTGTTTAGTCTTTCATACTAAGCTCTAGGAGCTTGTTTTAAGCCATACAATGCTTTTAAAGCTTAAGCACATGATGAGGATAATCTTTGTTTTCAAAACCCCTGGGTTGTTTGACATAAACTTCTTCTTTAATTACACCATTTAAAAAGGCACTTTTGACATCCATTTGAAAAGGCTTAAAATCTTTGTGAGATGCAAATGCTAGTAGCATGCGGATGGCTTCCATTCTTGCCACTTGCGCATAAGTCTCATCAAAGTCTATACCTTCTTGTTGATTGTATCCTTGTGCAACCAACCTAGCCTTGTTTCGAATGATGTTGCCTTGTTCATCAAGTTTGTTCCTAAAAACCCATCTAGTTCCAATAATAGATGTGAATTCAGGTTTAGGAACAAGCTTCCAAACTTCATTCTTATCAAATTGTTGAAGTTCCTCTCCATTGCCTTGATCCATGCCTCATCACTCAATGCTTCATCAATACAACTTGGTTCAATTTTAGAGATGAAAGCCAAGTGATTTTGTTTGTGATATGATCTTGTTTGTCTTCCTTGAGATGGCTCTCCGATGATAAATTCGTGTGGATAATTGTTGGAGGATCTCCATCTCTAGGAATATTTTTCTTTGAATTCATTTGCTGCAAGATGGAGTCAAGTTCTATTTTAGATTCAGATTATGGAGCTAGATTGTCTCCTGCTATGACAGGAGATCTTTCAAGAGGTTCCTTTGAATTTGTAGGATTAGGTTCTGTCTTTGTATTTTCGTTTGCATGGTCTTAGAAATTCCATTTTGGACTTTCTTCTGTAATGACAGGGTTAGTTTCAGAAAACAACATTCATAGTTTCTTATATAGTTCTATTATTAATAAGAATTCTGTATGCCTTACTTCTAGTGGAGTAACTAACAAATATTCTATCATATGTTCTAGCATCAAATTTCCCAAGATTATCTTTATTGTTCAGAACATAACATTTGCATCCAAATATATGAAAGTAGTGTAGAGTTGGTTTGACTCCACTCCATAGCTCATATGGAGTTTTCTTTAAAATTGATCTTACAAGAGTTCTATTAAGAATGTAGCATGTTGTATTTACAGCTTTAGCCCATAAGAACTTTGGTGAATTATTCTCACAAAACATGGCTCTAGCCATCTCTTGTAAAGACTCTTCTTTCAACAATCCCATTTTGTTGGAGGGCCCTAGGACAAGAGAAATTGTGAGTTATTCCATATTTGTTGCAAAAGGATTCAAAATGATGGTTTTCAAATTCTTTTCCATAGTCACTTCTAATTGAAACAATTGATGTTCTTTTTTCATTTTAAACCATCTTACAAAATTTTTCAAAAAGATTAAATGCTTCATCCTTACGAGCTAGGAACAAAACTCAACCAAATCTAGAGTAATCATCTATAATAACCATGCCATACTTTTTCCCAGCCAAGCTTTGTGTTTGAGTGGGACCAAAAGATCAAGATGTAATAGTTCTAAGGGCCTTGAAGTTGAGACAATATCCTTAGATTTAAAAGATGTTTTAGTTTGTTTGCCTTTTGACAATCATCACAAACTAAGTCTTTTTCAAACTTAATTTTTGGAATGCCTCTAATCAAGTCCTTTTTCAACAACTTGGATATTTGGTACATACTAGCATGACCTAGTCTTTTGTGCCAAATCCATTTATCATTTTCAAAGGAAGCAAAACATTTTACATCCTGTGCTTTAAGATCATTTAAGGTAATAATATAAATATTCCCACATCTTTGGCCAACAAAGAGTATGTGGTTAGTGCCTTTCTCAATCACTATACATTCATTTTTATCAAATATCACTCGATAACCACTATTACATAATTGACTTACACTTATCAAACCATGCTTTAAGCCATCAACAAGATAAACATTATCAATGGTATTTAAAGAATTTTTACCAACTTTACCTATACCAATGATCTTTCCCTTCTTGTTGTCTCCAAAGGTGACATTACCTCCCTTTATTTTTGAGATTTATGAACATGGCAGCATCTCCTGTCATATGCCTTGAGCATCCACTATCAATGTACCACAACTCCTTGCCTTCTTTGATTGTTGGAGGTGGTTTCTGAATCAATCAACATGTTTACGTATCCACATTTGTTTTAGTGGCTTATGCTTTGGATCATTTCTATATTCTCCTACAGCATTTCTTTTTACAAGCACAGGCAATAATCTTTTTCCATTCATTCTCCAACCGATAAAGCATTTATTGGAAGAATGTCCTTTTTGGTTACAACTATAGCATATTTCAGGTAAAGTACTATATTTTCTTTTCTTGAAGTTCTAACAAAGTGTTTCATATGAATTTTTCTTTTAGAAGAAGCTTGGCTAGTAGATGCGCCATTTTGACTTTCAAACAAATTCTTATAAAAACGATTTTGATCATCTTCATAGTAACCTAAACCAGCTTTTTTATTGCACATCTCTGCTATCCTAGTAGATTTTCCAAGTTCTTGGTGCCTTGGACAAATTTACTTAAGTCAAGTGAGTGCTTTAACCTTTTGTTTCAGCAAATTATTTTCAGATTTAAAGTTACTATTGCAAGATTGCTCATAACTCCTTTTAGAGCTTCAATTTGAGCTTTTAAAAAAGAATTTTCAACTTCAATAAGCTCTTTTCCCCTTGCTAGTATACTTTGAGAGAATACTTTTGGAGTTAATCAAGAGATCATCAATAATAGCATGCAACTCATCAGTTGTTAGATCAGAAAATTCTACCTCATTGGTCATAAGAGAGGTTGGCTTGATCATCATCATCATCGCGTTGGAGTTACTTTCATCATCTTCCCTTGTGGTCGCAATCCTTTCTTTTAGGTTTCTTCATGCTGTCCCTTTTTTGAAGCAAGGGACATTCATTCTTGAAATGTCCAGGTTGCTTGCAATGATGAGTTGCCATCTTTTCTACTAGTTTCAGCTTTATCTTTCTTGGTGATGACCTTCTTTCCTTTGACTCTCTTTTTCCAAAGCTTTATCATTCTTTTAGCAAAGAGGTTGAATTCATCATCTTCAACAACTTCTTCATTAGAGTCAGAATCTCTTCAATTTTTGACTTTAAGACCAGCCCATTTTTCTTCTTTTCATTTTTTATATGAGTGGTTTCAAAAGCAATCAAATTGCCTCTGAGTTCATCATAAGTCAAGGTGCTGATATCTCTACCCTCTTGAATGCTGTAATTTTGAAAGCCATGGAGGGGTGAGACTTCTCAATATTTTTCTTATTAGTTCTTCATCTTCAAAACATTTTCCCATCATATCAAGTCCATTGATGATGACAGTAAATCTCTCAAATATTTCATCAATGTTTTCTTTATCTTTCATGCTAAAGAGCTCATAATCTCTCATTAGCATGTCAATTTTTATTTGCTTGATTTGCTTTGTTCCTTCATGTGTCACTTGCAATTTCTCCCATATCTCTTTAGTACTTCTGCATCTTGAAACTTTTTTGTACTCTTCAAAGCTTATTGCATAATACAAAAGGTTAATAGCTTTAACACTCATTTCCACTTTCTTTTTCTCTTTGTGTCCACTCTTCATCCGTTTTAGGAACTCTTTGGCCATCTTGATTTGTAGTCATAGGGATTTCAGTCCCTCTAATGATGATTTTCCAGAGATCATAGTCCGTGGATTGAATAAATATTCTCATCATTTCCTTCCAATAAGAGTAGTTGACTCCATTGAAGAAGGGAGGACGTGTTGTTGATTATCCTTCTGTGAGTGTGTAGGAATAGAGTTTGCCATCACAAGTCCTCTAAATCTTTTCCTCCAAGTTGTTAAACTTGTCCCACCAGAGCCTTAGCTTTGATACCAATTGATGGTATCAGAGTACTTAAGAAGGGGGTTGAATTAAGTGCTCCTTTAAATATTTCCTATATAATCAACACACGTTCAGTTAAATGTCTCTTGTTATCTCGGGAAATTTTCTGACAAATGACCTTTGAGTGCTTTCAATGAATACAGGATGATAACTGTTTCAGTGTATAAACCAGAAAACAATTTTTTTCTTTATAATGAGACTAAGGTTGTGTATTAAAGCAGACTTTTTATATCTCAATACACTTGAATGAAATTTGTATTTTATGGAACAAGAGAGTATAGAGTAGATTTAACAAATCAAGTTGTTTTAATGAATGCTTTTGTTATGGCAAAGCTTGATTTGTGCTTTCAACTTCAGATTATCATAAAATATATGCAAAGGATATATAACACTGTATATAATAAAAACAAGGCAAAGATAAGAAATTGGACACAAGTATTTATACTTGGTTCGGATTTTTGAACTTAGATCCTACATCCAGTTCCACCCTCCAGTTGAGTATGTCCACTATAATTCTTGTACAACCAGTACAAATCAGTGAGTATTCTTTTCTCAAGCTTCTCCAAGCTCTCAACCAAGTAGTCTTTTTCAAAGAGCCTCTTAAGCTCTACCCAAGTAGTATTTTCAATGAGCTTCTCCAAGCTCAATCAACCTAGCTTATATCTCACAAGATAAAGCCTTACAACAACAGTGTTTGATATGAAGTTTTACTATTTTTCTCTCAGAAGAAATGTAACACTCAATATAACAGCTTTCTAAACACTCTCTATAAGTATATTAACTACAACAATCTTAAAGAAGAGGAATATGGCTTTTGGCTTGATTTCGGATTTGAATATTGCTTAAGTATGTCTTTCAGTTCCTGTTCTTTTCCTCTCATTGTTGAGTGTCTTCCAAACTCACTTTTATAGGAGGGTGGGAGTTCTTGTCCGTTGGAACTTGGAGAAGGGCACACATGGTTTTTGATGAAGTCTTTCCCTATTTATGAAGGAGGTTGCGCTTCTTCTTGTCCTTTGAGATGTTCAGTCCAAAATTACAATAAGAAAGGAAATGGACGTTGAGCACTAGAAAAGAGGTCTTGACCCATTTGCTTTTCAACCTTTCTAATAGAATAGTGGCAGCACACAGTTCTTAGTTACTTCAACAAGCAACCATTGTGAGGCTCAATGTTTACCATTTTCGAAAAGCACTCTTCTGCACTCTATTTACTTTTTCTTCTAACACTAATTTGTTCAAATGCCAGCCTATAGTATTGGTTCTTTCAAAACCAAATCCATCAATATGTGTTAATCGCATATCAATGAGGCTGAAACACTCAATGAAATAATTAGAAAGTTCAGCAAAAAGGTTAATCATTCAGAAACTAATTAAAATTAATATAATTAACATATGGTATTTTGTCATCATTTAAGATACATAAACCAACAATAATGATGACAAACCCTGTTCTATTTTCATGCACTCACTACTGCACTCATCACACAATACTACACTGAGAGGAAAAGAGTGTGAGTAACACAATACCAAGAGAAGAAGATCAACACGAGTCAAGTCTTACAAACTACATTGAGAAGAGAAGAGGACGAGTTCCTCCATATAACTAGGTAATTTGTACTCCATTATCATCCAATACATTTGTATTACTTATTTAACAATCTTTTCTCTTCATTACGTTCATTTCCTTCTTTGATATCTTCTCTTCATGTGACCAGGTGAGATGGCAAAAATATACTTTTGATAGGAATTAAAAGTTACGACAACTATGAAAATAAAAAAGTCTGATTCAATTGTAATTAGAATTCACTGCTGATAGGAATTAAATATAGGATAGCCTAATAAATTTTTTGGAAGAAAATGGAGGTTAAAACTTTTAAAATTCAGAAGATGCAAAGACTAACTTTTGAAACTTTTTAGTAATATTTCTTTTAAATATAGATATACGATGGTCAAAAGCCCAAAAGCTTAAAAAACTAAGATGATCTTTAAACGAGGCCGTCCTTTAGGGTATGTTTAGTTTGAATTTTGGAGAAGAGGAGGACTTATAATATACTCTAAATCCTCCCTCCCTCCCTTCCTCTTCAAAATTCAAACTCACAAACATACTTTTAGTGTAAAAGATTTGCATGCATTTATCTAATTATATATTCTTTTTTTATTTGATAAAATTATATATTCTGTTTAAAAAAAACTAGTGAATTTTATATTCAACATTTTAAAAATCATCCATACGATAATATGTAATTGAAAGTAAAATGTTTAGAATGTTACTGTTTCATAATTAATCTTTAAATAAGAAATAGCAATTGATTTCTTTTTTACGTGAAGTAATTGATGCTTTTCCGTGGATGTCCATCCACATTGAATATAATAATGTGATGTCTAAAGCTATTCCTAACTCCTAATGTCCCTTCAGCGTAAATACAAGCAATTTTCTTCTACGTGTTGTTTAGATTGTGATAGAACCACATGACATACATCTATCTGAATGCAGAGGTGTTGGGAGTAATGGATTTTCCTCCTTGATTTCGGATATGAAGCATAGGTATAGAGCAAACTTGTTTGTGCTTTTTGAAACTCATCGAGTTCCTAGGACATGGTGAAGGATAATTTGGTCTCCCACTACTCTTGGACCATTACATGAGTCGCCTATTTGAGCCATTGGATAAGATATTAGTAAAATCTAACGGTGGATATGTGGTCCGCTTTTAATTCTAAAATTGGTATTTAGTTCATGAATATTTATTTTTGCTAAGAAGTCCTCCTAGTCTTTTTCGACTAGAGCTTGGAGGAAATGAACCGGCATGTAACAGGACCTTCCTCACCATTCTCTGTACCTCGCTCCGTCCTGCAACCATGGAGAATTCCAACTAACATAAATCCCAACTTCCTCATTGTGATGATTGATACAAATAATATATTTGAATTCAAATTTTTTTATTGATATTTGAATTACATATCTAATATCCTCGTCCAAAGAAGAGAGATTAATGTTTCCTCTTTTTTTTTTTGAACTTGAACACCCTCCCTTTAAATAGTTCTTCATTGAGGATTCATTGTCACCTTTGTTTTTATCGATTATTTTTATCAATACGAACGATGTCAACTTACAACTTATACGGATAATGTTTATCCAATATATTGAAATCAATGTATTCCCCATATTTATTTTGATAGAATAATCACAAGTGTCCTTGACAGAGATAAAGTATTTAACAAAAACACTAAGCCAATCGAACACACTAAGTGTCCTTGATAGAGATCTCAAATTTAACATCCTATCACGAAATAACACTTTCAAATTCTCAGGTCAAGGCCTGTATTGACGAATCAGAACCACACAACTAATGATGGAGGGAGCTGCCCTCTTCACAAACCAAAGAATGCACAAAGATGACACAACTTGTTCTTGATGAAGAAACCAACCGTAGATGGAAGAGACATGAAAGAGAGTGCTTCAGGTAGTGCTAGAAGTTCTTACAATAGGGGATTGTTGGGGGAAAGTAGGGTTACACACACTGACTCTAAATGCAAATAACAACATTCAAGGAACTAATTGCAATATTAAAAGAGTAGAGATGGGGTGGTTTTTCTAATTTCAAAACTGACCATCACATAGTCCTGAAGATACCTGGATCATATTATAACTATTACGGTTAGAGAAACTTGAATAGTGATGTTTTGAATTAGATGGAGCTGAACAACAGTGTTTACTTAGCTTAAAATGTCTTTATGTTTTGGGATTAATTGCTATTTGGTGCAGTTGCATTCACACAAATGATTTTAATTTGTATTTGCCCTTGAAATGCTTACAAAATACTTGCAGTTTGGAGTATTTTAGTTGGATTAGTTGCTGTTTGTTTACCCATGCTCTTTTGATGACATGATATGATGATATTGATGTCTTTTCTTTATTGTGTCTAATATTGCAACATGAAGTATGGCATTTAGCCATTTAGGTGGACAATATTAATATATAGAGAAGTATTATTTTTAACATCTAAAAGTGGATATTTATCGAGACATTTACTATTATATTATTGGATATGATGGATTAATTAGAGGAATGTTGATCACCATTACATCCAATAGTGATAAAGTGAGTATCTCTTAGAGTGTGTTGAAATAATATTTTTGTAATATATATTTGATAACACTTGGTACATTATTTATTTCTCTAAAGATAGATATGGAAAATAATTAAAAAGTGGATATCTATCAAGACATTTACTATTATATTATTGAATATGATGGATTAATTGGAGGAATGTGGATCACCATCACATCCAATAGTGATAAAGTGAGTATCTCTTAAGAGTGTGTTGAAATAATATTTTTGTAATATATATTTGATAACACTTGATACATTATTTATTTCTCTGAAGATAGATATGGAAAATAATTAAGAGCCATTTGAGAATGCGAACTCTATTCCCATTCTTCTTTAATAGCTTTATATAATTTTTTTTTAATGTTTACTTAATTCCTTAATTTGATGTGAGATAGCGCATTGTCTTACCTTTAATATGAGATAATGTCAGTTTTAGTTTTAACTCCAACGGATTGGTTTACTCTTTAGTTTTATGCTATGACTCTAATCATTGGATATTGACATGCCAAATTCTCCTGCGTGGATGTTTGATCTAAAACCCTCATGGACTTGGTTAATGTGTAATGCACACATATTTTAGATAAAAAAAGAAAATATTATATATACTTATTGTGTATAAAACATTATATCAATTCACACATCATTCATTATTAAATGAGGTATAAAACTAGTTGAATGTGATCTATATCCCATCAAATAATAAATAAAATGTAGTTGGTATTAATACAATAAATACAAATATAACAACTCCCAAAAAGGGTGCGTGTGTTTTGTGTATATGTATCACTCTGACACACATAAAACTTAATGGCAAAGGTAGTGTGCCAAGCCAAACGCCTAATACTTACAAGGCTCGAGAGAAAGCGACAATATAAAAAAAGTTGCCAAAAGTAAGTGAAGGACTAATGTTTGACACCCCCTTTTAATCCTGTAGTAGGTGTGGTTGCCTTTTTTTTTTTTTTCTGTTTCTTTTCTAGTCTCTTCCACATGGTTCAATCTCTATCCTTCTTGATGCTAATCTGAATTTCATAACATGTGACCTCTTTCTATGGGATTGCTTAGCTCCGGAGGAAATGGTCCATTTACCAGCCAAACACGAAAGCTTTAATCAACAAATTGCGAATCTGCAGTTCTGGAAATTTTTAATATCTATAACTTTTGCCACTATTGTATCAAAGACGAGAATAACCTAAACAAATTAGATTTTGTTTTCCCTTTTAAACTTGATCTACTCGAATTTACCGTCTTCCTATTGTTAATTAGTAGCCAGCTACAAAGTGTCAATTATTAAATAAAATCACTTAATGGGAAAACAAGGAATTGCAGCAAACAAATTGGTGGGTTGCTAATTGACAAATTTGTTCCGTACACACAATGAAGAATATTTATATATTTTTTAGTACCGTTAAAGGCATAAGCTTCCTAGAAAGAGCTTCGTAATGATGCATTGATGAAGGGCTATCTTGCAGGGTTTAAATATCTCCTGCCAAAGCAGAGAATCTAAAAGATCTCAATTTTATTACCTGAGAATCTATGTCGGGAAAGGGAAAAAAAATGGAATTTGATGATGAACCTGGAGCACATATAGGGAGGAAGAGTATGTTACTGGACTTTGTCCAACTTTTGTGCACATTAATTAGCTAAACAAAACGGAAGAAATTTAAGAATGAATCATTTTGCCTTGGAGGTGCACCTCGAGGGAATGTAACTCCCATTCAAGGGGTGAAACTTGAGCTTACATTCCAGATTGCACCAGAACTTAACAGAACCTAGGCGCCCTACTCTCCACTGTGTCCTTGCATTCCCCTTGAAATCGAAGCTTATAATATTAAGCTTCCACGAGTCATCAACTTCTTCCACCTGTTTAGGTGTCAGAGGTATAGATGAGGACTGAACAAAATAGTCGAGGAACTTTGAACTGTTCTTGGGGACCTTAAAGGGTGTGGCAACCATCACTGCTATGGGTTGGCCTTGGAAGCTAAGGTTGAACCTTATGTCAGAGAATGTTGCATGAGCCTTGGCATTCCCATTCTGTGCCATAACAACAATGTGGATCTGGGTTTGGAGCAGGCCAGCATAGTCATTCCTAAGAAGGTCTAGATTAGCATTGGTGATGCTTAGGGTGGGGATTCTTGGGTGGATCACCATGTACCCAGCAAACACTACAATGCCTGCAACTATCACACCCAGGGCTATGATGGTGCAAACAATGGCTAGTAGCCAGAATATGGGATGTGTGCTGCCACGGCGTCCATAGGCAAGTCGTCTTCTTGTGAAAGGCTGTTCTTGCTGGTGCGTAGCCTCATTATGGCCATTATGGGGGTAGGGATGTTGGTGCATGGAGATTGATGGACAAGATCATCATGCCATGTGGGGTCTGTTTGTGAGTTTTATTGTGTTTTTTGGTGGTTGAGACTTGAGGGAGAGGAGAGTTATGGGGTTGGGGCAAGGTTAGAAGGGTGGGGAACTACTGAAAAAAATTGGGTTCTTTGACTCTAGTTGGTGGGAAGGTTTTGGTATCTTCCTTTCCTAGCTTTAAAGCCAGTTGTTCCTAGCTAGCTTGTGATGATTTTGTTGTTGCACACATTTTGTTATAGTGTACGCCTCTCTACAACTAGGTATCTTGGTTCGGCTGCTGCTATTTTTAATCATGGGAAAAGCAAATACCAAACTTGCATTGCCAAATACCAACTCTTTCTTTGCCCTTTCCCGGCTTTGAACTTCGAAGCTTTAATCAGGAATGCATTCCTAGTTGGATTTGATTGGGAAAGTGTCATCAATTGATACATTTTCACGTGCTGAGTCATTGTACTAGTATTTTCATAAATCATATATTGAATCTTTGTCATTAGTTGTTACATTTATGGTGTTTTAAATTTTTTGCTGTTAAAGTCAGCAATCAATAAACATTTATATTCATTATAGTTTGCTAATACTACATGAAAAGTATCGGTCCTATACATCAAGGTTTCCCTTTTTTGGTTCAAACTATATATTAAGATTCAAGCCTTAGCGCAGCCTAATCAGTTACTACAATTTTATTTGGCCAGAATCAGTTACTACATTTTTTTTATTTTGTTCTACAAATACTACTTTTCCTAGTCCTGCAGATAAAAGCATAAAACGGTGACGACGGGTAAATGGGCTTCCTGCGTTCTGGTCATCATAGTATGGGCCAAATCACTTCTGGGCTAAAACACTAAATGACAAAAATAAATATATGCTCAGACCAAAAACCGAAAAAGAACAATTTATTTGCTTGACCTTAAAAAAAAAAACCAAATATATGCATGACCCAAAAAAAATGAACAAAATATATGAGCACAAAAAAAACGAATAAAATAGATGCTGATAAAGTAAATTATATTTACTTCTCCTAAAATTTGGTAAAATGACTCCTTTTTATTTGTAAATTTTACTTAAAAATTTTTAGAGTTTGTAGAATTATTATATTGACCTCCTTTAAATTTGTAAAATAATTATAGCATTCTCTCTTTCATTATATATTATGTTTAGGGAGATCAATATCATTTAGATAAATAAAGAAAAATGCTCCTAGGTCATTTCCCTTGCTAACATATGACAAATGACCCAATTATTATGAATACATTCCGTACTGTTGATAAATCTAATAGCACCTCCCAAATCATTGCCCTGTGCTATCATATGAGTATATGACGAGTCACCCATTTACATTAATTCCGTAGCCTTATTAGAGTAGTAGCAAAAGTCAAGGAGATATAAAGAAAGTACTAGAGTTTGTTTTTAAGTAAATGACATTGGAAGATGATGTGTTTATATTTTTCTTTTTCTTTTTTTTTAACAATAAACACTCAATTGATCTTTGATAATTTTATTAATAGATAAATTAGTTTTTGATAAAAAAAAAATTAATGTTGAGATTCATTACAATTATAAAAATAGGATACTATAGATTCTTGACAATTTCATTAATAGACAAATTAGTTCCTGACAATAAAAAAATAGTGTTGAGATCTCCCACAATTATAAAAATAGAACATATAGGTCTCCTGTTTACTTGTAACCTGTTAAATGATAACATAGACTTTAACTACTAATATATGTGACACCCACTAATTAATTCTAATCAATATTAACTAAAGCATACTCTTTTATTTTTATTTTTTCATTCTTATAAATCCTTACCCTAACGTTTTAGTATTTCACAGGACCCATTATTATAAAAAAAAAAACCTTTGGATCCAAGTTTGTTCGAAGAAAGGAATCAAATTTGGAATGAATTTCTTATTCTTTATCACCACCATATTCTAAGGAACCATAGTACCAATATTATAAATTCATAATCATTTCCCCAAAAGATGTTTACTAGAGTACAATGGTTGCATACTTGCATATTACAAAAACAACACACTATGCTTGATATGAGATGCTCTATTAAATTCTAAAATATTTAGGATGGACTTGCAAAATGAAATGGTGCATTTTAGTAAATTGGGATTAGTAGATATCACATAGATTAATAATTAAAGTCTATCTTAGCATTTAGTAGGTTACAACATAGTGAAGGACTTATAGCATGTCCTATTTTACAATTGTGAGGATCTCAACACTAATATTTTTTTTTTATATCATAGACCAATTTGTTCATCGTTAAATTATTGGGGACCTATAGTGTCTTATTTTTGCAATTGTGGGACCTCAATATAATTTTTTTATTAGGGATCAGTTTGTCCATCAATGAAATTGTTAAGGACCTATAATGTCTTATTTTTACAATTATGAAGGACTTCAACACTAATTTTTTTTGTCATGAACCAATTTATCTATCAACAAAATTGCCAGGGACCTATAATGTCATATTTTTACAATTGTGAGGTATCTCATGTAATATCTTAGTTTTAAATAAAAATGTTAGAAAATTTTTAATCAAGAAGGGGCAGTTACCCTTATCTGTCGTTTTGTTTGGATTTCACTAAGTCTTGACTACACGCCCTTTGAGGGCTATATGATAGAACCATTTTCTTAGGATCAAAAGTCCCAGTAATTGTTCCCTAGAGAAAATAAGTTAAAGAGTGATTTTTAATGAATTTTATAAAACCTTTAACCTTTCCGTTTTTAATCCACAAGTTTGAAAAATCGTAAGAATTCCGAATTTAATTAGAACCCAAAAATTTGATTTGATTTGCTGGGATTTTAATTTTTCTAATATTTTATTTGAATCCAAATGAGGGTATTTTCTTATTTACATTTATGTTTTAAAGTTAATGTAAATAAGTGAGACTATTCTAGAGGCTGAGGTCAGAGGCCTGCAAGTGAACGATTTTTGTGCTCTCTGGTGAGCGCTCCAGTGGTCAACAAGTTATAAAAACCCCCATTTTTGGGTTCAGACCATTCCAAACACTTATCCTCTCTCAAACACGAAGACACTGATTCCCAACCTTGTTTCATTCTAGAAACACCATTTCTTCTAATTTCTTCAAGCTTAACTTGGATTTTTCATCTTTTAAGCTTCAAGATATGTTATTTTAGTGGTTTTTCTTCCTTTATTCCTTCAATCTCTCATGCTCTTGGGGTTTTAACCTTGTGTTCTCATGGTTTTCATGTCATAATGCTCTTCTACCATTATTAGAGCTAAGATTGAGTTAGTTAAGGGTTTTAGAAGTTAATCTAGCGTATTATGGTTGTTATAGTAGATATCAATGTCATTCCTACTTTCTAGTGTGTTATTGGTGTTGATTCTAGCTGTTCCACCCTCTAGGTGAGTGGCTTCATATATGTGACTTCTATGTTGTCCATTAGAGCTATTTTGATGAAAATATGATTTATAGTTTGATTTTAGAGACTATTGTATAAGGATTTGATGATTCCTGTTGGATTATATGTTTTGAACTGTTGATTTTAAAGCATGAAACTTGGTTTTGATAAAACTTATGGGACCATGTTTATTATAATGGTTTTATACAGAATTAATGATATATGTAATTGTCAGAAACTTTTAGGATTGTTTCAATGGATTTTGGAACTAGTTTATGTATATGACATAATTTTATGACCAAATATGAAGTTTAGAGAAAGGATTGGAAATATGGTTTTAGACCCTGTAGTTTCAAAATATGATATTGAGTTTCTCCTAGTTTATGAAAAGCTTGAGTTGAAATGTGATTTAGATAATTAATTAAGAGGTTTTAGAGCTTGAATCTTTATGAGATTTAGAACAGTTGACGACTACATACTTTGGAGGTATGGAATCACAATGTCTACAAGGGGTGATCTCTTGGGCATAATTCCATAGCCAAGTTATGCTAAGGTCAGGTTCAAAATCGAGTGAATTCAAAGCTCCCAATACCACGAGTTTATTGTTGACAAGAAATGATATAGAAATTCAACATAAAAGGATTTTAGAGCATGAATCTTCATATGACTCAGAATAGTTGATGAATATATATTGTAGACTTGAAATCACTATGCATGATTTCATAGTTAAAGTTATGCTAAAGTAAACTGTTAGAGTTCCAGGGGATTCAGAGCTCATAGAGAATGAAAAGGTTTTTATGGTTTTTCTGACTTATTTCCATTAGCTATAGAAACAGACTCATATTAAACAGGAATCCGTTAACCTTGGTACCAAGTTGCCTGAGGGCAATCTCATAGAACAGAGAGATGGGACCTAGTTAGGTGCCCGAATACATGTTCTTCCCTTGGCCCGTGTTTGGGGGGAAGTGATAGCGGCGTTCACGCCGTATATTTAACTTCTAAACCTTGGGTTTTTGCATAAGTTTTTAATGTGTTATTGAGGAAAATAATAGTGTTTTACAAATTGAACCTCAATGCGCGATTTTGAGAAATCAATGACAATTGCTCCATTTTTGAATAATTAAATCTTGTTACCATTAACTTGTCTCCTTGAGTTAGGTTTTTGTGTACAGGAGCATTACATTGAGTGCAAAGCATTAAGAGCAGGAGCTGAGACTGAAAGGAGCAAAAAGCCCACCATTCTGTGTGAGCCTAAGAAAGCACAACGACTCATCTTGGAGGTAGCCCGTTCTTGGCGAGCGGTCCTACGATGACTTGATTTTTTCCGCGTTCATTTAGGCCAATTTCTTAAGCCCTTTTTCTGAAAAAAAAAAACAACAGAAATGCGGGGGATAGGCAGAAGGCAGCTAGGGTTTATTCAAGGGAATTGGAGCTCTCTCTCTCTCTCTCTTATCTCTTTAGGTTTTAGAGACTTCTTTCAACAATTTTTTAGTTGGGAACTTTGTAATTTTATAGTTTTTCTGAACTTTTGGTTGTGAAACTTCTCACATGGAGGAGTAATTCCCTTACCGTACAGAGACAATCTGAACATCAAACTGTCTTGAGGTTTTCAATTCTTAATGTCAGTCATGGTTGGTTTTTCACCCTATTGCTTTTTCTTCTAAATTTTAATTGCGTTGATTAATGTGATTGAGGTTTTAAGAGTAGTGGATTGTGTATTCGTTTGTTTGCATAATCTGAATATCGTTTGGGATATTGGGTCAATTAATTTGATTAATTCCAATTGGTAAGGGGTCGAAATTAATTCCGTTAGGATTTAGACTACCGCAATTGATAACTAAATTAACATAGGATTATAGGGTCATGATTGTGGTCACTAGTTCTTGTTTAGTTGAATCCTTAATGGAAGTACATTAGTATAACTTGTTAAGTAGAATTGCGTCGTCTTTTGTACAAAAGCATTGTTGACATAGGTTGTCACCACCATGAATTTATCGTTTGAACCAATGATAGAACATGTCTTGATCTGAAGAAGTCTTTGTCAGGTAACTTTTGCATTATAATTCTCTCACTTTAAATTGTTGTTAACAATTCTTGAAACCCCATTTTGTCAGAATCAATTACATTGCTTCCACGCAAGACAACCTGGATCGCACCTTGTCTATATTTTGGTGTGATTTAGTTTTCTAAAATTATTTTTAATTTGTTGCGAGTGGCGACACTCGCATCAAATTTCGCGTGCCGGGACCCATCCTTCCCTCAAACACTATCAACACTTTCATTAACCACCATTCAATTCCATTTTCTTTTCTTCCCTCACTTTCTTATTTTTCCCTTAATCATCATGTAAGTCACAACTTTCTTTCATTTTTTTTTCTTTTTCTCTTGCTTTTGCTGAATACTGGTATTTGCTTGCATTTCTTTCAAATTTTTGGTGGTTTTTGGGGTGTTGTGATGTTATTTGTGTTAGTGGTTACTGGGTGCCTACCATGTGTTTGACATAATGCCTATGTGACATTTCACATTTAAAATCAGTTCTATCCTTGTCACTACTGCTATATTATTTTATTACCTTGTGACTTGCATCCCTCACTTGTTGGCACCCCATTCCCTTATTTTATTTATGAGGCCAATTGATTTATGATGTTTTGCGTCAAAATCATTTTTCATGCACGGTTTTCTTTTGGAGATATGGCCTCCACTTCAGCTTTGGCTCGAGCAAGTGCCCCCGCTCTCCTCCACTCACCACCATTATTCCAGGCATTACCACCACCACTACCTCCATGATTGACCCCCCACATTTCATTGACCCCCAAGATGAGCTCTAGTATACTACCAGGATTCGGGCGTCCTCTTTATGAGCACTCCGTGGATCTCTCAGGATTCAGCATATTGTTAAGGTCATTAATCAGAATGGATGGGGTTTTCTTTGATGAGCCATTACTCCAAACCTCTCCATTGTTTGCGAATTTTATGCGAACTTCAGCGGATTGGATACCAGGAGGTTTATGTTTGGGGTAGGCAAGTCCCTGTTACTATGGAGGCTATCGAGGAACCATTGGCATCCCAAACCCCAGCGATAGCCCTTCCTGATGATTAGGCTTCTTTAGACTATTCACACGTTGATGTTGATACGCTCAAGGATGCCATCACTACTCCTGTTCCACCTTACAACAGACGACCACCCTCACACCTTAGAACCCGGCTCAGTTCCAGCTTTGGTTTTATGAGGCTCTTGTTCTCACACATCGTGCCCTTTCCCATGTCCACATCACTATGGACCAGGTTTTCCTATATTGCTTTGTCACTAGTAGCGAGTATACATCCCCCAGCTCATCCGCCTCACTATGCAGGCTGTGCATCATGACAAGAAAGTTCATGGCCTCCCTTTTCCTTCTCTTATCACTCGCATGGCCCTTGCGCCGGTGTTCCAGTCTGGCCGCTCATGAGTAGCCCCCACCTACTGACTAACACTTATTTCTAGGCCTACCTTGCAACGAGTTCACACGCCCAGGAACCATGCTAGGGGTGCTCCCCTCCACCTTCTCGTCTTCGTCTTGGTCCTTCCATGGATTTTAGCTCTGCTATTGCTCATTACAGAGGACATGAATTTGGGCTCTGAGCGTCAGTGCGAGCCCAGGTTCGAGCCTCAGAGACCAGGGTCCTGCGAGATTGCGAAACTGGAGATGAAGGTCCAGGGTATTGATCATGAGTCCAGCGATACAGAGGTGCCCTTGGTCGACCCTAAGATGATTCTCGAGATGTGGATCTGGATGTTGAGTTTTGAAGCTTGGAGGTGGATTCTAGGAGGATGATTGACATTGTGTGGATTACCACCATCCCCAATTCTTTTGGCTTGGCACTGAGGACAGTGCCTTTTTGTAAGTGTGGGGGTGCACTTTCTTTTGCTTTTATTTTAATTTTAGGATTTATTTTTTTCTTTAGGATTTTTAATCTTTCTGGTATGACTATAGGCGAGTGAAGTTGAATATTGCTCAAATGAACCATATTTTTAATCTTTTTGCCTTGGCACTGAAATTGTGGTGTTTGACGATTTACCTTGGATCTATGAACTTTGAGCATGATTGATTATCTGAAATTCCCATGTGAGATTTGAGCTTGAATTGTGTGATTTTAGGAATTAATCATTGCAATTTTTCTGGTGTGATTACATTCACTGTGGTTTAATCTAGAACTTGCTTGATCTTTTGTTAAAACATTTTATTTCTACAGTTCTTTACTACACATGATAGAGGCATTCCATTCTTTTTTTTTTTCTTTTTTTTTTAACTATGTAGCCATACAGCCAACCCTTGCATGAGAATTACCCTTGTTACCCCTTTTTGAGCTTGAGTTGAATCTTTCCTTGTCATAAGCACATTACTAGCCTAGCCAGAAAAACAATGAAAAAGAACCCTTAACTTAGGGTCAAGGGAAGAGTGATTGAACCCAATGTACTTGAAATTTAAGTGTGGGGAAACACATTTGACAAAACCAAGGAAATAGGGAATTGCATGAAGAAAGTGGATTGAGTTTTTGAATTAAAAAACAAAGGGAGAGAAATATGTCATCATCCACTTCTGAATAAATAAAACATTAATAAACCAAGGGCAGGTGGAAGGGTGCTTAAGAAAGAAATGTATGATGAGTAATTCCCCAAGATTTATAGTTTGTGGTACATACTTCTACTTTCCTTGAACCTAAGTTACCAAGCAGAACTCACCCAGAAAACCCAAAACCTTTACCCTGGCCTCATTATAACCATCAAAAGACCTCTTGATGCATGTTAATGAATTGATAGATTTGTGGAGATTCAGGAGAAAGGCAAGCCCATGGAAACAACCATCAATGAATTGTTTGAGAGTTAATTAACCCAACACACATGAGTGATTAGTGACATACACTCCAGTGAGCCAGGTATAGTCATTTTTTCTTAGAGTCATAATCTGGTGCTATTTTTTACTGATTGAAAAATGTCATGGGATATGTTTATTGATTCTTTTTATTTCGTTTGAGTTATTGTCCATACTGTCATTTGTCGATCATCTTCTTTCTTTTTAGGAGTAGTTAAGTCTTGCTTTTTAGGATGCTTGTTTAACCATACCTTTGATTTGGTTTGATTTTCACATGAGGACATGTAAAAGTTTAAGTGTGGAGGAGTTTGATAAGTAGCGTTTATATTGTATATTTAACTTCTAAACCTCGGGTTTTTGCATAAGTTTTTGATGTGTTATTGAGGAAAATAATAGTGTTTTACAAATTGAACCTCAATGCACGATTTTGAGAAATCAATGACAATTGCTCCATTTTTGAATAATTAAATCTTGTTACCATTAACTTGTCTCCTTGAGTTAGGTTTTTGTGTAGGAGCATTACATTGAGTGCAAAGCATTAAGAGCAGAGCTTGAGACTGAAAGGAGCAAAAAGCCCACCATTCGGGCAAGCGCCTACGCTCAGCGCCAGCGCCTACGATGACTTGATTTTTTCCTGTCTTATTTGGGCCAATTTCTTCAGCCCTTTTTCTGAAAAAAAAAACAACAAGAAATGAAGGGAGCAAAGGCGGCAGCTAGGGTTTAGTCAAGGGGAATTGGAGTCTCTCTCTCTCTATCATCTCTCTCTTATCTCTTTAGGTTTTAGAGACTTTTTCAACAATTTTTTAGTTGGGAACTTTGTAATTTTAAGTTTTTCTTGAACTTTTGGTTGTGAAACTTCTCACATGGAGGAGTAATTCCCTTACCGTGCAGAGACAATGAACATTAGAACTGTTCTTGAGGTTTTCAATTCTTAATGTCATTCATGGTTGGTTTTTCACCCTATTGCTTTTTCTTCTAAATTTTAATTGCGTTGATTAATGTGATTGAGGTTTTAATAGTAGTGGATTGTGTATTCGTTTGTTTGCATAATCTAATACCGTTTGGGATATTGGATCAATTGATTTGATTAATTCCAATTGGTAAGGGTCGAAATTAATTCCGTTAGGATTTAGACTACGCAATTGACTAAATTAACATAGGAATATAGGGTCATGATTGTGATCACTAGTTCTTGTGTTAGTTGAATCCTTAACGGAAGTACATTAGTATAACTTTTAAGTAGAATTGCGTCATCTTTTGTACGAAAGCATTGTTGACATAGGTTGTCACCACCATGAATTTATCTGTTTGAACCAATGATAGAACATGTCTCATCTGAAGGAAGTCTTTGTGCAGGTAACTTTTGCATTATAATTCTCTCACTTTAAATTGCTGTTAACAATTCTTGAAACCCCAATTTTGTCAGAATCAATTACATTGCTTCCACGCAGACGACTGGATCGCACCTTGTCTACATTTTGGTGTGATTTAGTTTTCTAAAATTATTTTTAATTTGTTGCGGCAGGTGACACTCGCATCAGAAGGAACGAAGTCTTGAGGGTAGAGCCCATGTTTGACACCCATATACCCAAAATTTAGACTAGACATTACTCTTTTTCTAGAAACTATTACATTATGAGTTTATGTGATTTAGATAGGAAAGTAAATTGTAGAAAGTGCTTTTATTGAGTTTATGAAATAATGATTTGGATATAAATATATAAAATGTATATATACTTGATTATGTATGACTTTCAAATATTATTGTTATTATTATGATTTTATGCATTGCTTCTTGGTTATCCCATGAAAGGTTTAAGGTTCAGTTACTAAAATTTTGGTATCAAAACTCACCATCTCCTTCTCTTATTTCCAGATAGAACAATCCTAAGATTCTACAGCATTTTTCCTTCTTGCAGATGTAGCTGGTAAGCTTCACTTGGGATGAATCATGCATCCTTGTTCATTTAAAGTGCTTCATTCAGGGTCCGAACCACATTGCATGGTTTAGGTTTTGCATATATATGTTGTGTTAGATTGTATTATAAGATTTTACTACTTATAGAGGTTTGTTTATGAATTTCAGACATTAGAAAAGATTATGAAATTACAGACCTGATTATTTGGATGATTTAGATTATTTTGAATTGTAAAGAGGTGATTTATATGTAGAAAAAGAAACTTTGTTTTGAATGATTTTATAAGTTCCTGCATATAGCAACAGGTCAGAGGTGCACGTGAGATGAAACTTTCACGTGCCGTGACATGTCAACACTAATATTTTTTTATGGACAATTTATCCATCAACGAAATTGTCAAATAACTAATTTGGGTGTTTACTCTTTTCTTATATGAATTTTAGTCATGCGGATTCGATTGGATAATCGAATAAATTCTCAATCATAATGTTTTCAAATTAAATTAAATCCATATTTTTTACCAACTACCAGTTGATCGAGTGGGATGAGATGCTAAGGGTCTGTCTGGTTAAAGTTTCAATTTCATTTTAATTTTCAGTTTTTAGATTTTGTGAAGGAAATACTAAAAATTCTAAAACTCCAAATTTCAGTTTTAGTTTTCGTTTCAGTTTCAATATTTCCTTCACAAAATCCTGAAAATTTAAAGTTGAAAATTAAAGAAAAGTCATAAGTTTCTTAAGTTTCATTTTGGATTAGTTAGTTAACGGATATCATGTGTTTTCACAAAAAAAATAAATCCACATTTTTTCACTCTGGATGGAATCTACACTTATACTTCTTCTATTCTTTGAATAATTGTCTATTTAAAAAAAATTATCTAGAAATGATTAATTATTTCAAAAACTTAAGTAACATTAATTATTTTTTTTAATAATATTTGTATTAAATACTATTGGATGAAGAGAGGGAAAATTAGAATATTATAAAGAAATGAGGATCAGTAAATTATTTTAAATTTTTTTTAATTTTAATATTTTTTAATTATTTTTTTAATTCTAATTTGTATTTGTAATTGGGGAATTATTTAAGGACGAATAGAGGAATATATACGTGTCGCGCAAATCATGGGGCACTTTCCGACGTTGTAGTTTTGTTATGCAAAACAAAATCCAACAAGATTTTTATGATGACAACATGTACAGGAGAAAAAGAATGATGAGTATGAGCCTTGTGTTGCAAATGGAGCAGATACCCTCCGCGAAAGTCCCACTCTCACACATGACAGATGGCACACGCGCGCACCTGTCTCCTAGTAGCTAGTGGCACCAGGCTCGTTCAGGTTCAATGTACGTCAAAGTCAGCAATGTTTTGTGGCTGATGCCGCTCTTTTCCAACACATGCCTGAATGAATGAATGAACATACTCACACAAAATAGATTCATTCCCCATCTCCCTTTTCTTTCTATTCTCTGTCTCACACAAAAACCACTACTCTGTAAGCACAAGCACAGCCTGTTGCACTTGCAATCTACTACAATGAAACTCTGGCAGACATTGGTGCGGAGACCCTTGAGAACATCACCACCAGTGTCACTCTACGGCCAAAATTCCATCTTGAGCTCAAACGGGAAAAGGGTCTCTTTGTTGGGGTCCCAAGGTTTTAGATTTTTTCCAAACTGTGCTTGCAGTTGCAGCAACTCTGGATCCGCTGTTTCGTCTTCTCCTGCAGGGAATTCTTCTTCGTCGCCACGTGTTGCTTCCAATTCTTGTTACGATTCTGCTGTGTCTCAGAATTCGGCCGGGAAGTTGGAATTCTTAGAGGAGAGCATTGAGAAGGTAACAAAGAGTTTAGCATGGGGTACCTTGTCTGCTGCAAGCTTATGGAACTTAATTGATGAATAAAGCCTTAATTAGTTGTTTCGTTTCCTATGAATAGTTTTAAAATATGGGTACTTCTTTGTCTGATAAGTTTTGTGCGTTTGGTTGATGGAATTTGCAGGTCATTTATAGATGCCGGTTTTTGGCAATTCTGGGAGTTTTTGGGTCTTTGATTGGATCATTTCTATGTTTTATCAAGGTATGGTTTCTTCAAACTGGTTTGACGTAGTTATGGTTGTCATTTGCATCCGATTGCCAAAATTATTGTAGGCTTCAATGGGATAATGGTTAATCATCTCATAGATGAAGTTAGAATAACATTCGGAGAAGGCTACCCAAATCTTGTTTGTGTACACCTTTGTTGGACAGTGAATTTTGTTGAATGATGGAACATATTAGAAGGAAACCTCGGGAAAAAGAGGTTTGATCACAAGCTCGTTAGGCGAAGATGTTTAGTGTAGGGGTCCACAAAGAAACCCCAATTTAATTAGTATTCTTATGTCCATGTGAATTACAGATTCTACGTGCAAATTCTTCTGATAAATGGCTTTATGCTGATAAAGATAAATTCAATCTAATCATCCCTGATCATATAGTTCTATGGAAAGGAAATTTATAAATAAAAATTCCGTTTAAGGATTTTTACGTGTATAGGTTCTATGTGATTCCTGTTTTCCTTCACCACCAATTGTAACATGTCCACTGCAACCAATTCCATTAGAAACATCCCAATGGTCCTACTAAAGCCTGTGCCTTAGCCAACCCTTAAGTACATGCTAGCTTTGGTCCTTAATAATTGTATATCAGACCTGTAAAAGTTTGGCTTATGCTAGCTTTGATCCTTACTAATTGTATATCAGACCTGTAAAAGTTTGGCTTTGTTAAGGATAGATGATATAGATAATGCTTGGTCGATGGTGTTTTTCACCCTGCATGCATCTTATATAAATCTTGAGGGGTAATTCCAGCAGCCTTACTTGGAGATATTGCCTATTTCCTAAAATTTCTTTTCAATCATGGTAATGTATACAAACAGCACCTCTTGGATCTATACATGCTTCTCTTGTACCAATCAGACCATTATGAGGAGACAAAGGCATGTGTGGACAAATTATATGAAGGAAGAGGAAGTGTGCATTGAAGTTTGGGAATAATAAAGGAAAGTCTATGTATTTGTAATTTGTAAATTCAAATAACTGCATGCATAGTTGGAAAGATAATTGAATTTGCCTGAATTGGTTGAGTCAATTGAATCTCTTTCACATAATTAAGTAACATTACAACATGCTACGTCTAATGAACTTCATTTTAATGTTTTCTGTTAATTGGCCACTCCATATGCAGGGCTGCACAATTGTTGCAGAGTCTTTTTCAACATACCTTGTCGAACGCAGTAAAGTAATCCAAATGCTGATAGAGGCTGTGGGTGAGTATCTCTGTAGTTAAACTCCTATTGAGTTTGTGCAATTGACTTCTTCTTGTCCTATATCTTAAACTATAAAACTAATATTCTCCATTTCATCATGTCCTTGATGATCTCTAACATAAATCTGTGTGACCAATTAAAATAAGTTGGTAGAGTTACCCATAAGGGCATTTTGGCTTAATGTTATTTAGATAAGACCTTAGTCACATAAACAGAATATGGCCTCAACTAATAACCATATTTCAAAATTAAACAACAAAAATATTTTTGTCTGCCAACTTTTTTCAAGATGTCTTTTCTTCTGAACTTTGATATGATTTTGTTAGTTGTTATGTTACTGCTGAATAGAAACATGAAGACTGTCATTATTCTAATTTGCAGTTATTTTCAACAATATTTGTGTATCAAATCCATATCTGAATAAACAACCATAACTTATCCCAGAGCAGCTGTGATATATAGATTCTATTCATGTGCATGAATGGACCTTTTTTGTGGGATAGAGTTGTACTTTTGGATTACCGACAGGTTTCTGCTCATGGGTTCTTGAGAGATATATCTAAGGGTATGCTTGTTAATTTGGATTTTGGCAGAGAAGGGAGGGAAATAATCACTTGTAGTGTAAAATTTTAAAATCTTACACTACAAGCCCTTTCTTTCCCTCCTTTCCCTCCAAAATCGAAATTCACAAACATACCTTAGAGGATTTACAAAGGGACTGGAGAGCTCTTTTTAGTATTTTCCTTCATTCCGTCTTTTGTGTTTGAATTTTGGTTGTTCTAGGAGGATTTCTTTTCTTTGTGATTTGCTTCTTTCTAACTTCTGCTTTATTGTTCATCTAGATGTCTATCTTTTAGGAACGGTGATGCTGGTCTTTGGAATGGGCCTCTATGAACTCTTTGTCAGTAATCTTGGCAGTGCAGGCTCTCTGCCAGGTCAAAAACCTTCTGACAGATCAAATCTCTTTGGTTTATTCACTCTAAAGGTTAGAGTTGGTACACGCTCTTTCTTGGCCAATCTTATCGCAATCAGTAGGATTTTATGTTATATGTTTGTTCCAATGTTACTGCCTCTCTTCTGCATTTAGACCATTTAAAATAAACAACAAAATAAATTAAAGAAAAAAAAAGCTGAGTTGAACTAGATGTAGGGAGAATGTGCTAGTTATAAAATCAGCTGAAAAAAATTAATGATTGATAGGTACACAGCTGCCCTCATATCAGCACTAATGCACCATTACCATAAGATCTCTGCAATTAAGCATACTTGGAGGAGGGTAGGATGTGTGACATCCGGAGAAGTCTTCATATAGTACCCCTATAAATTTGGCCATTGCTGACCGCATCTAATGGAACATTGCTTTGTTAGTACATAGATTGGTAATCAAAAGAACAAGGAATATTTTCATTCATCATTTAATTGATCCATGTTCTGCAGTAGTTTGTGGCATGCCAAAATTGGCTACTGTCTAGTTCAACCCCTCCAAGGGGTTCACTATTACAGGATACTTTTTTGTTGCCATCCACTTTGATATTGTTGACGGCTATTTGGAGCTTTGTTTAATTGAAGACACACTAGTTGTGTATAAATTCAACTTCAAAAGTTTTTAATATTACTGCTGTAGTTAGCCATTTGTAGCTAGATAATTAGGTGGAGATGATGATAACCTACTGTAGAATATTAAATAGATATTAATAGAGAACATAGTTTAAGTTCCATAGCTACAAGAATTTGATATTTACTGGCTCTAAACTTAAATCCTACTAGCATTCCAAAATACAGGAAATTCCTTTTCTATAGTATTGATGGACCAGATATTGAAGTCTCATCAGGCCTTCCTAATATATATTATATTCTTCAGTTTCCCTGTCCACAGTTCACTGGTTCAGGGCCATTTTTTCTCAACAAACTTTGTCTTTTCAAGTTAGCAACTCTTATGTTGTTTTCCCCTTTTTCAGGAGCGACCGAAATGGCTGGAGATAACAACTGTCAACGAACTGAAGACCAAGGTTGGACACGTCATAGTGATGCTGCTTCTGATTGGGTTGTTTGATAAAAGTAAAAGGGCTGCTATACACACTCCTGTGGATTTGTTATGCTTCTGTGCTTCCGTCTTTCTTTCTTCCAGTTGCCTCTTTTTGCTGTCTAAGCTGCATGAGGCTAAGTGATGTTCAGATACATACGAGTTCAACACTTGGAGAAAGTAAGGATACATATATATAGTGATATACACGCATAAGAAATAGTAGATGTCCTAGTATTCACTGTTATTCTGTATATATTACTGTGAATATGATGTTTAATATACAGTTTAACTTTGTCTCTTTTTTTGTTATCTCTTAACCAATTGCCTTCTTTGAGGGCTAAGTTCATTAAAACGATGAAGCAGACCATAGGGGATGGATAAATTAATACCTATTTGAAAAACGTATGAATAATTTTCTTTTAAGTTCTTGTGTTTGGGTCTTTGCTGGGAGTGTTGATTGAATTCCACCTTCATAGGGGAAGAAAGATGCTTAAAGAGGAAAATGGTATAAATGTTGCAGCATTCTATAACTCAAAACTGAAATGTTTGCTTACCCTCTACTTAGTGTTTTAAATTGGTCGCGATGCAGTTACATTGCGAAAAATGAATGCCAGCAATCATAATGCAGCTGATGTGGTGTGAAATTTTTGCGTGAATTCAAATGAAAAAAGCACATTGCAGCTTATTGCGGTCCTAAGTGTTCCAACTCCAATTTATGTGAAAATCATCTACTTCAATTCCGGTGTAATGTGGTTGCACTGCAGATCACAACTTGTAATATCTCCCGGTCTCCAATTTAAAATCTTTCCCTCTACCATGGACCCCATTATCCTTTTGCTTGTTAATAGCTTCTCAGTATGTCTTGATTAATCTCTCTCAATAAACTTTAAGGTTCCAGTCAGTTATTCCTATCACTAGCTCTCGAGAAACATGCATGAGATGAGAGGTTGGAAAAAGATTCACCATCATTTCCGTTGCAAAAAAGAAGGGAGACGAGGGTAATGTGAATATGACTAGCAGTGCTTGAATTCTTAGGGTAGGACTCTGCAAAGATAGGAAGAAGATTTAACATGCTAGAATCAAATGCTTGCAAGAAAGATAAGTCCCCCATATGAAAAGATCATCCTTTAGCCTTGGGTTCAAACAAAATTGGGCTGATATTTTTCTTGGAAACTTCAGCTCTGTTCATTAATAATATGCTCCTTGGTAAAACCAGTGACAGCAATTCCTTATTCTTCGCGCTGTTATGTGGGTGACATATCTTCGCGCTGTTATATGAGTGACATATTGAGCATATCAGCTAGTTTAATGTAATGCTTAAAGTCATGAGATTTTATCATCTAATAGATTAAACTTTTGGATTAAGCTATCTTTGGTAAGTTTGAGTCATAGTAATCAGTGTTTTCATTGTGAGTTGGGTTACAGAAAGAGTTCCCTGTAGGCTGAATTAAGATACAATAGTGAGAGTGTTACGCCAAACGCTAACAGATGAGTGAAGGCACCCAGAAAGCGAGAAAGGGATATAATCCGGCACTCAGATTCACTTTTTCATTACTTCAAAATAGTCAACGAACATGTACTTGTTACATGTCGTTTCATATACTTCATCGATCCTTAGATACTTCAATTATATTTTACATGAATGAAGTCAAATTTGGACCTGATCCAACTCCTAAATGCTAACCATATAAATCGTGGTTGCTGTTATGCCATCACTCTATTATGCAGACAAATTTACCAAAATCAAATGAACAACACCATTATCCTCTCACCTCAAATTTACCACCTTTGGTTTCACACATGCGGAACACCAAAATCCTATTAACCAACTTGCATAGCTGGAGTTTCTGCATTATGTTTGACTTGTCACTCAACTTCCTCTGTTTGTGGTCATTTCCATTTGTGTCTTGCTTTCTTTATTCGCTGCTCAACCTTTAGATCGCAATCGTTATTCTTGCACCCACCTTAAAAATCACAAACATGCTGTCTCTTTCACATCCAATATAGTCAACCTGGGTTCCTACAAATAAGATACAGCTACAGTATTATCTACTGCAAAAGCCAACAGGTCCGATGAAAGACAACAATTCTTTTAGTCATACGCGTAATGCTCTCAGGTAATGTCTCTTTATATTCACCAGTTGTACTCTCTTCACGGACAAAAGTGTCATTGCCTATTTTATTCTTTTTTTCCCTCCTTTGGTGGATCATTTTCTATTCATTGTTGGTCAAGCATTAATTATATAATTCTAACCGGAGCCAACCTCGAATAAAGTCTTTAATTAGTTTAGTTTCTAATTGGAAACGAAACATAAATTCTGATTAATGTTCTATTGTGAGATATGTGATGGCTTGATTTTTCAAGCAAGTGGTCAAGTTGGACAAGTAGCCTAGTTGCAATACAGGTGGCCTAGTAGCAAAGCAAATGGCCAAGTTGCACAAGCAAATGGTCAAGTTGTACAATAAGTAGCTAAGTTGTTATTTGGCTTCATTAGAGGTATTCATGGTTTGATTTTGATATAAACATCAATTGATCCAATTAATAAATTTTATTTCAGTTTGGTTTGGTTTGATTTGATTATTTTTGAAGACGAACCAAACTAAACTAATTAAATCGATTTAAATTGGTTTAGTTTTGGTTTTTACTATAAAATTTATAAAATATAAAAAAAAGTAATTATAAACAATATTAAATTGGAGTGATCGTTATTATAAAACTATATAATAATAAGATCTAAGCTAATTTTTAAAATTTATGCTAATATGTCACACTATTAACTAATAAGTTAAATAAATGATAAAAGATTTGAACAAAAATTATGTTGATTAAATTAAAAGAATTAATGTATAATTGAAAATCCTAAATGTTGAATTAAAATATGAAGCAAATTTAGATATAGATAGAAAATTTTGAAAAGTAATACATCTAATTAATAAATAAAATTATTAATATAATATATTATTGGTTTGGTTTGATTGCTTTGAAATAAAAATTGAAACTGATCGATTTGGTTAGTTTTCACAAATTAAGACTTATTAAACCAATTCAATTTTGATTGATTTTCGATTTTAATTCGATTAATCAGTTTTGAATAACCCTAGAATTCGTTTGATACCCCAATGCCTATGTAAAGGCTTGCCTATGGGACTTCCAATCAATCTATTTCTCAACCTCATCGCAACCATTTAGTAGAGTTAGTTTGCTCCCTCTAAATTTCTCTCTGAGTGTTGAGTATGTATACATCAATGAAAATATTGAGGTATTTTAAATGTATTTGAGATTTAGGTTTAAGTGAAATATGAATATTTTTTTTATCTTTATCATAGATTTTCTTGGTGAAATATTTTGTTATTGTCTTCGCCGCAGACGTAAACTATTTGTGGAATCACAATCGTGTCTTCTACTCTTATGTTTCCACGTACCTAGTAAGCTGTTCTTTGTACCTTTTAATTTGGGGCCACTACATATTACAACAAATTGTTTAAAAACCAAAATGACGTTCTATTGGTTCGAGTGGCTGGCACTTGTTTCACATAAACAAGGACTTGAATTGAGTTTTGTGGTTGGAAAAAAGCTAACACTAGACAGCTTTACTACGTAGTGGATAGACCCGTTATCAAGTCAAACTATATTGGGGTCCTGTGAATTCCGAATATCAGTGTTTGAGGGGAAAAAAAACATAAAACTCTAATGTTAGCTTTTCTAAAATTTATAAATTGGTTCTTATAAAAAAAATTTTAAATTGATATTTACAAAATTGAAATTTAAACAAATTGATCTTTATAAAAAAAATTCACAAATCAGTTCCTGTAAAAGTAAGTTATTGGACAGGTTAGTCCTTCTAACCCAAAATAACGGAGGGATTAATTTGTCCAATTAATCAATTTTATATGGATCAATTTATTACAATTCAATTTTACAAAAATCAATTTGAAAATTTCTTTTTTAGCAAAGATTAATTTGTTCGACTTGAAATTTTAGGGACCAAAATGAGAGTTTTGTTGGAAAAAAATGTTAAAACAATAACCTCTTGAAAGTTTAAACTCTTTACAAGTTTAAAATTTTAAATTGTTCAAAATACAAATAAGGCATTGCAGCAATTGTATATATCTTTATATGAATCTGCAATTGCACATGTCTGCTTGTATTGTATATATGTTTGTTTCTGTATGCAGCGGTGGACCGCCACCACTAACTACCAGCAATCATATGTACATGTCACTACTCACTAAGTTGAAAATTGTCAGAGGATATCTTCAGATATGATTTCCCTCTTTAATAGACCGAAGCATCATGGTGCTCTTCATGCTGTCAAGCTCTTGATGGGGACATATTCAACGTGGGACTTCATTTCCATCATCACAGATTGTCTCAATTTCTGTTGTGTTGCTTACCCTTTGATGCACTCAATTGTGTTTCATATACTTTTGCATAAATAGAAACACAACTTATGCGTCTTATCAACTCCTAAAAAATATAAAGTTTGACTTTCGCCTAAGTTCAGCAAGCTAGTTTTACCACTGGTGACAAAGCTGAAAATGATTTCAGTGAGAGATAAGGGAAGAAAGGTAGCTTTACCTTATGCTCCTGTGTTTTGGTCTTGACAGCGAAAAAAAAAAAATTGTTCGTAACACAAATAATAAACTTTTGTTTTGGAAAATGGATGGAGGTACCATTCTTATCTTGGATTTACATGAAAACGACGGGCCACCAAATCTAGGAATAATAGGATGATTATATGGAAAGAAAAAGATTTGCAGAGAGAATCTTTTTCTGCCTTTTGAAAAGACGGATTAGCTATCATATTTTGTTAGACTATCAGGTTTCTTTTTTTTTTTTTCTAAACTGGAGGATTCTAGCATGAGGAGGGTTGAGTTATGGAGCATGATGAGGAGGGTGGGCTAATGCAATTTTACAAGATTGGAGGCTTTTGTGAGAATTTAGCAAACATGTGTCATTTGCTTTAGGACCAAACGATTGAAAGAGAAAGACCCGTGGCACAATAGTGGTTTGGGTCATCTGACTTTGGAAGCTTTTTTTTTATTATTTTCAGTAAATTACTCATTAAATTAATTAAGATTTTAATTTTAATATATTATTCATATAAATTTTTATATATATAAAACATATTAAAAAACGTATAAGATTTTCATTAATTATCTATTTTTTATGTTTATTATTTTATTTTTTATTGAAATATCCTTTTATTAATGATTATTCCTATTAATTTTTTTAAAATATATGACTTATAATAATATGATTTTCCATTGATCCTATAGTAGGATATTGATACCCTTGTATATTCAACGATTGTGAATTAATCATTAATTTTACAAATTTAAATAACTCTTATTAGTAGACATGTGACTCATTTTTAGTCATAAATAACTAAAAAATATCACTATCCTTGAATTTTGTAGAATTAGAGAAATCAAAAAATATAGGTTTTTATTGTGGTACCCCAACGGTATCGGTATTTTGAAGCCAAGGGTTGTGCTTTAATAATGAGTATTTAAAATATTAATAAATTAAGTTAGTGGGATGCGTACAAATTTTTAGCCACAAGTTATTTAGAAAATATCGATATCCATGAATTTTATAGTGGTCTAGAAATTTCCTATTTATAATGTAAATATAGTAAAATATTTTTGACAAAATCACTCAAATTGGTCTTTCTTGAATTTTAAGCTGGATAAATTGGTCTCTTATATAAAAATCATAATTGGTCTCCCTAGAAAAAAATACTCACACAATTTTGCCAATTAAATATATCAGATAAATTAGTCCATTGTACAATGATCAATTTAGCTTTTTTATAATTCTTGAGGAACTAATTTGTCCTATATTTTAAATTGATAGGGACTTCTTTTAATTTTTTTTTAAATGAATCATTTGTACCATGCAAAATTTAAGAGAGATTAATTTGAGTATTTTGTCAATAATTATTCCTATAAATATAGGTTATTTTAATTTTAATTAGTCCTAAAAGTTTTGTTTTATTTTGGTTCTTCTTTTTTCCCTTTATCTATTTTTTGTTCTTGTCATTTTAAATTTAGCCTCCACAAATAGTTTTGAATATATATTTAGTCGTTATAAATATATTGAAAATATTCCCTTATAAATGTTTTTTAAATATTCTTTTGGACCTTATAAATATCATCATTTAAATGACTCATATGGATGAGAACTAACAATTTATTAATATAAAATTGATTTAAAGATATATAAAAATATATTAAAGGATGAAGACGACCACAAAACTGAACTTACCAAATTAGATTTTTTTTTTCTTGGTCACCTCTCTAAATTATTAGGTCGAACTAATTCATACAGATGCAGAACATCTAGCCCAAATTATGCGTCAGCACTCATGAGTGTAAAGTTGATCCGCATGTGATACACTGGAATTATTCTTGGTAATATATATATTACGATGTATAAATTTTTTATATTATTATCTAATCAAATCATATTATTTATATAATTTTTCAAGTTGTAAGTGTGAGACTTAACTTTTGCTAATGTGACAATATATAATTATATAACATGTATAATATAAGATTTTTTTACACTACCAATGCATAGAAATTAAACTCATGTGTGTGTATATAGGTTAGGATTAAATTATACCAGTGTAACTTTTAGCAAATGTTATATAGTTGAATAATTTTTTATAGGTGTAATCTTTTACAAAATTCACTGTTAGATTAGAAGTTCACATCATATAGATCATGTCCATAAAATTTTAAATTAATACAAAATTATTTTGTATAATTTTTATGTACATTAAAATAAATATAATGTATATATTAAAAATGAATAAAAATAGAATTACATGATTATATTGCTATTGATATTTAACTTTTATAAAATTTTACACAAATAATCTTTTTGATTTGTTCTCTAGCGATGGCATAATAGTTGTATAATGGTTTTAATAAACAACATTATGGTCCACGGGTTCATAATAGCAAAAAAAACAACACTGGGTTCATAATGTAATTACACCATTTTAGTTCTTTTAATGTTGGGTGAGTTTTGCAATTCCAATAAAATTGTCAATAGCTTAAAAAACCAAGCTTTACTATAGGGACCATCATGGTCGCAAACCATGTAAGAAAGATCCTTCTAAACTAGTATATAAACCACTGCTAATGCACGGGAACAAAAGTGATTGGATTTTTTTTTTTTAATTCTACAATTAATCAAGTCAAATATTATCAATACTATAAATATTTTATTAAACTATAAAATATTTTCTTTATAAAGGAAAAAAATTAAAGTGCATATTATTTATCATTTGGATAATCAATTAACTAATGTAACAATACGTAATTAAACAACAATATAAAAGAGTTTTACATTATTAGTGTATTAAAATTAAATTAACAAACAATATGCTTGATAATTCTTCATGTATATAATCAAAGTAAATATTATTATTTGAATATTAACTTTTAATTATATTTGTTACAAATATCTATTAAATTTTAATTGTAAATTGTAATTT
This sequence comes from Dalbergia oliveri, assembly GCA_030441495.1. Lineage (NCBI taxonomy): Eukaryota > Viridiplantae > Streptophyta > Magnoliopsida > Fabales > Fabaceae > Dalbergia > Dalbergia oliveri. Next base: position 5,245,384 of record JAMLFY010000004.1, read on the forward strand.
AAGTTATGTGTTATTTACTATTCAATTCAATATTTTTTAGTAATAATTTTGTAACTATATAAAATAAAAAAAGGTAAAAAAAAATATATAACACTTTATTTCTCTTTTATATACTGTAGTTTATATTTGTTCTTTTAATCATGATAATTTGTAAGTAAAAATATAAAAAATATAAAAGTAATAATTTTTAACAACTATTTATATATAAATTTTTAAAATATGATAATTAAAATATTTTTTATAGCAATTATATTTAATATTTTTAATCTTATTACATATAATCATACTATACTTAATATTATTTATTATAAATTACTTATTTTTACTGATAAATTTTATTTATTTATATAAAAATTATTATTAAATTTTAAGTTTAAATTATTATCGTGAATTCTTAATAAAATTTTTAATATTATTTATGAGTTTAATTTCTCTCCACTTGACCATGTAAAGCAATTTTATAATGTTTATGTACATATATATATATATATATATATATATATATATATATATATATATAATGTCACCTAATAGAAATTCAAGAAGTTGCAAATCATAATGAGAAGTCATAAACCAATATTTATTTTACATTGTCAGTATATAAAAATTAAACTCATTTTTTAATTTCATAATATATAGAAAAAATTATTGGTGAAAGATTGGTTATGATGCATGTGATTATATGCTTATGCAATACATTGAATTCACTAAACAACAAATAAGTGCATGATGTATATTAATACATACCTTATCTTTTCATGTGATCTAATACAACATCCAAACACACCAATGAGAGTGCAATGTAGGTTTTGAATACTAATGATGAAGTGTCATCCCATAATACCTCAAGAGTATTAAATATAGACTAAAGTCCCAAGTTAGTCCCTCAAATTTATAATGGAGGACAAATTAGTCCCTAGATTTAAAGAAGGGACAAGTTAATTAGTCCATTCAAATTGTTGTCTGAATTGTTAACAAAAATATTCATGTATTCTATTAACTTGTTTACGTGTCCTGGTAATTTTAATGAGTTAACTCATTTCTCATTCGCAGAACAAATACCAATTTAAGGTCAAAATTTTTCTTCTCAATGACACAATAAAAAAAAAGTCTAAATGACTTCATTTAGATAAGTGAGACAAATTAGGATCATCATGAAGGTTAACGGACATATAAAAAAGTTAACAATACGCATAAGTAAGTTATATGACAATTTATAATTAATTTTCCAAGAAAGATTAACTTGTCACTTTTTTGAAAATTTAAGGGACTAATATGAGATTTTCTAAATCTAAGACTAATTTATCCCCCTTTATAAACTTGAGAGACTAACTTGGAGTTTTAGTCTTAAGTGTATTTTACTAGAAGAAAAAAAAAGAACTCATTAGCAACAATTTACATAATAGATAAGGAACAATTGAAAGATAGCATAACCATTTGACCCATCCGTATTTTGCAAGAAGCAACACGTACAAAAAAAATGTTAAAAAATGTCAATTTTTTTAATGATAGAATAACATTTTCTTTCTCTTGTACATTTAATTGTTTTTTTATTTGTATTTTTCATTATAATATATGAAATTAAAAACAAAGCATATAAAGTAATATTTTTTAACCTTCATTTACACATAAATTTAAAAACAATAAGATGATTAAAATATTGATCGATGATAATTATTTTTAATAATTTTACATTTGTTATGTATAATAGTATTATATAAATATTATTTATTAGTTTTTATTATTTATCATGAAATAATTATCTTTTATAAGTAATTTTGTTTATTTATATAATATTATTTATGTATTATTATATAATATATATGATTTTAATTTTTTATTATTATTTATCTAGTATATTTTTTATATATTAATTATTTATAGAATTATGTATGAATATTATTATATTATTATTATTTGTATTTTGTATTATATTTTATTATTATTGTATTTATATATATATATATATATATATATATATATTTAAAAGAAAAGAAAAGAATTCTCATTATAACAAAGCCTCATTCTATGTGTCAAGATGTTGTAAAAGTAATGTTTAAAATAAGAATGAATACCCTACTCAATTTATTAAGACTTTTATATTGGGTTATTTAGTTTTTTAAAAAAAGAAATTGATCTCAAGGTCCCTCAAGATTTAAAATGATAAATACATTAATCCCTTCTTAATTATTCATTAGTAAACTTACACATATAGCACAATATAATGATGATATGCCATTACAATATTGGATACAAGGAAACCAAAGTCCTTTTAGAATATATTGCACTTATTTTGATGTTTAAAATTGTACAAAATAAATCTTTTTATAATTTGCAATGGAGATTTAAATGACTCATTTTGTATAATTTCAGCAACCAAAATGAGTCATTTTAAATTTCATTCTATTTCAAATAATATGTAACACCTAATATTTAACCTAACACGCTAGGACGCGTTTAAGTTAATTATTAGTTATTACTCTCTTATTTTAGTTCTTATCTTTTGACTTGAAAATACGTTGGTAAAAACACGGGTAATTTTTTTTTTTAAACAAAACGTGAGTCACGCATACGTAAGACCCATCATTCATCTATCATAACATAAAGGGAAAATATAACTCTTCATAGGCATATACAAAATATAAACACGACGGCCTTATGAACATAATCACACCATTATATATATACATATAGGTAACATATGCATTAACCGTTCCATGACTCGCACCAAAGCAAACCACTAAGATAGTATTATGCTCATCATCAGGGGTTGGGCCAGTTGTAGTTATTAGAAGAAATATAAACGTATATACATAGAAACTAATATCACCCTACTGGTGAGCTCTGAGAGGAAGAAGATAGCCAAGCATGCGAGCGGGTTGATGGGGGCAGGAGTCGACCTACGGATGAACATGAGCTCCCTGTGGATGAGTGGCTCCTCTATTAGCATGATGGACTCCCCTCATAGGCTGCCACTTTCCTGGGAATGGTAGGAGCGAAGGGAAGGAGACTCTTTCAATGGATCCGACCATGGCCTGGTAGGTCAGGGGTGATCGGAGTGTATAAACCGGAAATCACTATGGCAAATGTGGCAATGTGGCCACAAGGAACTGCTCTGCGCGACGCGCTGAAAACAAAATCGTCAATGAAAGGGCTAGTGGTGGAAACCAAAAGCTGGTAACTGCGTGCAAACGGACGGTCTAAGAGAAATAAACAACGGACAACACATCGACCCACGAAATGATAAGACTAGTTGGTATGATCGAAATGCATCTCTTGGGAGCATTAATGTAAATCACGAATGTGGTCATCGCGCTTCTGAAGATGAATGGAAAGAAAGAGGAAATGAGAAACCTGAACATGAATCGTAGGAGGATTCTTGCCTCCAGACATGTGTCATCATCTTCGTCTTCAGGAACCTCAAGTTTCATTATGAAAACAATGGACATAATAAGATTTATTTATTAAGTTTAAAAGCCATTAGCCGAGGTCCGTGTCTTTTAGCATAATTCTTAATGCTATGAGTGCAACATACCTCATCATAAATGCATGTCAATGCCATATGAACACATATCGCAATAATCATAATAAATCAATATGGCATAAAGAATACAAGCTATCATAACTTGATCTTTCCTCTTTAATATCTTAGGTGACTTAACTTTCTTGCTCTCTTCTAAGGGCCACCCTACTACTCTCTTCTCTTGAGAGTTCTAGGTTATGAGCTCATACCTAACTAGTCGTCACTAGTCTAGTATGGGATAGGGGTACAGGATCACCTTTTATAACCATTAATTCCTGAGTCTAAAGGATCACCTCTTTGGGTCACCTCCTATAACTATTAATTCCTAGAGTCTGAAGGATTCCCTTATCACCTCTCATAACCATTAATTCTCGAAGTCTAGAGGATCATTTCCATGTGTTTTATGTCACCTTTATTATCAACATGTTATTTAGAGATACAAACATAAGCATACGGTCATAGCCATGATCATAACTCATGGTTCAACATTTTATGTACAAGAATAAAATTGAAACAAGAAAAAGAAAATAAAATTTTAGGAAAAATTAATTTTGGCTTGATAGCTGTTAGCTACGACGTATCCTCTGGTGCAATGAGAAACTCAAAGCCATGTTGCTCTAAAAGCTATTCATTAGTTGATTGATTTTATTTTCTTTGAAAAGAAATTAAGAGTGTCAAAACTGACCAAAAATGTTAAGCATCAATAGAAAGTAATTTGTATCAGCATTGCAGAATACATGTAGGTTTATAATGGTATTATAATTATAGACAAAATAGTATATATAATATTCGATCATGTAGTTGTTAATCATATCATAGAATAACATTGTCACTATATATAATAGCTAGTGCATATATATATATATATATATATATATATATATAAGAATAATATCCTTCACCCACTACATAGTGTGACAAATTGCAACATCATGTCATAGATGAGTAAAAAACCAAAGCAGTAATGGGTTTATATGTGCATTATATCATTAAATATTTATTATCATTATTCTCTCTTTCATTTTAATTTTATTATATTTTTGTTTATTTTCATGACAAGCACTAATTATTTTGGCATGAATGGATAAGGTTAGTGAATAATAAACATGTAATTAACTTGAATCAAACACAAACAAAATGAGATAATCATAACTAAAAGAAACATTAATAGTCCTAATTATCATCATTTTATTATATATGTGTATCAAAGCATATTAAACAAAACTAACTCAAAACCAAATAATAGTACCCAAAAAAAAAACTTATCAATGTAGCAGAGTCCAAAACTTGTAAAGCCCAACATAAAGACTAGAACCCAATAAGTCCAAACACCTACAACAACTGATTGCCCAACAAGTCTTTGTTTTTCCTTTTTTTTAAATTAAAACTAAATGACACTCAACTAAAATAATGAAAGAATCTAGAAATAGGGATGCAAACAGGAATGGGTTCTACACAACACACGCACACACACTGACTCTCTTTCTCTCACACGCGCACCCATACACTCACAAAAAAACTCTTTCTCTCTCTCATGCACACACACACATGGCACTCTCTTCTTTCTCACACACATGCTCACCCACATACACTAAAACAAAGAGAATGAAAGGCTAAAAGTTAGAGAGGGAATGCATGAGAAAGAGGAAGTGAGAGTTCGAGAAGTTGAGAAATGGAGAGGCCTTCGTGGTTGGGAAAAGGCCGACGGCCATGCGGAGGCCGATCTAGTTCGCGGAGGGGTGGGGGAGCTTGCGCGATGGGCTAGTGGGGGGCTGCGTTCGAGCACATGCAAAAGGGGAGTGGGAAGGACTGATAGGAGAAGTCGGGAAGGCAAAGCGCGCGATGGGCCGGTTGGAGTGGGGGGCACCGAAGGATGGATGATGTGGTGGTGGTTGTGGCATGGGGTGAGCTGGGTTCGTGCAGGAAGGAAAAAGGCTTTGTCACTGCCCAGCTGAGCGGTGCGATGCGATGGGGTAGAGGAAGGGTGCACGCGGAGGGTTCAGCTGGTTCACCAGGCGCACGGTGGTGGTCCAGTTGTTGCTCACAAGAGGGAAGGTCATGGTGGTGATGTTCTCGGTGGTGATGATGATGCCAATGATGGGCCGCGGTGAGGGGCAAGGGATGTGCGGCGGAGGGGGAAGCTGGCCACCATGGTTGAGGGCCAGACAGCTAAGGGAAGGCTGCTTCCCTTCTCCATTTAGTTTTTCAGGTTCTGTTTTCCTTGGTTTTTAATTTAAAAGATTTGGACTAAATCTTGTATGATGTGCTTAATGTGTTATTGTTGTGTTTTGATGCTATTTTAGGGTTTTAGATGTATTGGTTATTTTAAACCGTGAATGTGATATTGAAACTTGTTAAGATTGATTTTTTGATTTTTGGTTTATAATTTATGGGTCCTACATGGTTAGTTTTGGATGGTGATTTGAGTATAGTTCTAAGGATTATTTTTCTTTTGGTTGGGGTTTGATAGTTTTGGTTGTGGAAATTTTTGGTTTGTGTTTGTTCATGGTTCAGAGCACACTATATTTGCTGGGATGGATTTTGAGTCAAGTTGGTTTTAAAAAAATTTAAATAGCAGATGAGACACTAAAACTATAAGATGAATCAAATTCTTGATTGCTTACTTCTTGTGTCTTGATCTCCCCAAACTCTAACTCTCTATGGTTTCTTTGCTTTCAACAATTAGAAATGAAGTGTCGATGATGAGAGTGTGGTGAGGGGGAAGGGATAAAGGTTGATAGATGATGAAGATGGATGCAAGGTTAGTCCGTTCCTAAGGGGGTTCATGGCCTCCTCAAATCCTGATGCTCCCCTTACCTTTTTTGATAATAAATCTTTGATTCCATGCTGTTCATGGAATGGGAAGAACCCACACTAACTTGTCTCCCATGTCTCTTTGCAGTTGTTGAATATTTCATTAGCTAAGTATAGAGCCTATTCTTCATTGCAGGAGAGCAGGAATGGAGATGAATGTCGTGTCCCATTCCTTCTTTTTTTTTCATTTCTTTCTTTTTTTGTAACTTAATGTTACTACCCATCATAAATATTTTTATATTACTTGCATAGCTTGGCAAGGAATTAGAGACAATAACTAGTTATAGTGTTTGAAATAGAAAGTTTCATCAATCAACAATTTATAGCCATAAATATAAGAAAATATATGTCACTATGCTATTACTAAGCAAAAGATATGCAATAATCCTCATAATCACACACATATGCCAAAGCGTGCCGTACAATGAATATGTTTAACAATTAACCACCCATAATGGAAATGTGATAGTGTGCGTCGCGCCTAACAACAAAAAAGACAACAATTGTGTATTATAAAATATGCAAATTTTGGATTTTCTTATATAACTTAACCTCATTTTAGTTATTTTGACTCAAGATTAGTAAGTAAAATTAATTTATCTTTCATTGTTATCCAAAACATATCTCCCTCAATTCATCAAACTAACCCCTTGAGGATAGCCCAAAATGGCGTCCTGATTAATAGGCAAAAATAATCTTAAGGCATATTTTAATTTTTGCATAGTAAAAAAATTGGGATATTACACAACATACATGTCATTTAATGTCTTGTTAATGGGTCATTATGCAATTCCATTGAGGGTTTAAATGATCAAATATAGAGAGAGTGATGTGTCATAATATTTAAATCTTGAGGACTACAGGTTTAGTTTAGATATTGAAGGACTAAGTTGTCTTGTGAATTTTCTTGTGGACCTTAGTTATTTACTCTTAAAATGAGAAAAGTATATTGTAGATAAATAGTAAAGTGAACAGTAAATACAACATTGTTTTATTATATAGATAGATGGGGTTTGTGCTCCATTTCTACGTACCCAAGTGTGGTGTTTGAGAAAAATTGACTAAAATATGAATTTTGAATTGGACAAGTAGGGTTTTTGTTAAAATAATATTTTTAAAATGAATTCGATAATGTCAAGTTCAATAAAAAAAATGAGTAATACTACATATTTAGGAAAAAAAATACAAGATCATTAATAGAAATAATAGTAATTGTTGGATGAAATAAAATGGTATAATCCATTAATTCATTTAAAGACTAATAATCATAACATATCATTTTGGATGTAAAATTCTAGCAAAATTTATGGTTATCTAGCATTTTCCAAAAATAATGTAATAATAAGCTCAACATTGTCGAGTTTTATAGCAAATAATACAACTAAACAGCATAACTTTGTAAATTCTTCCATAATCCTATATTTCAATATTAACCTTATCTAAAAATCATATACAAAATAAAAAACCAACTTTAATTAGATAGGAAAGTACCTCAGTCTTTGATGTCATCAAATACACTAGTGATGAGCGAGTATGAAAAGTTAACATTGACACAATCACATCCTCAGCCTAAAATCCTCATTTGCTTTAAATCAATCAGACTCTGTTTTGTGCTTAGCACAAATAAATCGTGGTTTCGTTTTCCTTGCTACAATCCTTGCACATCCAAAATAAATAAATGGAAGCATTACCTACCAAATGTCAGCCTAGCTAACCGCATGTTAAAGTCACCCACTTCATGATATTTACAAATATATATATATATATATATATATATATATGAACTAGGATCAAGTTATATTGATATAATTTTTTATAAATTTCACCATTAGATTAGAAGCTCATATTATATAGATCAGATAAAATTTCAAATTAATCTAAAATCATTTGGCATAGTTTTTATATATATCAAAACCAATGTATATATATTTAAAATGAACAAGAATAAGAACTACATTATTGCATTGTTATTGATATTCAATTTCTATGAAATACACAAATGATCTTTATAATAGGTAATTTTAATTTAATGGTTGGATTGACAAAAAATTATTTACAGAAAATTATAAGTGGTGTAACTTTTGCTTAATCTTATATCGATGTAACTTGATCCTAACCCTGTGTGTGTGTGGAGGGCATTAGGGGTGGATGAAGATCCGTTACATTAGATGTAAGTCTTAATATACTTACATCCTTCAATAATTTTTTATGGGTATAAAATTTTATCAATCAAGTCATTGAATTCAAAGTTTTTACCAAATAGATCAATTATCAAATTTTATATAGTTTGAAAATAATTTGATATTTCATTTTATCACTTTATTTTGATAAATAATATATTTTTATAAATATTAATTATAACATGTCTATTGTTATCCTATTTTTCTAAAATTTGATAAGTTTGATTGTTAATATAATTGCACACAATTCAATGGTCATATAAATTAAATTCAATTTCTATAAAAATGTATTGAATGATGTAAATATACAATACTTATATATGGTATAAATGGATTCCCACCCATATTTATATTGCTCTTTGGAAGAATCTTGCGCCTTGTTGTAAAGCGAAGTTGGGGAAAAACTTAGGTTTAGCGGCTACAAATCCTAGTTGCTACTGATTTTCTTTAATTTAATTAACAGAATGTGCTACTGATGGGATATTATTTTATTTTTCCACACCACTCATCTGGTGGAGAGCATAGCCATAGGTCAGTTGAAACCAAATCTTGCCATATAAGAAAATTAAAGTGTATAAAATGGCGTTAAGATCTATAGTACTACCATTGTCCACTTATATATATCTTTTTGGGAATCAATAATATTTTAGTGTATTGAAAACTTAATGTATCTGAATAAAATTATTGTATGTTTAGATATATTGAATTTTCAATATATCAAAATGTTATTAATTCTCAAGAAGACATGTATAAGTGAACATAGAAACTAGGGAGTATAAAAGACCAAATGCTAAAGGAACATATATATATATATATATATATATATATATATATATATATATATATATATATAATCTATTAAATATTATTAGGATCACAAGGTTATGAATGTGCATTGCTTCAAAGCATGGGATTGGGCATACAAAGAAATTAAGTAGAAAAGGTTTCCCTCCCAATGATGCGCTAGCCTAGCTAGGTCCCTAGGATATTAACCTACCCATAGCAGACAAATTAAAGTCGCCAATTTTTATAAATGTGCAAGCATATGAGAACGGGTGGCTTTTTCTTTGTTTTAGGTAGCAGACAAAGACGTGAAAATAAGGTTTGATCCCTTTGTGAAACAACGGCGGGTTCTGTTTCTCAAAAAGTTTAGGCATGACCTACAAAAATTTAAGTTTGTAGCCAATGTGATAGTGACCAACAGATTTCGTGTTGAAAAAATCTTGCATAGGCATAAACCTATTCTTAGAAATACTCAAAAAAAAAAAAGTGAAACCCATAAATTAATAAGTATATTTTGAATAAAATTAATGAGACTTATTTTTATAATGAGTGTGTCTAAATGTAATATATTGGACCTGTGACCATGCAAGAATCTGTCTTTGGCTCTAGTAAAGTAACTGTCGAATGCAGACACAATGACTTCTATAACTTTCTTACGTCTCATTGTGGTATAGGTGCTTTTATTTTAGGGTTAATGTACCCTTTTTACAGCTAGATAGTTATACCATAGTAGTTTAGTTAGTTCAATTTGTTAGTTATTAAATACTTGTCTTTAAAAGTAGTTTGGTTGGAACAGCATGTATTTGTGATATATTACTCGTGTAACTTGTAGCTTGCTGCTTAAGTGCATCTGCAGATGAAATTTGATTATTGAAGAGAAATGGTTCTAAAGCAAGGAAGCGCCAGCATCTTTTGTTGTTCTGCAGAATTTTATGCAGATAATATTGTATATTGAGAACTTGAGGGAGGAGGAGGAGAGTGCATCTGCAGATGATATTATTGTTCCACAATCTAGACTTATGTAGAGAATTAATTCTTTATTTAATTTCTTTATCTATCTTTTCTGTAGAATAAGATTTTGGGCAGGTTGGGGTCATTCTATCAAAATTAGGACACGTCCCGGGCTAAATAAGCACTTACATAGGATTTATAAGATCGCTTACCAATAAGAATCTCACATTATAATAGCAAGAATTGAAATCACGTTCTTGTGGAATATGAGCCCTCCTCATTGGCTATTTCTCCCTCTCTATATATACACGTCCATATTGTGTTTATTATGTGTGAATAACAATCCTCAAGCGCGAAAGAAGCAACCTAAACCGAAAAAGTAAGGTTCTGGTCGCAAGACTGATGAATGCTGCCGATAACACAATGGAAGTATGGTGCATGGATTTAAGCACAAAAGCAATACATAGAATGACAGCATTATGTGCTTTAGTTAATTCAAGTATTGATATTCTAACATTCAAAAATAGTTGTTCAATTGGCACCCACTCTATTACCGTTGATGTGATAGATTTCCACTTTTGCTAGTACACTTGTAAGAAAAATACTAGGAGAATAAATTCTATTGACCCACTTCTCATTTCTTTTATCATACAAGTTCTCAATTCGAAGATTACATATCATTGGTCATTCTCTTCTTCTTCAAATTGAGTAATTGTGCTCCTAGCCTAAACCAAAATGGAGTCAGGATATTGCACTTCAAGCAAAGTGGCAATTGAGAATCATTAATACGCAACAACACTCTTAATTTTCATTTCACACCCATTTTCAAGAATGATATATCCCACAAAGGCCAAGGGGACGGGGAGACGATATCTGTAATCTGTATCAAAAAACCGATAATTTAGTTAGTCGAAGAGGAATTTTCCTCATTAAACTTATTCGATCACTTGAATCATATTGCACAAAAGTTTAACTTTATTGAACTAACAGCATAGAAAGTTTAATTCTTTGTCTTGAAATCAAGATACCGCCACAAGCTTGACCATGTGAAACTACCCTTCTAAGCCAATATAATAATCATAATTAGTTAAAATCTTATACATAAAAGTGCAAGTTTAAGATCCAAATATAATGCTGATGTTGAATGAAAAAAAATGCTTGAAATTAAAGTAAATCATTATGATAAACCAACCACACTTTTGAATTTTACCAAACTAATAATATTAATTATACAAAACATAAAGAAACACCATAGCTAATATGCATGTACACCCAACATATTAAAACAAATAGAGAAGAACACATAGAGAAAAAATAAGTAGAGAATAAATGAATAGGTGAATCCTATATTTTTTCTGAGAGGGGTGACTGGGTATTTGACATTTTGGGGTGGAATAACGCTCCTCAAACATAAATTAGTTGTTAAAAAGCCAATTTCTCTTAGTGTTGTCTAATCATGATCAGTGGTGCACTTTAATTTAAAAATCACTAGTGAGCATTCTAATGAATGGTTGCGAGGAAAATTTTCGAAGCTGTGAAGAAAATGTGCTGGACTTGCTTCTTCTGGAAAATATTCCATTCCTCGTTTTCTGCCATTTATGCCAATGTCACTAACATTTTACAGACACCACCATGTGCGTCAAGCTCTTATTTTATTTACATGTTGACCGATCTTGAATATCATGACCGCACGTGGGACCGTAGCAGTCATGTTAAATACCTGTCTCAAACTCTCAACCGATCACAGCCTCACAGGCATCAATCAGTTACTAGCTCTTGAAGCAGCAACAAAGCCACTGATGAGCTAGTATTAGCAGTGTTTGGTTCAAGAACACCTTGTTTTTCACTCTCTTTCTGAAACCCCATTATTGATTTTTTTTTCTTTTGCTTAGCTATAGTACTGAGCTTCATGGGGAAGAAAACCTTCATCATGTTAACCTGTCTTCTCTTCCTTATTCTCCAACACAAGTTTGTTTCAGTGGAAGGGTCAAGGGGTCTAAACCTTCACTCACCCCCAGCACCAGCTACCCTTTTGAAGAGTCCACAGCCTCCTTCGTCCCTCTGGTATACCATAAACGAAGACAAAGGTGTTCAAGAGGATGCCTATCGTCCAACAACTCCTGGTCATAGCCCAGGTGTGGGACATGATGCACCGCCAACTTAAAATTAAAGAGGTGCACACGATGACCAATACAGATTTTGGTCTTGGAGATGCTGGTTAGCTTAGCGATAATGTTATTCTAACACTCAAAAAGTGGGTATTTATTGAGACATCAATTTTATAACCATTGAATGTGATGGATGTTAAAGACGAGTAAAAATTACTATCACATCCAATGGTGATAAAGTGGATATCCCGTTAGACACCCACTTTTTGTGTTAAAATAACATTTTTGTAGCTATATATTTTGGGATGGATTGCATTGTGCTATGGTTTAAATTTTTGTTGCTACAATAGTTTGGAGTGTTTTGGGAAAGGAATTGAAATAAATATCTACCTATGATCTGTTTAATGTTTGATTGAGATTTTTTTTTTTGGTACTCATTGGAACCATGACATAAGTAGTAGTAGGGGTATACCTCATTCTAAATCTCAGTCTTGTATTTTCATCTTACTTTTAAGTGTCTTATTTAGTATCGACCCTATTTGATATTTAAATTATAGTATTCTTAATGTTTTCATAGATTAGCTGTGCTGGATAGATATGTCAAGGAGTATGCTTCAATACGTGAGTAGGTTGCATGCATATAGTAAGATTCTGTTAGCGCAATTTCTGCATAAATCGTTGGCTTTCTCTTTCTTATTCTTTTCTGAATATTTTTACTCCGTTTCCGTTGGAGTCTTGGAGACATATATGAAGGTTAATGGTATTTTTGTACGCTTGGCGTGATTTGATTATAAGTTGTCTGTCAAAATTGACTTCGTATTCGTGATCTAAGAAATTATCTCACATCAGATCTTGATACAAACTTATCAGGTTCCGGTTAAAATAAAACACTAGAGAGAACTGGCTCAAACATATGGACCACTTTGCAAAGTTATCGCTAAAAAATAATCAAATTAATTATTTCTCTTCACTAACCCTTCTCTTCTTGATTGTTAGACAAATTCATTCCTCTATCTAATTGTTCATGAAATAGTATTAAAGTCTCTAAATCAAGTGGTCTAAGGTTTGTGATTCAAGTCCAATAAACAATTGCAGAGACGTATTAGGAATAAAATTATTCACGTCTCTTTGCATAACAATTTAACCTTTGGATAAGATGGTTTATGAAATTTTCCTTGCGATGTTGATATCCTTTGGTTTTATGGCGTCCAATGAATCTTGGTTTTGCAGTTCCCTAATTTATAGGCCTACATATAGGTTATGTTTTATGAGTAGATTTTGGAGGTCGAAGTAGCAACGGTGAAGTGAGGCATGTGGGTGATGGAAGAAGGAGACAAGGATGTGAAGTAGGTACAGAAGGAGAGGTGCGTAATATGATTTCTTATTTGTTTAAGAGATGTGATACCTGAGGTACACATGTTTTGGTTAAGCCTTATATAGCCCTTGGGTGCCCAAAACCCAATTTGCTAAAAATTGCCAAGTTGCTAAAGTCTACATTTTTGTGTGTGGTAGAGGCCTGTTGGAACAAGACCCCCGACATTTAGAGTCTTAAAACTATACAGTTTTATATAATGAGACCCCAACCTCTATAAAAACACCCCAAACTAGTTCTCACTCAAAAATTTTGAAATCCTAACCTCCTCCCATCTCTCTTCCACCCTTTTCCTTTCTTCATCTTCCATTTCATTCATCATCCAAGCTCCAAGGTAAGAGATTGTTGATGATATGCTTAGTTTCTCCCTTATTCTTCCATATTTGAGTTAGGGTGTCAATGTTCATGGTTTTCTCACGTTTGTTTACTCTTCTAATATACTTAGAGTTGTCTTAGCATGATTGTGATATGTTCATGAGTTCTTGGTGATTCTATGGCAGTTGTTGGTGTGATCCTAGCTTCAAGGTCAAGTGGATTGTACCTATGCACTTTCGCTTCAGTGAGTGGATTTAAACTCATAACCTTATTTTCTATCATTATGAATATGTTCTAAGTATTATAATTGTTAAACCTAAATTTAGAAGTGAAAATATGTTATAAGTATGATTTTCCAAGTTATGCCAAGTCTAACAAAATTATGGTTTTTTTTATTATAGCTTGAAAATTATATTTTAGAAAACTATGAGACCATGATTGCTATGTTGTATGTCATGAAAATATTTTATCAACTCATGAAAATATTTAATGGAACATATGTGATTAAGCAAATTTATTGAGAATTTCATACACGAATTATGGATTGATGAAATTAGTATGTTTTAAGATTTTGGTTTTCATGATAACGCCTTTAGAAACCCAATTATGATTTATTAAAAATGTTGAGCTGAGCATGTTTATTTACATTGTCAGATATGTTATTATGATTTTAGAATTTCAGTTACATATGTGTTATTGAAAGTATTGAATTAATCATGATTCAGAATATTGACTAAATACATATTCTGTGGGTTTTTGAAATTACCATGTTTGCTAGCTGATGATCCCTTCAACATGATTTAAGAACCCTAATTATGCTTGACAGCCAACTTATTAGAATTATATGAATTTAGAGCTTTTAGTTTTCAGATTTATTCAGTTTATATGCAAATTAGTTTTAGACGATAACTATAGAAACAGACAACGAGTTAATAATTGTAAGATTATTAGCCTTGGTACCAAGTTGTTTACCGAGGACAATCTTGCCCTTCAGAGTATTCAGATAATGGAACTTAGGTAGGTCTCCGCCTTATGGGACCTTGTTAGGTGCCATTTCAAAATTAAGAGATCAAAGTAATTATTATTATGTACATATTTATCATATTCAAATATTTTTGTTTCTCTAGTAATTACCGCACCATGGATTTAGAAATGATTTCCTATGTAATTATGCATGTAAATATCAAAATGATTTTCTGATTCCTGCATGTATTATATATATATATATATATATCTTGTTAGTTGTCTCATGAGGCGTGGGTGAGAATTTTCAGTAAATTCGATGACTAACCCTTTTCTCTCGACAGCGAGTTAGCGGCTATAAGATAATTAGCCTTAGTATACCAGGTTTTCCGCCAAAGGACAATCTCGCCCTTCAGAGTATTCAGAATGGAACCTAGTTAGGCGTTCACTTTATGAGACCTCGTTAGGTGCTCTTTCAGAATTCAAAGATCACAATAATTATTAATATGTACATATTTAACATATTCAGATATTCATGTTTCTCTAGTAATTATTGCACCATGCATTTAGAAATGCTTTCCTATGTAATTATGCATGTAAATATCAAAATGATTTTCTTCTTATTGCATGTGTGTGTGTGTGTGTGTGTGTATGTTGTTGGTTGTTCCATGGAGGTGGTGGGTGAGAATCCACTCAAGAGTCTGATGATTCACCCATCTCCCTTCCTCCCTACAATTATAGTTGCAAATCCAATTGTTGCCCAACCACCATTTCAGATGCAACTATTCCAATGGTGAGTTTTACTTTACAATGAAACTTAGTCTAGGATTATGTTAGATCAGAGTGCTATAGATGTGCAGATCCAAGCCATGCATTTTAATTTCAGATTATATATTTAAATTTTAGAACTTATGACTTTCTTTATATGTATTCAATTTTCAAGTATTAAACTAATTTTCAGTTTATGATTATGATCATGAAATGAAACAGTTGACGTTACACAAATTGAAGTAACACATGTTAAATTTAATGAATTCATGGTTATGTATATATGTTGAAACATTTTAGTTTTATAATTTTGAATATTATGCTTTAAATAGAGAAGTTGATAATAATTTAGATAAAATTATATTTTAATTATGAAAATCACATTAATCTATGCATTTAGTAAGTCACTCAAGTTACCCATGAGACTTACATGAGGACCTAGTCCTCATGTGCTGGTCAAGTCCCCCATCAGGTCTTGACAGAAGAAATTGAATATGAGAATAAGGTTCCTTTCAATTAGAGCATGTCTATAAGTGGGGGAAAATATAGAGCATATCTCTATAGTGATTAAATACTTATAGAGATATTTATAAATTAACCATGATGATGTGTTGATAGAGCCAATCTTGTTAGCCATATCAAATATAAAACTATATATTCATATGTCTTAATCTTTTTAGAAATATACTTTCATAAATCATTTATGTATCTTTATGAAATGACTTAATTTTTTTATACACAGTTTCATGACAAGTCAAAATATAATTTCTTGACTATAAATATTTTTTATAGAGCTTTTTAAAAAAATTTAAAAGTATAATTTACCTTTATTACCTCACAAAGTTTATAATTTGTAATTTATAATCACTTTGCGAGCTGTCCATCGATGGACTATTTTCTAAATGGTATTGTAAAAGCCACCAACTATAATGGAGCGTTTGTTCAGGGCATATTTAATTATTTTCGGGAATAGGTAGTTGGGAATGATATGTTCCTACGTTTGTTACAAGTTTTACAAAAAAATTTCTGGGTATTAATTATTCCATAAAAAAAATTTTCTATAATTTAGTGAAATCTTATTCCTAAGCTGAAGGGAGGGAAAAAAATTCTCATTACTTGGAAATCACAATTATTAAGCACAATTACTAAACCATCCCTCAATTATTTGACTTTTTCCTCACAATTATTTGACCAAAGAGTATTTTGAAAATTATGACATATATTATCAATAATATAGATTATAAAACAAAAAAATTTTAAATTTATTCCTGGAAATCTTAACAAATAATCCTAAGAATGTTTAATAATAATAATAATAAATTTTAAAGTTAAGAATGATACTATATTCCTAGGAATGCCCTTCTAAGACATAATTTCAAACTTTGAAACAAACGCCCTAATTTGTAATTTATAATCACTTTGCAAACTATCCATCGATGGACTATTTTCTAAATGGTTCACTGTAAACGTCACCAACTTATATTAAGTTTATGATGAGTAAAATGTAACCCCTCTTGTGAGAAATATTATTATTAGACTCTCATTTGTCCTTTCTATTTCTAAAACATACACTCTTATTACCTATAAAATTAGGGTAAGATACATTTTAACCTATTTTTAATTTTTTTAATTATTTATCTTCTCATACTTATTATTTTATTTTTTACTAAAATACCCTTTATTTATCATACATATTAATTTTTTATAAAATATATTTAGCTTATAATAATATAAAATATTGAGTTATATATATAATTTTAAATTATCATTACATTAATCAAATAAATTATTAAAAGTTAAAATAATTAATATTAATAATAACTTGTAATAATTGTTTTTAAAAATAAAAATTACGTATTTGTAATGACTTTATTTGGAAATATGGCGATGTAAGGATTCTTATCCCCATGTAACCTTATGGTCGTTGAGTCATACTATATGCATAATTTATCTATAAATTCCATTTTAAAATATAAATCACTTGTAATCTCAAATATATTTTAGAAATAGATAGGATGGAAGTGTAATAAAGCATCATCTCAAAGGAGAGGATGAAGGGATAAGCTAATATAATAATAATTGTTTTTTTTTTTATGTGAATAACATATTGTACATAAGCTTATCCATCAAATCTCTTTTATATATTAAAACAATGAATAGCTTAATCAAGTCTATGGAGGCGGAATAGACTTTACTAACTTTTAACATATAAGGTTTATTTTTCTTATTTGATTAAATAATAATAAATAAAAATATAAAATATCTAATAATAATAAATATTTAAATAAATAATACAAATATTTATTATAAAAATAAAGTAGAAATTATACAACTATAAAAATATGAATATTATGTGATATATAAAAGTAATTATTAATAATAAAAATATTTTAATTTAATATTTATTATTTATTTAAAATTTAAATAATTGTGATAAAAATACTAACAAATAGTAAATTATATAAAAGAAAGAGAGTATTTTTATATTTTATAATTTATTAAAATAATAATGATTATAAAATACAAAAATGAATAATAATAATAATAATAATAATAATAATAATAATAATAATAATTTAATACAAATAAATTTTAAATATTAATATGTGTTTTTAATTATACATAAATAATTAATGAAAAATAATTTATATTCAATATTTATTTATAGTTAGAGTTATTTACAATCAAATGATATTTAGATAATTAATTAAAATTATTATGTTATTTTTATTTAATATTTATGTATAATTAAAATTATCTTTAAATAAACAATGATATTATATGATATAAAATATATTATCTTATACAATCACACCAAATATTATATAATATTAAAAATTTATCAGATCATATTTTGTTAACTTTTATCCTACCATATCTTATATCTTATTGACATGTCAAATGTATCTAAGTTTATTTGTATTTCCCTCGTATAATCATATACTATCTTTCATTTTTAACGTGAGACCTTTTTATTCACATTTCACTATTTCAATTCACACTTGAAATTCTTAACCTATACAGGCATAAAAAGTGGAGCATAAATCCTGATGAGCTTGCTTTGGCCAAGACGTCAAATCATCCTTAAATAAAATAAAACTAGTCACTTACCAATGCAAATAAGGGTAATAATGAAAAATCACTTATTATCCATTATTTTCATAAAATAGTAATTCATTTAAATATTTCTTATAGAAAATTAAATATATAAACTTATTTTGAAAATAAGTTGATGGTTAAATAATTAAATAAATAAAAAAATATAAATGAATATGAATCTAAAATGAAACATTTTGTTTTATGTCTTATTTTGAATATCATGTTTATAAGGTTGAGAAAATCTCGATAGATAACATTTAACTAATAATAAAAAACCTATATGAAAATTTTACACGTTTCATTTGTTGAAATTGGTGAATAATGAAATAAAATAAGTGGATATATTTATAATATCATATACCATTAATATAGATGACAATGAGTATCATGAGAAAAGGGAATATGCCTCCCACACCTTGTCTCGTTAAAATTTTGTCCCTCGTTCCATCTTCATTTCCGTCATGGGTCCCTATTCCCTATTTCTCAAGAGGATTTGAATTTACGTGGTATTACGGATTTATTAAAATAATTCCAAAAAAATTGAAAAATATTTTGATTTTCAAAACATAAATATGCATAATACTCATTCTTTTTCAGAAATATCTGTCCACTTTCAAACAACTTTATATTTTAAAATATCTATTAATTTCGCATTTCAATTAAGCATTAATTTTTTTCTTTAAATACTACCTTAATTAATTTCACGCTTTCAAAGCATTCCATTTAATATTAGTGTGATATATTAATTAATATTTAGGGATACATTAGTACATTTACTATATTTTACTCAATTACTAATGTTATTTATTATCTTTCTTAATATCTATGTTTGTCCAAAATTAATAGATATTTTGAAAGGAAGAGAGTAACAAATATTACTAATGCAATATACTCCAAATTAAAAATGAAAATACATACATAATGTAAATTCAATAAAGATAATTAAAAAAATAAATGTGTGCTACAATTTTCTTTTATACATACATATATATAATAATAATTTATATAAATAGGAAATTGCTAGATCTCCATGGGGAGAGACCTTGTTCTTTGTTCATATCCCGTTTAACAAACGATGACTTCCCCCATCCTCATGAAAACTAAATATGTTACTCGCCTTTTTTTCAAGTAATCCATGTGGGTACCCACTTCGATGATTTTTTAATCATCCTAGCTATTTACATATTTTTAGTAAATTAAAATATTTAATTTATAAAAACATAAAAATATACTTTCTAATTAATAAAAAATAATGAATAAATTTAATTTATATTATTTCAATTACACCTCATTTCCTTCTGCATCATTTTAGTAAATATTCTCCAAGTAAATAGTTTTCAAATTCCTCCATAACCATATACAAATAAGAACCTCATTTCTCAATGGTTATTGAGTCCATTATATTATCATAAATTATCCTCTGAATTTCATTTCATTCATTAAAGATAAGTACTCTATAAGATCAGACAATTGCTCTCTGTCATATTCTAACTCTTCAATTAAGAGATGACTTTGAAATTAATTGAGTGGATAATCATTTGGGTATGACATGGACTTAAACTCTTTTAAAGATCTTCCATTTGAATTAAATAACTTTTCAATTTCAACTAAAGATAAATTTTTTGGCTATGAACTTAGGATAGAAAGATATATAAAAAAAAGTTTTTTTATGACAATATGAAACTCTCAACTTAATATAAAAAATGCAATATTTATCTGTAAAATTTAAAAATATAATATTAAAATCATTGATAAAAAATTTAAATTACAATTTAAAACCTACATTATTTCCTTAATATACTTTTTCGGTCATATAAGATTTCATCTTCTTAAAATTCTCAAACATGCTTCCACACAAATTCTTATTGTGTTTGTTACTAATAATGTAACAAAGAGTTTCTTTAACTGATTTTCAAGTGCTATCTCAATAGTTTCCTTTATACTTTCAATAAATCCATTATTTAGGAAATATATGAGAAATTTTTGATAAATTCTATTCATATATTAAGCTTCCAAAATGAAAAAAAATAATAGTATTCAATAACCTTAACACATGAATTTATCATTTTTTAAGCATAATTTGAAAAAACATAAAATCGTGTTAGCTTGATAAATATGGCTCAATTTTATATTAAATAAGGAAATTATAATTTCATAAACTACTTGGTCTCTATCATTTTGAATTTAAGCCCTATATAAATATATTAAAATATGTATTTGACTTTTATGAATATTAAAAAATTTAGTTTTTATCTTTATAAATATTTTTAAATTTTTTTATTTTTATAAATATCATTATGTAAAAGTGATAACTAACTGAGACCATAAATATAGTACTAAAAAAAGGTTAAAATTTAAAAAAAGCTAAAATGAAAAAAGCCAATAAGATAGTAAAAGAGTTATAAGATAAAACTGATAAATAATTATAATTAACACTTTTATTATATAATGAGTAACTTACCTCATTTTAGTATATCAAGGCTGAATTTATAGTTTATAACAAATACTATAAATTAACAAATATATTAATTTAAATATAATTGATCATTTTACCGTATATATATATATATATATATATATATATATATATATATATATATATATATATATATATATATATATATATATATATATCTGTGTGTGTTATCATTTTATCAATATGTTCAAAAATTATATAGTAATTAATCAATATTATATATTAATTAATTTATTAATTGACAATTAGGAGTATATAAGTAAAGCAACATAATTTATCTGATTTAAAATTTTTTCAAACATTTATATTTTAAAAAATAAACTATATAATTTAAAATTACTTTTGATTATTTATTTATTTTATTTATCACTAATTATTTTAAATAACTCCAATATATAAGGTTATCAAAATAATGTACAACATTTTTTGTTATGTAGATTTCAGCATAAAATATTAAAAATGATTATTATGAATATTGAAATTATATAAATTAACGATAATAAACTAATGATATATAATAAATATGATTATAATTTTTTTAAAAAATATTAATTATTAAAGTTATGAAATTTATAGGCTCTAAATTACTCTAGAAGCTACACCTTGAAAGCCCAAAGTAGTGTTGAATAATTTGCAGTTTTATTTTTAAAAAATAATTATTGATTAACTTCTTAAAAACTATGGACCCTAAATCATTCTATTGTGACACTTAAAACTTTTCCTCATAAGAGTCTAAAATATTAGTATTATTATAGATTATAGATTACAGATGAGTTATTCTATTTTATACCTTATTTTGAATATCATGTTTATAAGGTTGAGAAAATATTGATAGATGACCTTTAATTAACAATAAAAAATTTATTTTATGAAAATTTTGCATTTTTCGATAGATGAAATTGATGAATAATGATATAAAATAAGTGGATATATTTACAATATCACATACCATTAATATGTATGACAATGAGTATTCATGAAAATGAGATATGCCTCCCACACCTTGTCTCGTTAGAATTTTGTCGCTTATTCCTATCTTCACCCCTATCATGGGTCCCTATTCCCTATTTATCACAAATTACTCTCTAGCTACACCTAAAAAATCCAAAGGAGTGTTAAATATTAATATTATATATTTAATTAAATGCTGATAAGTTTTGTTTTAAATATATTTAATTTTTATAGTGTAATCCTACTATTAAATACTGATAATTGTCAATAATATTCTAATAATTTGTCATAGTTGCAGTTTTTTTCTAAATAATTAATGATTAACTTTTTAAAAATTGTGGGCCCTAAATCATTCTCAATTGACACTTGAAAAACTTTTCCTCATAGGAGTATGAAATATTAGTATTATTATAGATTATAGTTAATACTCATTCCTTTTTAGAATATCCATCTACTTTTAGATAACTTCATATTTTAATAAAGTATTAATTTTTTCTTCGAATACTACTCCTAATTAATTTCTCATTTTCAAAACACTCCATCCAATATTAGTATGCTATGTTAATTAATATATGCGGACACATTAGTACATTCATTATAGTAAACTATATAAATTAATATGTAATGATTATTATGAATATTGAAATTGTATAAATTAACGATAGTAAACTAATGATATATAATAATTATGATTATAATTTTTTTAAAAATATTAATTATTAAATTTATGAAATTTATGGGCTCTAAATTATTCTGAAAACTACACCTAAAAAACTCAAAGGAGTGTTAAATATTAGTATTATATATTTAATTAAATGTTGATAAGTTTTATTTTAAATATATTTAATTTTTATAGTGTAATCATGCTATTAAATACTGATGATTGTCAATGATATTCTAATAATTTGTCATAATCGCAGTTTTTATTTTTTCAAAATAATTAGTGATTAACTTCTTAAAATCTATGGGCCTTAAATCATTCTCAATGTGACACTTGGAAAACTTTCCCTCATAGGAGTTGAAATATTAGTAGGATTAGAGATGAGGAGCTTATCTTGATTTCTTTTGACATATTGTACAGTTTAGGCATTTTGCCCTTTTTTCAAGAGGAAAGTTACATGCATACCTCTACACTTATATCATACTCTTCTATCTCATTACATGACAAAATAGAGGTATGACATATGGAGGGATAAAATGAAAAGAAAAAAAGAAAAAAGCTTCCCCCTCTTAAAGTTTTGTTATCTCTCTCTGTCTTGTCTTCTCTCACCCATCATTCCTCCAAAGATTTCATCTCTCTCCTTTTGTCATGTCTCTTATCTCATTCTTCATTGTTCAAAGAAAAAGAAGAATCAAAATCTATTGCAGTGCACAAAACTAATCCTCACACATGAAGGTTTATCTCATTCTATTTAATTTTCATGTGTTTGTGGTTTATGTCCCAAGATATGGATGATTATTTTTTTTCAATTTTTTCAATAACAAAACGAATTGAGATTGACTTTACTATAAGTTGAGATTTACTATTATTATTTGAAATTGGAGTTAGAAAATTGTAAATATCTATATGAAAAGTTATAAACCAGTATACAAAAAGTTGTAAGCTAATATGCAAAAGTTGTAAACTAATTGAGAACACATACTACATAGGTTCATGATTAAATATGAAATTATAAGCAGAAAAGTTATAAATCAATATATAAAAAGTTGTAAATCAGGACGCAAAAAGTTATAAACCAACAAAAAAGTTGTAAACTAGTTTACAATTAATTGGTTTAATTGTAAATTAATTGAGGACAAATACTAAACATGTTTACAATTAATTATAAATCGATTTATAACTTTTTATGTACTGATTTATAAATTTTTGTGTACTAATTTACAATTTACAACTTTTCTATATATGATTTAATATTTAATCCTTAACCCTGCGTTGTGTCCTCAATTGGTTTATAACTTTTGTGTATTGATTTATAACTTTTTATAATGACATTTATAATTTTCTAACTCTAATTTCCAACAATAACATGAATATCAACTTTTAGCAAAGTCATTCTCAATTTGTTTTGTTACTAAAAAAAAAAAAAAATTAATCATCCATGTCTTGGACATAACCACAAACACATGAAAAATCAAATGAATAAGCTAAGTCTTCATGTATGAAGATTAGTTTTGTACGTCTCAGAGATCTTATTCTCCTTCTTCTTCTTCCTTTGAACAATGAAGAAAAGAGTGTGTGAGAGAGAGAGAGAATGAAAGTTTGTGGAGGGATGATGGGTAAAGAGAGAAACAAGACAAATAGAGATAACGAAACTTTAAGAAGGAGGAAGCATTTTATTTTTCTTCTCATTTTATCCCTCCATATGTCATACCCCTATTTTGTCATGTAGTAAGGCGGAAGAATATGGTGTAAGTGAGAAGGTGTGCATGTAATATTCTCTTTTTTCAATCATACATACTAAAAGCACTTTGGTGCTGGAAAGTTCTAAATATAAAACAGGTGATTATTGTTAATCATAGAGCCCATTTGACATGTCTTAATATAAGAGCTAATAATATAAGATCTGAATATAAGAACTTATAAACTTTTAATAATATATAGTGTTTGGTATAACACTTCATTAGATATTCAATTTTATATTCGGAATATCATACTACTTATTTATAGTTAATTCTAATATCTTAATTAAATATTAAATAAAATCAAATAATAATAAAATAGGAATTTTTATTATAATAATTTTCAAATATTATATTTATGTAAATATTTACTAATTAAAATTTAATTTATATTAAATGTTATTATTTATTTTAATATTTTATAATTATTTATTATTTTAATAATATATATAAATAAAAATAATAATATTTTATATATTTTAATATTTTATATTTTTAATCATAATTATTTAAATTTAAGTTATTGATCCTCACTTTTATATATTACATATTATTTATTATTTATTTAAACTATTTATTTATTATTAAATATTTATTATTTTATTTAATTTATTTTTATTATATTTATTTTTATTTTTATTAAACATAACTAAATTAATATTATATATTATTTGTATTTATTTTATTATATAATAATTTATTAAAAAAATTTATTCTATAATTTTATTTTATTATTATTTATTTAAGAATTATTTTATTTTAATAAAATATTTTAAAAAATTATGTTAAAAGTGAAAGTTAATACCGCCTCCCCCATACTATATTGAGTTATACATCATTTTGATGTATAAGGAAATTATACATATAACCTATACAATATGTTATGTATCAAATAATAGATAAAAATATAACGTGTAGGATTAGCTTATACTATTATACATAATACATCATACCAAACACCCTATAGTCTTTTTGCGGACCGTTGATTCTGGATAGACATATTCTGAATACAAAAGATAA
The DNA here is from genome assembly GCA_030441495.1 of Dalbergia oliveri. Lineage (NCBI taxonomy): Eukaryota > Viridiplantae > Streptophyta > Magnoliopsida > Fabales > Fabaceae > Dalbergia > Dalbergia oliveri. The sequence goes on from JAMLFY010000004.1 coordinate 5,271,107, forward strand.
ACGCGCAAAACATTATTTATTTAGAGCCATTTATTTATTAAACATATAAAATTGTTATCCAGGAGTAGTGGACCACTTTGTGTCTGTTATTGTTTTTTCACATTACTTTCCAAGTATGAGATAGCTTCTTAGTCCAAATATGATCTTGACAATCACAATCCCTTTCTAGGTCATATATATTCATCATTTTTTCCTAAGTGGCATCTCTGGATAACTATAAAATAAGGGTTAGAGATGACCCACATGTTATTTGTCTACCCCACCAAAAACTTACACGCGTTAATTCATGTGATGCATATTAATTGTTTCGTTTGAGGTGATCGAATGCTCTCCGCAGCTGGCCTTCCTTAATCCAAAGACGACACTAGTACTTAATAAGTTACTGTGGTGCCCAAATATCATTGGGTTTTGCTAACCAAAGCAGAAATTTTTAATTGAAAAAATAAAGTTTTTAAGTGATTAATATATTCAATGAATTTAGAGCATCAAAAGTTTTCATTATTAAAAACCTTAATCAGTACCCTTGGACACTAGTTAGGGAGACCAAATATCTTTTTACTAGCAAGAATTTTTGCTTACCCAATCTTCGGTCTCAAAAATGACAATTTCTTTTTGCAATAAATTAGTGGGAAAAAGCTTTATGAGCAACATTATACTCCATTCATCCTTGAATAATTATTTATTTCAAAAAAATTTATTTAAAAATAATTATCTATTTAAAAAATTTAAGCAACATTAATTATTTCTTTTCAATAATACCTCTATTAAATGCTATTGAAAGAATTAGAGAGATATAATGAAGGAGAGGAGAGAAAGTTAGATTATAAAAAAGAAATAAGGGTAATTTAGTAAACTATTTTTTTTTTTCTAACGTTGATGTTTTCTAAATCACTTCCTTAATTTTAGTATGTATTTAAAATTGGACAATTATTCAATGATAGATAAAGTAGAATGGAATTGAACGATAGATTGTTTTGATTTTGTATTTTTATGTGCTTCTTTTTCTTTTCTTTTTTTTTTTTTTGTTCTAGGCTACATTATACTTCTTTATTCTCCTTTTGGTTTCTTGTTAAAGGTTTAATTTTAATATACTGATAATATAAAAGAATTTTATACTATCATTTAATTAAATCTCTCAATTTGAATGATTTTTCAAGTAGTAAAAGTGGAAGTTGAGCATATTTACAAATGTGTCATTATATAATTAAATAGTTATGTAAAAAATTTTAATACTATTAGTACATTAAATTTAAATTAAATTGCCAATTAAGATATATCAGTCAAAGGATTAAACTTCTAAGCTTTTTATATTCAGAATTGTTACAACCACAAAAACCTACAATTTATAACTAAATTTTTATTTATTCTAAGCAAGAAATTGAAGTTTATTTAGTGTTTAACTTTCCATACACAAGGTGAAATCTAATACTACCTCCATCAACTTTTAAGTGTCTTCTTGAAAATTAGCAAAAATTTATTATATTGAAAAATCAATGTATCTAAACACAATAGCATAAAAAAATAAGACAAATATTATTTGTATGTATGATACAAAAGCATAGACTCTACTTGAATAATATCTACACCTTATCCAATTAGATAAGTTGTAACGAAATGATATCCCAATATTAATAAATGACATTGACAAGGTACACATATGGATTTGAAGTGAAATATTGTGCCATGTCATATTTTCGTTCAGTTATGTAAAATATAAATATAAGGACCAAATTTAAAAAATAAAAAACACTACACCAAAATTACCATATAATCGATGATAGCTTTAGTGATACACATAAAAACTATGGGATATACCTACAATTATAAGTTCCAACACCTTTTTTACTACACCTTCCAACACGTGCTAATAAAAACTAAAGGCCTGTTTGGTTTTAATTTCTAGTTTTCAGTTTATTAGTTTTTTAAATTTTATGATGAAAATAGTAAAAATTACAAAATCTAATTTTTCATTTTTAGTTTTCAATATTTCCTTCACAAAATTCTGAAAACTAAAAATTAAAAATAAGAATTGAAAACTGAAACCAAATACATCCTATTAAACATTTCTCATTTCTCTTTTTTTTTTTTCATTTTGTAAAACGTTGAAACCCACAGTAATGCTCCTCGCATTGTTTCGTGCGCTTTTGGCCTCGTTCCTTACACATTGTCTTTTTCTCTTGTACTCTCGATCTGGCTTCAATGGCGGAGCTCAACCTCGTGCTGCAATGGCAAAGCTCTATGCGTGCCTCACGCTCCAATAGAGGAGTTCTTTCTCTGTATCTCGTGCAATCACTAAAATCATTAGATCTTCATGCTATGAGTACCTCTATTTCTTATTCAAATATTATTGCTGTGAATTTGAGTTGTTGGAGTTAGGGTTAGTTGGAGTTTCCTTTTGTAGATTCCTCGCGTGAGAGGAATCTCGTACTTCGGCAACGAGTTTTGGCGAAGTTCCTGTCGATTCATAGTTTAAAAACCTCTTTTTTTTTTCTTTTGCCTTAATTAAATGTTAAACACTTCAGTAATAACATTAAAAATATAAGTAAAGCGAGAAATAACAATATCAAACAAAAGTAAAGTATTAAATATTAGAGTAGTATTTGGACTTACAATTTATTAATATCGTGCCAACTGGAACATATATAGGATGGATCTAGTAGTCCAATGAGTAGAAGTAAATTTAGTTAGTAAAGAATAGTATAAATAGATATGTTAAGAATTATAATTGTCATAAACTAATATGTGAAATAAATTGTGATTCCCCTCTTTCTGATATTCTTTCATCTGATATTCTCTCACTTCTCCCTATCTCTCTTATCCAATTTCTTCCGCATTGTAATGGTGCTTTCATTGAGAGTTTCTTTCATTCCATTGGAAGAACCACTCACTTTCGAAGAGAAATTACCGATGTTTGATGGAATCGAAGGATATTGATGGACAATTTGTTTAGGACACTTCTGGAATGCTAGAGGAACCCTAAAGCGTAGAGACTGGTATAGAGAGTTCAGAGCAAGCTTTGAAATGGTTTCGCATAGAGGTAGCGCAATCCAAATGTGGAATGGATGACCTTTGAGATCGTTTTCTTCATCGTACCAACTCGATGCTCATTCCATCCTCCCTGAAATTTACTAGATCTACAAGATGAGGTCTTCCCAACAAATTCAAAGAGAGAATTAACAATAGGGAAAGCAAAATCAGGATCGTTTCCTTCTTCAACAATTCCAGAATCGCATCAACCACATGAACAACAACAAAAAGAAGATTCAACCATAGAAGATCTAGGAGCAACAATACAAGAATCAGATCTACAAGGCAAATCAATAGCAGGCAAAGAGACGTAGAAGAAGCGAAAGTGTTATGCGCTGAACTCTAAATGTTATCACCGTGGTAGAGACTAGGAGAGATCGTTAGGGACAGTGTGGGTGACAGTGATTGTGAACCCGACTCAACAAGGAAGAAGAACGACCACATTTGGCTCGCGACGGAACTGAAGCGTATCGATGATGACTTGTCATTGCAGAAGCTAGAGGAGGCAAAACCAAAGGTGGCAATACTTGGTGTTCTCATGAGGAAGGTAGAAATGGTCAGAGAAATGGTAAGGCAAATCAGGCCAACGATGGAGCATTCAATGGTGAAGCTCCTCATACGTGAGGAGCGATTCCTTGGAGGAACGTGGCCGACGATCCTTCTCCAATAATGGTATATTTGTGGTAGGCAACCAGAAACTATGGAGGACTCATGGGTCTGAGAGAAGGATCTGGAAGATAGCAAGGGTAATTTCATATTTGGGTCAATATTTTGTGCCAAAACCCAAAGCAGGCTAGCTATGACAATAAAAGGTGCAACATTGTTGAGCCAAGCCCAATTTGGTTCCTCGTTGGCTCATGTTGGATTATGGGCCATGGCAATGGGATCCAAGAGGAAAAAAAATTTGGTCAAGTAGAATAGAAATAAATAAATAATTGTTTTTAGGATTAATTGTTTCTTAAAAAAAATGTAATTCTGAGACATTAAAATAGGATCTAATGGGTGTTTTCATTTCCACCAACCTTGAGGGCAAGGTTGTCATTAAGGAAAAGTAATGTAACATGTATAGGATGGGCCTAGTAGCCCAATTAGTAAAATTGAATTTAGTTAGTAAGGAATAGTATAAATGGGATATGTAACTATATTGAGAAAGTTCAACGGAATTTTGTTTAGGGTAGAACAAATAGGACTAAGAAACCCCATGTTGTGGCGTGGGAAACTCTTTGCCAACCAAAGCAATTGGGGGGATCTGGGGTTTAAGAATATCCACTATATGAATCAAGCATTTATCTCAAAACTCCGCTGCAACTTTTCTAATCTCAATGCCTCTGGGCCCGAATCATGGCTAGCAAGTGCAAACCTGGCTAATCCTATGGAGAAAACTTAATCGCCTGGCCTACTGATTCCTATCTATGGAGAACCATTGTGGATAATTGGGACTTCCTTTTATCCCATGTCTCTTATAATTGCGGAAATGGGTGCACGAGCTCTTTTTGGATTGATAGAGGGGCAACATTGGGCCTCTCATCTCCAAAGTCCATGCCCCGTTTTTGCCTACCAAGTTGTCCCTTAAGGTCGCAGACTAGTTGACTCTAATGGGGAATGGAAATTCAATGTCTTGAGTAGCCATCTCAGCTCTTACCATTGACCTCTTCCGCCATCATCCCTCCCATCCCCAGGACTCCCACTGACTATCCATGGAACCTTACATCCAACAGTTGCTTCTCTATTAGGAGTGCGTATAACGCTCTCACCAATATAGACACTCATTGTCCTGGCCTATGGAATCAAGTATGGAAATGGAGAGGCCCCAGAGAGAGCATTCCTCTGTGGTTTCTCATAATCACTTAATGATAGCATTCATTTGGTACAAATGGTATGGAACTAGCCTTGTCTACCATCTCTGTCCTGATCATATTGAAGATATTGTTCATGTTTTGAGGGACTCAGCCTCTAGGATTTGGATCCATTTACTAAAATCATCGACCATCTCTCAATTTTTCACATTGGAGCTACCCCATTGGATCGAAGCGAACCTTAATCAACAGTGGGGGTTTAATGAGCACTATTTATAGGCGGATGTGTTTGCAGTGACTTGCTAGAGAATATGAAATTGGAGAAATAGGGAGATATTCCAAGAACGATTCACTAGGCCTGAATTGCCCACAACCTCATTTTGGAGCAAGTCAACCACATTAAGAAGGCCTTCCAGCGAAATCAAGAGGGTGAAGTTAGCCGTAGGGGGAGCATGTTAACATTGGATGGAAAGCACCGCCATGACGGATCAAGCTTAATTCCGATGGAGTTGCAAAAAGGAAATCCTAGTATGGCTTTGTGCTGAATTTTTCTGAACTGAATGGGCCAATGATAGATAATTGGCTATTCTAGGAAGATTAGAACCACCTCCACCCTCGCCGAAGTTATAGGGCATTTTGATTGGGATTCAGAGCTTGGACCATGGGTTTCAGGAGAATCATTATAGAAATGGATCTCAGGTTGCTATGGACTTAATTAAGGGAAAGAATCAAGGCCCTCCTTATCAACGCTTATCCAAAGAATTGACGCTTTCTCTCCAGACTTGGGAGGAAAAGGTCATACATACATATAGGGAGGCCAATGAAGTTGGAGATCTCATGGCACAAATAGATAATGGAGATAAATATCAAACCAAAATATGGAATTATCCCCCTGCGTCTCACTGTTTTTGTCGTATGCCTCTGGGGCCTCCTTACCCCCATGTGTTGAGTTAATCTCTTTTTGTTTTTTGGGCTTAGGCTCTCTTTTGTAACAAAAAAAGTATAAATAGGTATATTAGAAATTGTAATTATTATCAACTAATATGTGACATGAAATATGATTCCCTCTTTCTATATTCTCTCTACTTCTCCCTATCTCTCTCTATCCAATTTCTTTCTCATTACACCGACACACTTTCATCTACCATTGAATGAGATGGAACTTAAATTAGTGAGGTCCACAACCCATCTAAGGGCATATGGAAGTGTGTTGTTAAGCTCACACTTTATAAGGACAAATAATATTTCTCTAAACATTAAGTCAAATAGATCACCAACTTTTTCTTGCAGCACCTTATAAAACCCCCATTTGAAGAATAACTATTGAACTTGGGTAGATCACGAAAAAAAGAAAACTAACTCACTATACTAACAACAGAACGGGGCATAATCCCCCAGCAACATCAGAAAGGAGTCGGTCCCAAAGGCCATGAGGCGCATCAGACCAAACAAACAAACATATTAATATATTATGGTGCCCATCTAAGCAGTAATTTTGCTAGCCAGTGAGCACAAGTATTTCCCACTCTAAAGGTGGGCGAACGATGCTGGACCACCCACTTCCTATCAATAATTCTGCGAATTCTGGAAATGATACAATGCTGAGATCCAACCTTTTTCTTCCTTGAAGTAACAGCCTGAATAACTGCACGAGAATCACACTCAACAGTTCCATCCAATCCTGTATCCTATATTTTTTATGTATAAAAGAGGATTATGAGACAGTGAAATTGATCAATTCCACAATGATTTAGTTTCCCTCCAGTTTTTTGAATTTCATTCAACCAATTATATCCAAGCTTCCATTCATGTTGGCTAATTAAATTTTCCTCCATGTCAACCATGAGATTGTTGGTATTTTTATATTTCATTAAGAATTATTTGTTTCATTTTTTTAACTTAATAGCATTTTAAGTCTTATAATTAAATTTATATAATTTAATATATGATGATGAGCGATTTTTCAATATTGAGAATAAAATAAGAATAGTTAATAATTTAGATTATTATCAATTAATTAGAATTAAATTTATATAATTTTCATATAATGATAAATAATTTTTTATTATGATCATAAAATGAATAATGAATATGATTTAATTTATATACACCATTAATCTAAAAAAAAGTTATAAAAGGATCCAACCATGTATTACAACATTAGTAAAATTAAGTATTTAACTCAATCATCCACTATACCTTGAAAGTATTACAAATAAAAGTATATGTTTTGATGACATTATAAAATTCTTTTATATTTTTAGTATATAATAAAAACCTCTAAATTAATAATACTTTTTAACTTTTGTCATAAAATATGAATAATCAGCAATTTAATTTTTTTCTTAATTTATTTTTAAACTTTTTTTAATGGATTTTAATTTTTTGAAAAATTTTAATTATATCATTATCATATTACTTTGATATCTGATTTAAAATAACATGATATGTTGTGATGTATTTTTGTTTTTGTCAAAAATGTTCGGATATTGTAATGTCTGAATTATATCTATTTAAGCTCAGGCTTTCTCATCGATCATAATGGACCATCGAATTCATTTTAATATATATCATGATTGCACTCGAACATTTGTCAAGTTTTATTTCATTAAAAAATTTAGCTGAATGTTTTACCTTTCCCAATTTAAATAATAAATTATATCTATACGTATTTAGTCTTACAATAAATAATTATTTTCCTATGATAAAAAAATTGACATTATTGGATTACACGAGTAATAATATATGTACCAAATAACTATTATAAATATACATTAATAATAATTAATAAATAATATTTATATTGTTATTAAATAAAAACTTAAGTTTGTTATGAAAATAGGAATGTTTTAAATTTTATTTAAATATTTTTAAAAATCCCATAATACTCATTCTACATTTATATGCTACAATTACGTTTGTTATATTAAATATATGAATATGAATTTCTGATATAAAAATATTATCAATTTAATAGAACAAAGAAATAAGGGATTGAGACTTTTATAAGGTCTTTCTACTTAAGTTCACTATGAAACCGTATTTTAAGATAAAGATGCTCTCATGACATATAAAATTAAATAGAAAAAATTGCTTATAAATAATGGTACCTCAAAATGGTGATGCCAAATATATACATTCGATGATTACATTAAGGATATACATTACTGGGTATTGTTTTACCTATATTATAATTATTATCAATTTAAGATTTAAATGATAAATTATATTTACATATATTTCTAATCTTATAATAAATACTTTTTCAATTCAATTTGTATGTAGGGAACCTAGAACATGAAGATAGCACAACTTTATTCAATTACTACTAAATTTAAATTAAATTTATCAATTAAGTAATTAATATTTATATATATATTGTTGAATTTGGTAACAATTATAAATTTCAAACAATGATAAAAAAAAATATAAAAATAGTTTAAATTTTCATTTTTTTAATTTATTACACTCTCTGTAGGCCTATATATTATAGTTATATTTATTTGATTACATAATTAAGGATTTAGATAGTAATTCCATTCGTCCTTTGAAAATTATAGGGATTTATTTGCTCAAGGAAGCAAATGACAAAGAGATGATACAAAGTATATATTATACGGGTAATGCAAATATATAATTTACACTTATTAGATACTATTAAATTTAAATCAAAATTATCAATTAAGTATATAATTTTTGCATATATTATTGAATTTTATATTTATTATACATTTCAAACCATGATAATAAAATATAAAAAACTAAATTCTTATTTTTTTAAAATTTTATCATCCTTCTATTGTAGGCCTATATATACATACGATTACATGAATTATGTTTAGTGCAATCTCATTTATTTCTTAAAAGTCAATTTAATTGCTCCAAGAAGCACGTGATAAATAAGTTTAAAGAACAATTTAAAAAAAATTCATATAATTACAACATGATGTTAAGTTTATTGTATGTTTATCATATAAATCGACTTTGTATTTAAATCGTATAATTTTTCCGTGCATCACACCGATAACTATACTAGCATATAATTAACTTCCGGGTCAGAAGTTCCATCCAATATATAAGTCGCACTACACCCCACTAAGTCCAAATCATCTAAGAACATCAAAATTTTGTGAATATAAGATAGTGCCATTTTTTTCCACATAAAAAAGTGCAAATTTTATATTATGAGCTTAATAAGTATTTAACCTATTTCGTTTTAGGGGTAAAATACATTCTCATCTTTTGAAAGATAATATTATTACACCTCTCTCCTTTTTTTTCTTAAAAACACACCTCTCTCCCTATGAATTTAAGATAAAGTACACTTTAATTCATTTTTAAAATTTTAATTAATTCTTCATTTTTGTCATGCTCGTTATTTTATTTTTGACTAAAATGAACTTTGTTAATTATACATATTATTTTTATAAAATAAAATATGTGATTTATAATAGTATAAAATATTGAGTAATATATATAATAATTTTATATTATCATTTATATTAAGAAAACAAAAATATTAGAAGTAAAACTAATTTTTATTAAGAAATAAAAATAATTAATAGTAGTAATAATTTGCAATATTTTTTAAACATAAAAATTATGTTATTTTTTCAACTATCAGTTTTGCAATAATATTAATGTACATTTTTATTGTAACATCATAAATTATTTTTTATATGTTCTCCTTGATTTATTTTTACATATAAAATTAATAAGTATTTTATGTGTGTGTATATATATATTCTAAATGTAATTTTATTTTTCAAACATAATTATTACAAGTTATTGTTAATATGAATAATTTATTTATTAAAATATTACAATTATAAAAATTAAATTAAATACATATATATATATATCAATATTTTGTATTATTATAAGTCACATACATATATTCTAAATTTTAAATAAATTAATATATATATATATATATATAACTATTAATAAATGGTATTTTGGTAAAAAAATGAAATAATAAATATGAGAAAATTAAGAATTAATAAAAAATTTGACAATAAATAAAAGTGTACCATTTCTCAATTTTTTAAGAAAAGGGAAGTGTATATTTTATATATAAAAATAGGAGCGGTGAGTATAATAAAGTCTTCTCTTAGGGAAAAGATTGTATTTTACTTTTTTTTCTGCTTTTTAGGTATCCATGATCAGGAATAAATAATTCCTTCGAAGCGAGAGCTATGCTAAAGGAGTTTTGTCCATGAGAGTCTTTTCATACACATCAATAGGAACTATCAAACTAACAAATTGATTTTACTAAACAATAAGGAAAATAAATATAAACATATAACAAGTCTATTGGGGGCTTGTGGCCTTCAATTCCTTCAGCACTCGTTTTTTTCTTTTTTTTTCAGTATCATACCACTTTTTAAAATATTGCATTCGAGTTTTTTTTTTTTAAAAAAAGTTACAGTTGCAGTGTTAAAAATTATGACATTAAAGTTATATGCCATTCACTATTTAACCAAATGTGCTCAATCCACACTCAGAACATAGCAAATACTTCCAATATAATAATCTTTGATACCATGGCCGTAACTTTTTCCATCTCGTCATAATGTAAATTTGTTAAGAAGTAATACGACTTGGTTGAAAATACCCAAACAAGCCCCATCTATATTATGTACTCATGAAAATTTAACATTACGGGTATATTTAATTAAGAGGTAAAAATAGGGTATTTAAAATTTTATAGATGAATTTAATGTAACTCATCCATGAAAATTTATTCATCCGAAACAATATATATACTCATCCGAATTTAACGTGTGCTATATATATATACTTATTCTCGCAGATGAGCATATTTAATTTCTGTGTAGTATTTGTTGATCAAGGATATGATCCACAATAACATTTTTCCAGTCCTCAGAGATATGAAACACCATATGAATCTAAAATAAAATTTAAGGCTACGATTAGTCACCGAGTTCGCTAAATCAACACGAAATACATCATATAATCAGTACTCGATACTTTTTGCTGAGGGTGAGAAAATCAGTACCCGATACTAGCTAGTACCCACCAAAAAAAAAAAAAAAAACAAGAGCACGCACACATCAATTTTGTTTTTTCAAATAAGTGCTTAATTATAATCAATGCAATCATCAATCAACCTTATAATCCAAAACCCTTCGCACAGGTATCTTTTTGGAAGAAGATGACCTAGGCCGCGGCGGCGGAGGGCACAGTCGGGTAGCCGGAATCTTGTTCTCCTCCGACGTTGGCGTCTTGTAACCATCGTCGTCGTCCTCCATGTCCAGCTCAGCAGCGGTTTCCGGCAACTTCCTTTTGGCCACGTCGTCACCATGAACAGGTTGCACGGTGGTTTCTGTAGGGTCGTTTCTTCTTGTGTGAGTTTTGTCCATCTCCATTACGTTGTTCTCAGAAGAAATCTTAAGCTCTTTAATGGAGGACACAACATTGTCCATGGAGGTTGTTACACAAGAAGAAGAAAAAGAAAAATTTGAGAGACACGCACTTGTGGTATTGGGGCTTTGCGTTACAAGGTAGGGCGTTGATATGTAGCATGTATAGAGAATATTGGACCTTAGATTTTTATATTAAAGTTGGCTCCTTCATAACATGATTTAATACTTCAAAAGTAAGGCAAGAAAAAATTAACAGATTAATTTTAATACACTACTATGTGCAAACGTATTTTATATTGTTATTCAATTAAGTAGGTAAGACTTTTAAGAAGGTGCATATGATGATGAGAGTCAAACACTTCTCATCCTAACATTACAATTGATAATTAAATGTCTATATAAAATAATTTTTAATGACAGTATATTAAAATTAAATTAAAAATTATTTAAAATATCTTACCAAATATACGCTTAATTACTTGGAAAAAATTTATTTCTATAAAATAATTTATTACCGAACATAAACTTAATTACTCCCGAAAAAAAAATTTGGAGACCAGTCTACCAGAAATATGTTGTTTAATTGATATACTCTGCTGTAATGTGTTAGCATTAGATGGCCAACTTTTTCAAGATTTTTTCTCTTTATCTATTTTTCACACTGTAAAACTGAATTTGCATTTATTTATATAAATATGGAAACTTTTTCTATATTATTTGGAATAAAACAAACTTTGACTCCCATATAAACTGACGTCTTATGTAATTAATTATTGACTTTGATTTTTTTTTTTTTTGGGTTTCCTAGCTATTAGATATAGTCAATCTTCTTGTAGTATAAGCTAATTTAGGGATAGAGGGGTAGACGATGGCTTTGGATTTTTAAGCTGTCCTATTCACAAGTCATAATCAAACCATCAACACTTGATTATTATATTTATAAGACTTTTGACCAGTGGTTTTGGGGTAATTCCTTAATGGGAGTAATCAGATTCACAAAAACTATGACCTCTATAAGATTTCAAAGCTCAAACAGAATTATAATCGGTAAGATATATATATATATTAAGCATACATTCATTCAGATTAAGATTTTTTTTAAAGTGGCATTGAGAAGGCATGAAAATTATTAATTTATATCTCTATATATTTATATCATGATTAATATTATGCAAATCACTTTAATTATAACAAGACTACAAAAAAAACGCTGTCAAAAGACAGTCAATATGAATTAATGTCATCTTGTTGAAAACTCCTCAAGTACATAATATAAATTGTCTAAGATTATACATGGACATTAATACGATAATTGAATTTCATTGATCTTTTGAAAGAATAAAACTATAAGACAAAAATGACCTTTATTACTCATCATAAATTATCTCTATTAAATAATGATACTCACATCCATTCAAATTTCAGGGTAAAATGGAAAAAGTAATTAATGCTTTATTGAAATATAAAAATGACTTATATTTTGAACTAAACAAAAAAAAAATCCAAAAGTGACTTAAATTATAGACTAGAGGGAGTAAAACATAATTGTAAATTTGTTTGCATTAATTAAGATCATGTACTTATCAGGTGATGAGATAGTTAATAACTATTTAAATATATTCTTTTTGTTTCCCAGGTATCTTCCATCAAACACAGGAATTAATTTCTTCACGTATGTATGCACATTTAAGGAATATATGTGAGTCATGGTTTTAACTACTCTATTTTTAATACGAGAATTCAATTCTCAACATTTAATTAAGGAAGAACTCTTTGAACATTTGAATACAAATGAAAAAAAAACAATTAATTAGATTATAAAAGAATGATATTTTTTTTTTTGTTGAAAACACACCATGTTGAGTTGTTTTTCGAAAAGGCAGACCTTCTTTTTTTTTTTTGGGTCTACAAGAGAGAGTGTTTAGGGTCGTTATTCGCCAATTTCTGAATTGGATCATGTGGGCTTGCACCTAAGCTGCTTGCGTCTTGGATCACTCATACGGGATAGCCCAATCATGCTAAAGCTTACAACCTATGCAACGCTTTTGTTAGGTCAAAACAACCCAAAACAAGGACTCATTTATCAGAGCACACCAAAGGTCCAAAGGAACAGTCACTGGAACCAACACATTTGATGGTTCTGACCCAAAAAACGTGTGATGGCGTCACGCACACGCACTCACAATAATGCCGTCCACAATCAGAAAAGGAGAGTTTATTTCTTCATTAAAAAAAAGAGTAAATACCTTAACATCTATTTCTTAAAAATAGATATAAAACTTTGAAAAACACAAAATTCAATATTGGTTTTGTCTTTACTTTTTTATGGATATCTATGGTGTCTAATAAATAAGAATGTCTAAATAATATCACTGTTTAAAAAAAGAGATGCTAAATACATTCTTAATTGATGTGTTTAAAAATTATCCTAATTTAAAATTTCATTCACATGAGTTAAATAGTACTTACATATTATGTAAATTATAACTCATGCACTGTGAATAAAATTTTAAATTAGAAGGATTGTGTCATTGATTATCTCTTTTAAAAGTTTTAATTAATAATATATAAAAGTACATGAATGATTTTTTTCAATGATTTTATATCTAATATATTCCCTTATGAAAATATATGTTTTGGAATTGAATCATCATGAATAATACACAATCAAATTTTAACTTGCGTTGAAATTTAATTACTTCTTATTTAGAATAATGGTTAACAAGAATTGAATTCTAGACCAATACTTGATCATAAAGATTCTAATATTTTTTAAAATGTATGAAAAAACAAAAAAAAATGTATCATAAAAAATTAATTTAAGTATAAATAAAATATTTTACTATTGTATTTAAACAAAACTAAAACTAATTTCATATCTAAAAATTAAAAAAAAATCGAAGGAGATATTTAAATAAAAGAAAGTCATCTGAATGAGCCCATAGTAAATTGGACATATAGTATGAAAGATTGTTAAAAATAATTGATCAATCTCTCTGTTTTTCATTTTTTTGAAAAAAATATTTTATCTATTTTTTTTCCTACTAAAATGCATAAAATTTTCAAAATATTATCAACGTAGAAATGCCATTCCAAGACCACATGCTTTACGTGTCTAACAAGGGACAGGCACACAGATAAGCGTTTAAAGAGTCTGCATAAGTTGTTGGCAAATAATATCAACCGTGATATATATATGATGTCCAAACCCCGCTTGTAAATATCGTACATCATTGGATAGATTTCATTTCCTCCACAGAAGTATGCTGTGCTAATAAAATCAGGATCTTGCTTTTCTGTCTTATAAATGGTTTTCTTGCATATAAGTATCCTTATATATATATATATAGTGCGGTTTGTGAGTTCAATAAATGCTGAGTAAATTAAAAGAGAGTTATATTGTGTGAAGAGATGATGAGATGAATTTCAAATTGGGAAACGTGGATGGATTTGGTGAACGCACAAGAGGATTTTGTTCCGCTGGATCTGAAAAAGCTTAGACATTTATTGCACTGTGCATTTGCTTGTGCAACGCCCAACAACAACCGTTCAATCAGGATGCAGGTGCTACTAGTAGTTGTTACCCAGGTGAGTGTCTGAATTTCAAGATTCCTTTATTACTTACACTAATCTGTGTCCATTTTTCACAAGGGCAAAAATTCGGACATCTTCCTTCTACTTCGCCACTGCAGTTTGTTACCGTCTCCTTGTCCAAGTAAATTTATTTTTTAATGTACTAAAAAAACTGAGAGATACATTATTTATCTTGAATGGATGGAGTATAACATAATAACATCTTGTTTAGCCAGAAACATTTGCATAGCTAGTGACAACCTTATCATTAGAGTCGTCATTGTTTTTCTGTATTAGTTGGACTCAATTTAAAAAAAAAAAATACTTGTAGGAAGATTGAATCCTGCTTATACATACTCTTGCAATCGAATAAATATTAGCCTTATGAATGGTTACAATTAGTCGAATTTGAGAGGACAATTCATAATTTCAGAAGAGAAAAAGAAGTCTTTAGAGGATTTACCATCTTCATCTTTGATCGTATTCACCTTTTTGCCTTTCATGTTTGTTTCAATGTCTCAAACCAAAAATCAAAGATCGAAATCAATCTTTCACAGTTTATAGAAAATACAGTATCCAGAGTAGACAAATAAATTATAAGATTGAATCATATATTTAGGTTTATTCTAAACCTTTAATTTTTAGTCATTAAATTAATTCTATTTTTATTGAATAATTTGATTTAATAATAAATTTTATGACGGATCTCATATATTTTTTACCCTATTATTCTTTTTTTTTTTTTTTTGGCCTCTCGTACAGCCTTTTAAACAAACGAAAACACTGAAGTTTTTGTTATTATTCGCTAGGTCCAAGGTGCATATTAAACGCCGTTCTGGCATGCCATTGCCAACTGGTTGCCATGGGCCCGAAGTCAGCACCAGCGTAAGTGTTTTTTTTTTTTTAATGTATATATATAATTTTATGGCTAAAATTTTAATTTAGTCTTCTAAGATAAATTAATCCCTCAAATTTAAAAAATTTTATTTTAGTCCCTCAAATTTCATAAATAAAAATAAGTTAGTTCTTTTGTGAAATTATAGTTTAAGTTGTATCTGTAATTTACTTACATATACTATTAACTTGTCATTACCAATTTTAATAGGTAATCCTAATTTATCTCACTCTTAAATGAAGTTATTTAAACCACTTCTTTATTTGCTCTTTCACCATAACTTTCTTGGAAGAAAAATTTTGGCTTTAAGATGTCATTTGTTTTGTATGAAAAAGAGAAGTTAGTTAAAATTCCTAAAATTAACAGGACAAGGAGTAAGTGAATAAATCATGTAATATTCCTATTACGATTTATAAGACGATTTGATTGAGGGATTAATTTGTCCGATTTGTGAAATTGAGGGACTAGTGTGAAAATTTTTCAAATCTGTTAACTAATTTATCTTCTATTATAAATCTACCTACTAAATTTGGTATTTAATCTCATTTTATTTATATGTATAAATTTGTAGAGCTAGACTATATTTTCATTGTGACATACGAATGAAGATTAAAATATAGTTTGAGGGTATTAACTTTC
This sequence comes from Dalbergia oliveri, assembly GCA_030441495.1. Lineage (NCBI taxonomy): Eukaryota > Viridiplantae > Streptophyta > Magnoliopsida > Fabales > Fabaceae > Dalbergia > Dalbergia oliveri. Next base: position 5,287,426 of record JAMLFY010000004.1, read on the forward strand.
TTGTTATAAAGTAAGGGATTAGATTTTTTGTGTTACTGAAGGGGAATTTTTGTTGTTATCAATTAAGGATCTCATCAACAACTTAAAAATTATATTTTTATTGATAAAAATGGTGAGAATGCAAAAAAATCAAACTTAATAAATAATGAATAATTTATGATAAGACAAAACGTATCACATATTTGTTTTGAAATTCTTTTTTCAATTAATAAATATTAATAAAACAGTTTTAATTCAAGGTAATGAATCTTGATTACGGTAATTAGAAAAAAGTTGAGGTTCTTAATTGATAAGTTTATAAAGTTGAAGTTCATAATTGATAAGTTCTTGAAGTTGAGGTTTATGATTAATGGATTTATTTGATTAGCGTTTTAAAGGTGTTAAGAAGTATATCTTTCATTTCTTATTAATAATCATTGTTGAATTCAGCTAATTTGATATATTAAAAAGTTAATGTATCTTTTCATAAATTATACGTAGCGCATACATTAACTTTTTAATATACCAATTAACTTAGCTTTATATGACGACTATTAATAAGAAATAGATAGAGTAGCAAATTATGGTTTTAATACGTGAAATCCATAAAAATTAAAAATAAATCTCTTTTCTAGTTTTATTAACTAGTATTTTTAAGGTATCGAAGAGAATTTCTAAATTAATTTATTGTCATATTAAGGTTTTGTTTGATATTATTATAGGGTTTTTTTAGAGTTACTATAAGTTTTTTAATGTAATATTATTTGATAAAATAATATAGAAATTACTCTTAATACAAAGAAGTCACATTAGCAGTGTTTTGATAAAATATATTATAAAATTATTTTTAAAATTTAAAATGACTAGATATACTATATGGATATTAAAGTAATTCCTACTTTTATTGTTATAAAATAAATTAAGATTTGTATAATTTTTTTAAATTTTAAAGAGCATAAATTACCTATAAAAGGCACCTTAACTTTCAAAATTCAAGAATAAAGACACATCAGCTTTATTTCTATTTACTAAAAAAAGAAAAAATTTATTTATATGTTTTATGAGAATAAACACCCCCTTAGAAAGAATTATCAAACAGCCTAAGTGTGAGGTCCTTCTAGACTATTCTTCTAGAGTTTTATTGGACTAATGGAAGAATAATAAGGATAGAAATATGTTAGATTAGATAAGCTTTGTCTTAAAACACGTTTATTTTGTAAAAAATAAAAAAATAAATTGGTTGACCTCTATCTTTTTAACAAGATATAAGCTTTTTCTAAGGTCTAGTTTGACCTCTTTAAAAGTCAAGCACCTAAAACTCTTTCGAGATTTAGTTATGGTAAAATGATAATTTTGCATCTCAAATTTGATATCCCTCCAAGACACCCACTCTCATTTTAGAATTGAAAGCTTAGAATTTTTTAAAAATAAGTATAAATGCCTTCTCCCATAGATTTTATAAGGGATATGACGAATGTCTATTGTGGTATGTTCAAATTTTAACATATTTTATTTTTTTAAGACTAAATATTCAAATTGATCTCTAAGAAATGTATTGATAAATCAGTTTATCAATTTTTAAAATCTCAAATTGATCCTCACATCTTAAAAAGGAGATAAATTGATTTTACCGTATAGTTTGACAATGAAAAATGGGATAAATTAATCCCTCCATACATTGTATGAAACAATATGGAGGACTAATTGATCCCATTTTTAAAATATGAAAAATCAATTTTGGACTTTTAAAATCTGAGGAATTGATTTATTCTTAATACATTTACGAGAGATCAACTTGGGCATTTTTTTTATTTTTAAAGTTATAATGCTTTCAAATAAGTTTTAAGTCTAGTATGAAATAGAGACTAATAAGCCTTTATAGTGTCTTTAATTTTTTTTAAAATAAAAAATAATATATTACATAAAAGTGAATTATGGAAATAATAGGATATTATGAATTACTTAGTTATATAAGTTGATTTAGTGCATGTTTTGGCACTCAACAAACAGTTTTTTTTTCCTCATAAAAAGCTGTTTCGAAGAAAAATTAACATGTTTAGTAAAAGAGATAAATAATATTATAACAAGAAACTAACGATTTAAGTTGAAAAATATCTTATAAGTATAAGCAATTTTTTGAAGCTGATATTTTTGCCAAATTAACCTTGAGTATCAAATATTATATTTATAAATAAATTATTAAACCTTCATTAGCAACTTACTATATAAAGCAACATTTTTTCATAATCCAAACGATACAGATTATTTTAAAATCACTTTTTAATTAAAGTATTAAAAAATAAATTAGTTCTTACATATATAATCGATTAAACAAGAAAACGATTATATAAATAAACCATTGTTGAAATAATTTAAATCTTAAAATTTTCAAAAACACACTTACTAACTAAAAGGCCGTTTAGAAGGTCCTCAACTTGCCTTTATAACTAAGTAGCCGTTTTTGAAAAGCATTGACATGACTTATTTAACAAATAAGTCGGGCCAACTAATGCTTAATGCAGGTCAGGCTAAGTAAGGTTTAACGCACTATCTTCACCACCCGTCCCCATTGAAGAATTGTCATAATTATTTTGTCACAATTTATTAAACCTTTAAGATTGTGATTAAATTTAAATTAAAGTAAATATAATTCTTACTTAGCCAATCAAAAAAATATAATTCTTACTTACCATGTTAATAAAAAAATAATTCTTACTTTCCAATTCAAATCTCATAAATATTTAAATTATTCTTATCAATATTTTTATATATACAATGACAGTAATAAAGTTTAAACCTATGATTTGATGTAAATTACTCAAATCACTCATTACTAGTGACTTTATTCTTATATAATTTTGATGAAACAAGATTGACTGTTTAATATTTTCCTTGATTGATTTTAAATGATGTGTAAAAACTTCAAAGTAGGTGAAGGAGTGCCCGAAGGCAATTCCTTCATTATATCGTGAATTTGACTTTATAAGAATATTATTTTTCATCAAAGTAATCTATTAGAAAAAAATCTTTCTTCCTTCAAGCGGTAGAGAAAGAATTTTCTTCCTCCCATAATTTCTCACCTTAAATGTCTTAAGCATTTACTACTTTTAGAAAGCACACAATTGTTATCTTTTTCCAAAACAATTTTAATTTTAGGATTTCAATGAAATATTAATTAGTTTATTTGTACGAATTTCATCTTATCTGCATTGAATTAGATAAATTTTTTATTTTTCTTCACACCTTTTCTAATCAATCAGCACTTTCCTCTAATAATTTAGTTTTTCAAACTAAATTTTTTGAAAAATCAATATTATTAATGATTTCATGCAATAACCCTAAATGAACTTTATTTTAAAATTGAGAGAATATTTTAGTAGTGTAAAATCTATCGGTCAATGAAGTTGATTTATTTGATCGACCTACTGTCCAAATATCATTAAAATTTGGGTAAAATTTTAATTTTCCACATATGACTGTCATTTAATAAATTTAGATATTATTATTTTTTCTAATATATCCCGACCTATTAAATAACAAAAGATTTTGTAAGTGGAAAAATATCGAGAGTAATTAAAGAATGAAAAGATAATTAAGTAGTAAGATATGAAGAAAAATAAAATTTTCGATAATAATAATAGTGATTTGTCTAAACCTTTTAGCGGATTAATATTTATATGATGTTAGGGAGCACTAACTTTCGAGTCCCAAATTAAGTAGTTAACGATATTTACCCTAGTTAGGTCAAGTGATATGTATGAGTTTAGACTTGATTTGGTATTGTTTTAGCTCTTAAAAATTGTCAAGCTCTTTAGTCACTTAAAGGTTACTCTAAAAAAGTCATAATAGTATCATTTGGTAAAATAATATAAAATTACTCTCAATAAACAGGAATTATTGAAGTAATATTTGATAAATATATTATAAAGTTATTTCAGGATATAAAATAATTATAATGGGTATAAATATTTGTGGGAAGAATAAAAAAACTAAAAATTTTAATTAGTGGAAGGATAAAGTTGGATTTTTATTAAAATTCAAAGGTTAATTAGTGTTCTGAATTTTTTTTTGAATTTTTGAGAGAAATAAGCTAATTCGAAAAGCATCCTATAAGGTAATCTTAAAAGCACCATCTATTTTTAAAACAAGAGTTAAAGCACCCTATCCTTTTGGTTTATTAGAAATAGGAAAATGAGTTATGTTTTTTATAAGTCAAAGCACCTAGCCAAACTGGATTACCAAACCCACCCTAGTGACTATATAAATTATTGAGTAAACAATTTTTTCATCTTAACATTTTCAATTTAACATCAATTTGATTCAAAAAAATTTTATTGACATTAATTTTATCAACAAAAATACTTATCCAATTTATGTTTGTCACAAGCTACACAACATACATACATTATATTTAATGTTATTATATATATTCATGGAATATTTAAAATGACTAAATTGATGTAAAAATAAAAATATTATGACTAAATTGATGTTAATTTTTTTAAAAATGAAATTAATTGTTTAAAAGTCACATAACTTTATATTTTAATCTCAATTCATATAAGATCCAACAATCAATATGTTTTCTTCACTCTTACAATAAATCACCTCACTCACATGAGCCATTAATTAGTAGATTTTAATCTTACCATTAGTATTAATATAAAGGTTGTTATTGAGTCCTCTTATTCCTCATAATAAACATGTTCTCTCATGTGAGTCCTCTCTCTATATATAGTTAATAAATAAATAAAAAATTGAAACATGGTCATTTTGACTAAAGGATTAGCAATACATCACTCCGGGGCTTAGAGGAGTCACGTTAGCAATGTAATGTACCATGTATGCTTTTTTGTTGAGTATTGAAATTGTGAGTTAACATAGCGATCAAAATGTCTTTTTCTTTTATTTTATGGTAAGAGAATAGGGGACTTTTAATTTTTGAAGGACAAATTTATAATTTTGGTATAAGAGACTAAAATAGAATTTTTATCTAAATTTTACCCCATCCATTTAAAAATAATTGCTTATTTGGATAAATGACATATAAAAATAATCAATATATCTAGATAAAAAAAATTTTTTACAATACATTGATTTTTTAGTGTACATTTTGTTCAAATAAATAATTATTTTAAAATAGAAGGAGTGTTATCTTCGTTGAATATATTTTGGACAAATAAAATTGAACAAATTACGATATTATTGAGTTTAATGAAAAAACAAATTCCCCACCACGCGCCGAATCACAGTTTGAATTGTTTAGAAGATATGTTCAAATTTACTATCTAACTGTATCTTAAACTAGATTACTTCCAACAAAGATTTTATAAAAATTAAACATTTAAAATGAACAAATTCGTGTGATAGATTGAAATGAGTTGCCCAAGGTTGTCATTCGCCACAAAACCAAAGGTTCGCTTATATACTTTTCAACATTGCAAAAAAAAATATAAATACATATATTATGTTGATTTTGTGAAGAGTTGACTTTGATTTTCATAGAAGCCTTTAACGTGGTCCATACAGTGCAACAGGAATTAAATCGTAATAGCACAAAGCATATGCATCACCATTAGTACATTAAAGAAGAAAGAAATGAATTGGTTTTAAGACGCTTTCAGTGCCATTAACAAAAGGGTCCCCTTTGTAATAAAGACCATGCCCTTACAATTAGGGACAACTATCGTCAGCAAGAGAAAAAAAACTTGACTGGTACTGAGGTTATTTCAGAGTATCTTCATGGATCATTTAGTTGAATTGAAATATCAGACGATGCCTTCAACAATATCTCATTCATATTTCGTGGCTCTCAGCACTGCGTAATTTATTATTCAGTATCATCAATTAGTTGGTAGCTAGAATTAAATCGCATCCGGAAGATGGGGCTGCTAGGATGAACAAGCTTATGCACTCGTGTTGATTTTCTGAAATTTTAATGCGATAATCTTTAGAAGTAAAGACATTGGAAGACAGCCTGACGAAGAAAACTTCAACCTCAATGTGTTAACAATAAGCGTGACAAGTGTTTGGCCGCAAATTTTGCAATCATAATTCCTCATCCTCAATATCATTTTTTTTTCAATATCACTCTTGGAGATATTAACAACAAAATGGAGCAGAAAAGTATTAACAAATATCATATCGATAACATAATATTATCCTCTTGCTTACAATTATAATTATTATCAATAGTTATTAATTTTTACTATATAAATTTTAATTTATTTATTATTTATTTCAATATTATTAGTATTTATCTTTTATTTTGATTAGTCCTAAAATCATTAATAGATAATACCCTTTTCTCTTATGTATTCTTTGATTTTTTTACTTTCACTTTTCATTATATAATATATATATAAATAAAATTTATTGAAATAATATTTTTTAGTTATTAAATTAATTTTGATAGTATGATTATTAAAATTTATCTTTATAAATTTTTCAATTGATATACGAATAAAAGATTCTATATTTAATTTGTTAGAGATTGTTTAATCCTTATTTAATAATAATTTTTAAATATTAAATTTACATATTATTTTTAATAAATTAATACAAAAATTATTAACATTAATGTATCATTACAAATTATAGTCTCAAAATCTTGCAAAAATTGAAAAACCACATTTTCTTAATTTTTTAATAATCATACTCTCTTAATATGATGGTAAATAAAAGATTTCTATGTTATCATCAACTGAATTTTTTTGGGACATATAAAAAAAAGCTCCAAGGCAACCATGATGCAAGGTGAGCAAAAGAACCAGTACATGAGTTTTAAGGGACGCATAACCGCAACACGAATACACTATGAGACAAATAATTATTTTCAACAATTAATAATATTAAAAGTCTAATAAACAAATATTATAAAAAAATTTTGAAATAAAATATCATTAAAATATTTATAAATTTTTATTGACAATTATTAAGCTTGTCAAAAATATTCTTTTATATTTTTACATTTAATAATTATAAAAAAATTTATAAATATTTTCTATAATTACTTTATGTTAAAAAAAATTTATAACACTTTTATTGACATTGTTAATGTCATTAATTATTAAAATATCTTTTCTTGTAGTAATAGCGAACTGAAAATACAATATGAAAAAAAAACATAAATGGATGATAGACAACAAAAAATAAACACCATTACTAGCCCTTTCAAGCTGCCACCAAGGATAAATCAGCAATCAACATTAAGAAATTTAAATATTTATATTGTCTATTTTGTTCATTTATTTATTCTAAATTGTGGAGTACTGGTAATAAATATATTTAATTATAATGTTCAATTTAAAATATGTACCTTCAAGGAAAAATAATATTAAGGTCCTCATATTGAAATGTCACTGAGTATTTTTTTTTTTTTAATTTTGATAAGGCATATTCAAAGGCAAAGAAAATTTATTCATCTAAAAAAAAGAATACAAACAAAATCAATATTTTGTTAACAGAGAACCAATAAACAGCACAAGAGGGTTCTTAGAGAGGAGTTTTATGGAGGAAAAGTCCAGAATAAAGAAACAAAGCACAAAAGTAGTTGAACCGACAAATTCAATACAAAACTAGTTTAAACCAAAGAGACGAGAAATTCTGCTGTTGAAATATTAGTTAGACGTGCTCATATCTAATAACAAATAATAAAATAAGCCAATAAAAAATACAAATAATAAAATGATACATTAAAATGAAAATAAAAATAAGTCATAATTAAAAAATTATTTTATTATTGAGTATGAAACACAGCCCATTAATATTCTCAAAACATATAAGAAATTTTTTAAAAAAATAGTACTTTTGAATTCTTTGGGTGTGCAGACAAATAAATATCTCAATAAAAAATATATTAACGCAGAAGCGAGAAAGGGTTGCTTCTACAGCAATCAAACCTAATTAACACCTACATATATATTCTGATCTTCACAAAATCATGTCTGCTATTGGTTAATGAGATTTTGGACTGCCAGCGCCGATTCAAGTACATGCTTAGCCATCGATCATGTGTTAGTTTTTTGCTATCTGTATAGACTCTTGTGATGATATATATATGATACATAACCACCCTATATGTGGCTTTAATTTTGTGTGTAGTGAAGTTTATAAGCCATATGTGCCACGTATATAATGCCTTCTGATAACTTGGCAATTAGGAAGTGATAGAGAGCTGTATATAACGAAAAACTATATATAATGAATCTATGGCATTACTATGATATATGGTCCGAGTTAGATGTATATCTTTTTTAGATCTTTTCGTGGTACAGAATTCAGCCTGGGAACAATATAATCATATGTTGTCGGCAAAAGAGTGAAGATGTGTAAGCACTTTTTTGAAATGTGCATGTGCATGTTTTTTGTATTATGTACCTTTCTTAGTGATTCAGACAGAATTCAGCCAGTACTAGGTAATTAATTTAACAAAGGAGCCCAACAGATCAAGTTGCACATTTTGTCTTCTATTTTAATTTTCGCTTCGCTTTATAAAAATTTGTTTTTGTCTTGCCGCAGCCAATGCTTCTAATTACAAAATATCTTCCAGATTTTACTAACTAGTTTGTTAGAAAAGTTGGTTTATATGTATATTTTTATAAAATTGTAATGTAGATCTTATTTAGAATGGTTTGAATCAAAAGATCTAGAGAATCTTAAATATTTTATAAAAGAAAACAACAAGGAAAAATATCCAAGAAACTAATGTATTATGATGGTAAATTAATTTGTTAGGACATGCAAAACTCTTAGGAATATCCAAAAATTGTTAGGGGAACAGGGGCCTTTGAGGCTAAGATTTTCTTAATATTTTGTGTTTTTATTTTGTCTATTAGATTTGTACAAGAATGGAAAAATTCAAAAATGGAAATTGAAAATTTCAAAGAGGGGTCTTTGTGGTTCTGGAGTGAAGGAGAAGTAGATACAACACAGAATGTTTCAAAGCACGAGTTCTCTGGTTCCATTTTCTTAGTTGTTGTTGGTGGTGGTTTGAATTCCAAGTCCAGCCCATCACTCACTCACTCTGTTTTATTTCATTTTTTCCTCAGTTACCTTTGGCCTTGTTTTGCTGCTCTGTTTTGAGAGCTTCTTTCAACATTTGAGAGTTACATGAAACTACTCATTTCTTCCCAAAGGGTGCCAATGACAGTGTAACAATGACACTTTAATGCTGCATATTCCCTTTAGTTTCACTTTCATTTTTAGTTTTTGAATTTTCTGAATTTGTGAAGGAAAAACTGAAAATTTTGTAAAACTGAAATTTGTTATCTAATGATTTGGCCTCCAGTATTCCACCTTTGACATTTGAAGAAAATCTAAAAAACTAAAAAACTCAAAATTTCAGTTTTCAACCTTTCTAAACTTTCCTTCACAAATTGGAAGTTGAAAACCAAATAAATTGCACCTAAGTTTCAAAATTTCAGTTTTTCCATTACAAATTCTAGAAAACTAAAAACTAAAAACTTAAACCAAACAGTCCGTTCATTTTGGGATTGAAAAAAATAGAAAATTGTGGAATGGAGTGAAATGAAATCATGTGTTCCATTAATTAATTAGAGAATAATGATATTTGATAGGATCTATTTCATTTTTGGGTTTATGCCCCACCATGGAGAACCAACTATCCTCATGGCATCATATACTGTTATGTAACAAAGGAGCATTGGGTGCATAAGGCAACATTGCATGTGAAAGTGATTGTTACATTCATGCACCATTTTTCCTTTATACTCTAGGCACATTGCATCATTTTATGAGAATGATTGACTTTTGATTTATCTAGGTTTAGTTTCTCATTTGTGCTTTATTGAGTGAAATCATGGTTAAGTGCTGTCATTTTATTAATAAATATATTTCTGGAGCTTTATGTGCTTTTAATATGTGTTTGTAAGTGTTATTTGCTGCAAGGACTTCCCATGTTGGTGTATGAAGACCATGGAAGAAACTAGACTTGGAATCCTGCTTGGCTTTAACGCTCAATTAGGAACCTCACTTGGCCAGCTTCTGCGTTTAAAAATCAGGAGAAGTCAATTCTGCCAAAACCAATTTAGACCGGTCAAAATGAGTAGGCAAAATTTACGTGATGGATTGGTTTATTTTTTCTTTTTAAAAGCTTTTTTTCAAAGCTGAATACTCAATATCTTATGAGTAATAGAGCAAAAAAAAAAATAGAATATTGTTTTCAAATGTTTTGTGACCATGTTGTCACCTCTGGACTAGAAATTTTATATAGAATTATGTTTATTTTTATAGACCTATGAATTTTTTTTGTTGATTATATTAATATTAATGATTTAATATATTTATTTCTATTCTAATTAATCATATGTATATATTTATATATTTTTTTTACTATTCCACTAAACCCCGTTAAAATCCGTTGACCTTTAAACCTTTGAACCAGGACCTTTAACTTTATTTTGTATCCCTTTAGTTTCTCTTCTGATGAAGACCATAGAGGTGTATGGAGCTTGTAGCAGGTTTCAATTTGGAAGAATTTGAGCTAAATATAAGAGTTTTGGAGTTATTTACCGAAGGATTATAAAAAAATTCGTATCTCTCTTACATAGGTCCCTATTCGAGACAAATAAAATGTTTTGGAAAGCTCAAGAAGTCCTATAAAACTTTTATGTTTAGCTCAAAATCCAATTCTAAGTGCATATTGGTGAAATTGAGTTGAAAGATTAAAGGTTGCCATATTCTAATGTTGTCTAAGGCTTAAATTTCCAGCGTATTTTGCCAATACTTATAGCTATAGATATCCATTCAGGTGATTCTTGTGACTTTGGAAAGTTTATTCAAAAAGATACAACATATACATCTAGGTCCAAGAGTTAATTCGAACGTTTTAAGTCTCAAAATAGGCTTAGAATATGCGATTTACCGTAGCGATCTATGACCACCAGCCTGAGAGAGAAGGTTTGAGTTCTAAATTTTTTAATTGACCACCCCATGGTCGTGTGCTTTGCACTTTTCCTCAATATTGATTATGCATGGATAACTGAGATTTAAGATTATTTCTTGAGGTTCTTATTTTTTATTGCAATTTATAGTTGATTTTTCTCTCCTCTTGTCATTTCTCTTTATATTGATTGTGCAAACTATTGCAATTGTGTTTTTAAGAGCTTCCTGATTATGTGTTCATCCAAGTTGTGAGTTGTCCATAACTAGGATTTCATTAAAATATTTAATCAACTAAATTATTATATCAGTTTTCTAAGAGATTAGAATTAACTCCATTAGGAGATTAGGTTGCTATAGTTGGTAACCATGATTATGAATTACTAGTACCTGAGTTAACCAACCCTTAGGGGAATGTGATTGTGCTATTACTAAATAGAATTACATCATTATTATGCGATAATATAATTAATGAAATTAACCACTGCTATAAATTAGTCCTTCAAACCAATTATTGAATAACTTTTAATTTGAAAGACTTCTTGTAATATGTAATTATCCTTGTAATATTTTCTCAATTTAATTTTACTTCCAACAACTTTCAAAAGCCCCCAATTTCTAATTTGCTAGTAGTACTTTCTTGTGAGATGACCTGAGCTTACTGACGTTTTGTCCAATTTGACACTTGATAAAAGACATTTATGCCACTTATCTTGCTACTAAACTTTAGCTTTTTGCATCAGTTTTATTGAGTTATTGATACAATTAATAAGGATTTTGATTACTCCTCATTGTGTGATTTAAATAGAATTATTGACTTTGCATTGATTTTGGAAATAAATTGTAATTATAACTATTGCATTTGACTTGTCTCTTTCAGGATGGTTTCGTGCATATGAGCTTTGAATCAAATGCAAAATGTCAAGAACAAGGTTGATGTTTCTATGCTTCAAACTTGACCTCCAATTAGTATTTTCACAATATGTAGAGCTATAGATGTTAATGAAAGATTTTGTGGCGTTGGTAAGCTTATTCAAAGAGCTTACAATCGCTATTTCTATTGCTGAGGAAAAATTCGAATGTTTAATGTGACAAAATGACCAATACGCGAAGACATTCATCCTTTGATGTTAAGCTTGCTGGAATTGCCAACAGTCTAAAAGTGACTTCTATTAGGAGTTATCTTGGTGAGTTGTGGCAATGGCTGTTCAGTGATGAGGAACACCATTAAATCAGTTTTGGGTCCACTTTGGCCCAATTTTGGAGGACAATATTTAAGGAATTATTATAGACTTTTAACCTAGGTTTTATACTCACTTTAGATCTTGGAATTAGGCAGCCACTCTCTTCTACATCTCTCTTCTTCTCTCTTCTCTAAGGGTCCCATTGGTGAATGTGCTTTGTCTTGCGAATTGTGGAGCGATTATTGCTATTATTTTCAGGTTTTCTCTTATCTTCATTGTTGTAATCTCCTAGTAGACGGAATGAGTAGATTTCTTTATTGTATTCTGATTTCTGATGGATTTGAATGATGTTGAGACCCATTGTTTATATTGAATGTATTGGTTTCTTATATTCTGCAATTTCTATTCCTTTAATTATTGTGGTGATTACTATAATCTTTATTGGAATAACTAATTGGCGATCGTCGTTAGGGAAACCCTTTGGGCATAAATTGATAGATCTATTGGTTTATGTTTGAGGAGAACATTAGAATTAACTTTCCGATTGGCGGTTAGGCTATAGCAAATTGCTCATTAAATTGATGTGATTTCTAAATAAATTGTGATCGTCGTTATTAATGTTATTTGCATTGATCAAATTCTAGAGGTTGATTGATCATGAGCAGGTTTGCCTAATTTATTACCATAGCTATGAATGAATTTAATATTTGGTCAATGATAATTAATTTTCAATCCTAGGAATACCTTGCACTAGTACTTTCTCTATTATTGCTATTATCTCATTACTATTATCCTTCAATTTAAATTAATTGTTTTAATTCTCAAAACCCCAAAATCTTCCCAATTAAGTATTGAAGTCTCCTTGGTACGACTGTGCGTGCCCTTTAGGACATTTTTTGTGCAACTTAGCACTTAATAAATTTTAATTCTTTATAAGTCCAAAAACCCCACATTTAATTTTGCGCCGTTGCCGAGGAAGTGATACTAGTTGATTTTTGTAAATAATTTTTCAATCAACCTTGCTTTTTCTTTCTATTTTTTTTTATTTTTCATGGTGTGCCACTTGCTGAATTTTGAGTACACATTATTCCTATATATTTTTCTATTTATTTTTTTATTTTAGTTTTTATTTTATTTTATTTTTCATTTATTTAATTACTATTTTTTATTTTCTATTAAAAACAAAAATTTAAAAATTTTAAAAAAAATTCCCTTGTATAAAACGTTCCCGTTGTTGAAAAATTTAATACCTCTTGATTTCTAAAATTGAGAGAACTTTGAGAAAAATCTAGAATATGCAAAGCATCAACAAGTGGAACCATCTAAGCATTCTATCCTCATTTAGTGTTTCAGGAAATACATGTGACATGGGAGAAAGGAACAGGACATTTCAGGAGCTCATTGCTTCTGATTTCACTCAGGATGACCTATCTTTGGGTTTAAGTTGTACATCCTCCAAGGATCCTTACCGTCCAACTTAGGGATGTTAAAACAAAGTGCTAGGTGGGAGACAACCCACCGTGAGATTTCTTTACCTTTCTCTTTTATTCTCTATTTTTTCCTTCATTTTTAGTTTTAATTATTGCATCATATTTATTTTGTTTGTGTTTTACACCATTCCTTTGACACCTTAGTAGTCACATGCATAGACTCACACCACATGCACCTTATTGACTTGCTTGGCATTGACTTTATTTTGTATTGCATGCTTGGTGGATTCACTATGATATTTGGATTGGATACATGCACTTTTACCTTAGATTGTGAGCCTCTTTGATTGGACTATAATGTGTCATGCTTATTTGTTCATGTGTGTTTCCCTCTTTGGATTTTCATTCTAGAACTTGCTTAGGGTCTTGTTTGAAGATATGTTTTCGTGTGCATGTTTGAATATGATTAAGGCATTTTTCTTGTTTTTAGCCACCTGCCCATATAGTCAACCTTTGCATATTACCATTATTTAACCCCCTTGAGTCTTATTGTCCATTCTTTTGTTTTAGCACATCCTTAGCCAAAAGTGAAAAACCACGAAATTCCCAACATTTTAGGCTTAGGAGAGCATTTGTGCAAATTCTTATATGTGCTTGAACATAAGTGTGAGGGAAAGCATGAGGACATGCCTCAATTTAAGTGTGGTGGAAGAACAATGTGTACTCAAAATTCAGCAAGTGGCATACCAAGAAAATAAAAAAAATAGAAAGAAAAGCAAGGTTGATTGAATTTTTTTTTTTTTTTTGAAAAAGTTGGGTTGAAGGTGTGCCACATTGCAAAAGAAAGGCCTATAATTATGTTAATTTGGTTTGGCACTTGTGCTTAGTGTATGCATTCGCTCTCCTTTGACTTTAGGTTTAGCCCATTGGTCTATATATTTATCCACCTCCACCTAAGCCCCATTATAACCAAAGGTAGGCCCTCTTGATTCATATGCATATGTGTGACAAAATGGAGAATAAGACCTGGAGCAAGCTTATGGTAATGCAAATTCAATTGAGGTGATTGAGTGTGCATTATAACCCAAAACACTTGAGTGAATGAGTGGAATACTGACCTTGGAAGGATTTTTGTACTTATCCATGCATCATATGTGAATTATACTCTATGTGCTATGTCCTTGTTCATGCCTGGCTTGTTACAATTATCTTGATTATTGGTGTGAAAGCTTACTGTATGCCTCTAGGTTCATTGGATTAGTGTATTGTCATTTAATTTCATGCATCATGCATTTTAGGTTAGGAGTCTAGTGTAGTCCTTGTATAATGTTTTTCATTCATACCTTGGTTTGATCTTAGTTTCATGAGAACATGTGAAAGCTTAAGTGTGTAGGGGAGTTCTATAAGAGCATTTACGCCACTTATCTTACTACTAAATCTTAGTTTTTTGCATTGAGTTTTATTGAGTTATTAATGCAATTAATAAGGATTTTGGTTTACTCCTCATTGTGTGATTTAATAGAATTATTGACTTTTGCATTGATTTTGGAATAAATTGTAATTATAGCCCGTTGCATTTGACTTGTCTCTTTGAGGATCCTTTTACATATGCTTTGGATCAAATGCAAAATGTCAAGAATAAGGTTGCTGTTTTTTTATGTTGTCCAACTTGACCTTCAGTTAGTATTTTTGCAATATCTGAAGCTAGAGATCCATCGAGGTGATTTTGGTGGCGTTGGAAAGCCTATTCAAAGGGCTACAATTTCTATTTCTAGTGTTGAGGACAAATTTGAATGTTCAATGGGACAAAATGACCAAATACGCAAACATCCATCCGTCCAGCGTGGATGCTCAACAGAACCTCTAAAAGCAATTTTTATCAACATATAGATCCTGGGCGGTGACAGTGAGTGCTCATCATGCTTGGCGCTTATGATGACACAGTAACTCATTAAATCAGTTTTGGTTCCACTTTGACCCAATTTTGGAGGAATAATTAAGGAATTATTATAGACTTTTAACCTAGGTTTTTACTTAGTTTTACTGAATTAGGCCCCACTCTCTCCTGACATCTCTCTTCTTCTCTCTTCTTTCTCTAAGGGTTCCATTGGTGAAGGTGCTTTATCTTGTGAATCGTGACAATCACGTCGCCATTATTTCCAGTTCTCCTTATCTTCATTGTTGCATCTTCTAAAGACGACGAGGAGACTTTAATGAGCTGGTTGATTTCCAGTGGATTAGAATGATATTTGAGACTCGTCGTTCATATTGACGCATTTTTCTAATGTTCTGAGTTCCATTCATTTAATTATCGTGATTATGACTATATCTTTATTTGAATAGCTAATTGAATCGTCATTTAGCTAAACCTTCGGGCATAAATCCAGAGATTTATTGGTTACGTTTGAGGAGAACATTAGAATCAACTTTTCTATTTGATTACTTATAGCAATTGGCCATTAAATTCATGTGATTTCTAAATAAATTGAACGTCGTTATTAGTTATTTGCATTGATCAAATTCTAAGTTTATTGATCATGTAACAGAATTGGAGACAATTTATTACCAATAGCTATCAATGGATTTAATATTTAGTTAATGATAATTAATTTCCAATCCTAGGAATATCTTACACTAGGACTTTCTCTATTATTGCTATTATCTCTCAATTTAAATTAATTACTTTAATTCTCAAAACCCCCAAATCTTTCCAATTAAGTATTGAAATCTTATTAATAGGTTTACTGCCCTTGCCCTTTATTACATGTTTTGTACAATTTAGCACTTAATAAATTTTAATTTGTTGTAAATAGCAACAACTCACATCAAACACTTTATAAATTTTAATTTATTTATAAGTTACGACAATATATTTCGTGAAAGCTTTCCTTTGGTGAGAGCATGAGCCTGCGTGGGCAGCATGAGAAGTCACGAAGGCTGTGGAGGATGAAGGATAAGGACTATCGATGGGGAAGGAGTGGGTGACAAAGAGGGAGGCGCTGAGGATGTAGAACTGGTGGCCAAGGGGGACAACGGTGAATTTGCACTGGGGGGATCCACGCAAGGCTGTGGGTTTGAAGAACAGAGAGGAAGAGGGAGGCAATGGATGGGTCCTGGGAAGACACGTGCCACTCTCAAAGCACTCCACATAGGCAATATCACCAAATGGATTGACCATCAAAAACACCAGAACATTCCCCTTGTGAAATAACACCACGTTTCACTTTGCCACCAACCGACACACCAACTTAGTGCGTTGGCATCCTCTCTGTCATAGGGAGTCTTGAGCTTTAATTTCTTATCCACAAAAAAAAAAAGAATGTAAAGGATTTTAAAGAACTTTAAAGATTAAAAAAAGAAAGCAAACTTATTACTAAGTTTGTTTCCTGTATCTTCTGCGTTTTCGTTTTCCGGCTCCTTCAATATTGTCGGAGTTAATAGCCTATTTGGTCTCTAAAAAAAATTATAAGACAATTTAGTCTTTTAAAATTTGAAATTAAACTCATAATTTTTTAATATTTTAATAATAAGATATTAGTCTCTTTGTGTATATATAATCTTTTAAACACTAATTAAATTATATAGTGATCCGTTAACATAACATTAAATGATGCATGTTATATAGTAGAATGAAATTTAAAATGGTTCATTTTGGTGGTTAAAATTCATATAATGAGTCATTTAAATTTTTATTACAAGTCTATAAATGATTTATTTTGTAATTTTTACACTAAACGAGTTAACATGTCCACAATGACATCATCTTGTTTGCATCCAATATTTTAATAATACTTCATTATTGTATTATATTATGTGGTAAATCTACGAACGAATAACTAACAAATAGACTAATGTTTTATCGTTTTCAATCTTGAAGAATCATGTGATTAATTTATTTTTTTGATTACAAAATAGTCTCTAGATGAAAATATTGAAGGGAGCAAATATATAGTAACTCATTTTTTTAATTTTTAGTACCATACTTTCTTTTCCTCTTTTTATTTTTTATTTTATATAACTTTATTTTCCTCTTCTCTCAAATATATCCTCCGGGATGAAGCTAAAACTCAGCAGGCCGCATCCAGAGGACTTGACCATTTTACTTACAGTCAAAAGATATTGCGCATAATTAAATTAAGATGGTTGGGAGAGTTCTTGAAAGAGATGTGAAGAATATTCCAGACCTATAGAGGAATCCTATATAACCAATTATGAAAGACCAATTCCAGTTAAAAACTGTATATAAAACATGGGACCTTTTAGTTGATGGCATATTCGACACAAACGCCATAAGAAATACAAGGCAATTGCTACCAAATCATACATATGATGGAAAGTTAAACCCTGGAAAGCAATTCATAATTAATTTCAAGGAATTGCAACCCAACCATCACATAATGGCAAGCCCAGTCATGAAAAGTGAAAACCACTTCGTAATTTCAAGCAATTGCTACTATTATGAAAGAAGGATCCTATTTCTGTAATGATCGATCGAAAGCTGGACTTCTTTTTGTACAAGACATATTAAAAAGGAAGAAAAGCTACTGATAACTACTGTTATTATATGTTGAAACAAACCACTTAGGAACTTACTATTTACTAACAGAACTAACAAATAACCAAACTAATAGTATAGAAACATAAAATACTACTACTCTAATAGCAATTAAATTCATATTAATGTCTGGTCGATTCCTGACCATCGCTTTCCGTTATTTTAATTTGTCAATGTCTGGTCGAATCTTCTAATTCTCTCCTATCTCTAATTTCTTTATTGTTTCAAAATTTATCTCAGGTTTTGCTGTAAGATGCGTTGTTCGTATATGATTTTACACATATTGAAGCTGAAGTATCAACAAATAACTTACAACAGCTCTCCATGTTGATGACCAGCATACAAGAGTCAGGGTCTAAAACTCTTTTGGCCTAAAGTTATATTGCTTTATATATAGGATTCTAAGTTTTAATTGAAAGTTTCATGGAAGAGAGATTTATGCATATGCTTCAAAGCAAATATACGACCTTAGTCTACTAAGCGTTTACAATACAAAATTAATTCAATTGCCTATTATTATTAAAGACTGTTGACAATATATAAAAATCAAAACTAAGTCTTTGTAGAGGAGTACTTCAGTTTCTGTATCAGCTGAGTTAGTCTTGAACATATTATATGATCGATTTTTATAGCACAGTAAAGAGATAATTAAAAAGTATAATACAAATAAAATATTGTTAAGTTTCGAACTGATGATTAGTATTCACGCTTGTTTATTTAACGCATCTACCGAATTTAGGTATTTTATAGTTGGATCATGAATGCAAGCAAATAACTGATTGATTGACAAGTGTCACGGGGTACTGATGAAAAGATTGACGTATTTAGAGTATATGTCAACTTGGATATAATTCATGATGGACCTCCAATTTACGGAAATAAATATCAATATCATATATATATATATATATATATATATATATATACAGTTTATCTATATAAGGAAATTTAACATGGCAATTCAACATTCATTTATCCTTAATTCAATTTAATTAAAAGAAGTTAATTATTTGATTAAATAATTAAAATAATAACAAATATATTGAATGCATGATTTCAATATATGTTTCAAATATTACGTTATTTGAATATTTATTAGATCAATCATTTATTGCATTTAATGCATGATCTTAACATATAAACATACTTGATTTCAATTTCCATTCATAATGTTAATTACTACAATTCAATCGTTTCAATAAAAAAAATTATCTTCTCAAATGATTAAAAAAATATAACAAATATTATAATTAGATCAACCATAAACAAATATTATTAGATCAATAAAAAAAATTAATTAAAAAATATAGCATATTATATCAATTAATGCATGAATCAATTAAATAATAAATATATGATTAAAAGTATAAGGAATATTTCATCAATTAGAAATTAATTAAACTTATTATGTTTACGAAATTATATATATTGATTTGTAGATCATGAACCATTTCATATTAGTATTTTTTTGTTCAACCCACTTTTCTTAGCTTAACCTATTTCACAATCTAATTTTCTAAATGCAATTATAATGGAGTTTTCATGACTCTTAGAACATGGAAGAGATTTAGGCAATAATACAATTAGTGGCACCGTTTATATAAGAGGTGTTTAATGTATTGCAAGAGGAAAATTCGTACCGCAAAGTGTGAAATTGAGCTTACATTT
Source organism: Dalbergia oliveri (assembly GCA_030441495.1). Taxonomy (NCBI): domain Eukaryota; kingdom Viridiplantae; phylum Streptophyta; class Magnoliopsida; order Fabales; family Fabaceae; genus Dalbergia; species Dalbergia oliveri. Next base: position 5,307,144 of record JAMLFY010000004.1, read on the forward strand.
ACACCAAGGTAATAAATTAAAATGCGGCCTCCATTGTTTTGAATTTTACTAATCAAGTGTGCTTTCTTTTTTTAGTGAACCAGATATAATCAATTCATTTTTAGGTATAACATCCATATGAGAGTGGTAAATGAAATAGAATCAGCCTATTTTTTGTTATTCGAATGGTGAAGATTCAAAGTTCTGAACATAAATATTTCTAATTTGAGGCTTTCTAAAATTATCAAAACATACTATAATTATTTTTCATTTTGTCTCCTTTACACTTGCTTTCCTATATATGTTATTATTAAACATATGTAACATATTCTATGCTCTACGTGTAGGTTGTTAACAAGCATTCCTACCCTGAAGATATTTATTGATTTAGAAAAACCATTTTCTTTTTCAGGTTCAAGTCAAGATTCAAAATTTCAATTCACTTAAGTCTTGCATGATCCATGTTTTGAAGCTATGCAATGATGAGTAGATAATTACTGCATTTCAGAAAAAATACAATCTTGACTTTGTACTAAGTCATATTACACATATATACATACTAATTGTGAACAAATATTTTTTTAAAAAGAATGTTCCTTAATTATGCCTAATAATTAAATGATTTTTTCTCCAACAAGCAAGTTATCATTAATGAACAATAATATTATTTTTCCTAAAAAAAATTGTTCCTTAATTATGTCTAATAATAAAATAATTTTTTTTACTATGATGTAGTTACCATTGAATGAACGATAATTCTAATATAGTGATTCAAACCAGTGAATAAGGTAAAAAATTCTCAAATGTTGGAACTTCATCTTTAGAAATAAGCATATCACAAGGAGAATAAATTGCTAAGCTTGAGAATACTTTAAGAGATAAATTATCAATTCAACAAACAAGATCAGGAGAATCTTCAAAGAAAATAATTGATGATCCAAGCTTAGGAAAATCTCCTTTTTTTTTGTGCTTTGCCTAATATGGTTAGTTTTGATTGGTGTTTATTGGTAAATCGTTTCATCTTGCATTTGTGTGAATGCCGAAACTTTATCCATTAGACTAATTTTAAATTTTAGATATATTGCGGTTGCCCAAGTATTATTTTATGGTTTATTATGTTATTTTTTTTAAATTAAAATGTTTAACTTATGCAACATTAATTTCATTAATATTTTGTTATGTTTTTCTTTAACATATTTTTTTTATATTCACTCTTGACATAGATTCTATATTTATAATCCAAAAATTTAATTTATATTATTTATGATATCACGTTAAATCAGTTTTTATATCATTTGAAATGATCAATTTTTATTTGTAAATATTTTATTTAATGTACATAAATTTGCAAAAAAAATTTAAATGACATTTTGAGGGCCAATTAAAGATAGTTCAGTAGCAATAATTTCAAGAAAAAAAATTATTAATAAAATTTAAAAGTATTTCAAATTTTAAGAGATACAAATCACAATGATTTCTCAATAATTATGAAATCAAATATAATAAAAAAGTATAATAAAAGATATAAACATATTATGTTTATCAAAATTTTCATAATTGATATATATATATATATATATATATATGAATATGTATATATCAATTCTCTAATATTAGTTTTAATGATATCAATTTCATGAATCTGATATAATTTCCAACTTTTATGAACCAAAATTGGACAACTGGTATCAATTATTTTATCATTCTTATTTGATATTAATTTTTTAATCTTATTTAATATTAATTTTTTTATATTATTCTTACTTAATATATCATATTAATATGATATCAAATTTTAGTTTATATAACAAAAATTAATATTGTCATTATTGTTATATTTCAATTTCCATTTTTTTCTATTTGAAAATTTAATATCATATTGGTTCAATAGTTTTTTTTTATTGAGATCAATTAAATAATATATTTAAATCATTTTCAACAATGACTGTAATGTAAATGATTAAATCCAAAACATGATCCAAATTTCAATTATATATATTGATTTCATTGTAAATTAATCTATTTATGAACCTAAAAAAATTTGAGTTGTTTAAAAAATTAAGGTTTGACTTATATTATAATAAAATTATTTATGAACACTATTTTAAAAGAACATTTATTTACAAACCTAAAAAAAAATATGAGATATAAATATAATATGTAGATAAATAAATTAATTAATCGTAACTGTATTTTAATGGATAAAAGATTATATTATTTGAAATGATTAATATATATTAGTATAAATATTTAATTTAACTTATTTAAATAATAAAAATAAAGTTTTCAAATTTATTTTGAAAACATAATTGCAGAGCAATTTGTGTACTTTTTAATAAATCATTTTATACTTTGTCCTTGATATTAAACTAAATCTCTTAAATAATTTCAAACACATATGAAATAAAATAATTATCTAATTAATAATAAATAATAAGTATTTTATCATTGACAATATATAGACTTGAAATCAAATAAAATAATAAAAAATCTAAATGAATGATACATGAATATTGCAACTTATATCAATTTGTTATTTCAATTTAATTATTTGAATCTTTAAGTCATATCAAATTAATCTAATATCAATTCTAATTTTATATCTAAGAGATTTAATGTGATATTATTCTTATATTGCAATCTTTTTTTCTATTTGAAACTTAATCATTTGATATTCATTTCAAAGTTTCCTATCTTAAATCAAGTAGTTGTTTTAAATTGATTCAATATTAAATGTAATTTAATTTTTATTAATATTTATTTATATAAGTATTTAATTTAATTCATTCTAATATAAAAATATTTTTATATATATATATATATATATATTTGCAAGAATAACATTTTAAAACATATTTATACACTAAGAAGATACATGACAAACCCAAAAAAAAAACCTTTTAAAAAGAAATAATTAATTTTATTTTGATAAGACCAATTTTTATTTCTTTTATAATGATATTCATTGTAAAATAAATCATATTAAATTCTTATATATCAGAATATTGCTCATATGACAAATAAGATTATAAAATAATTTTCTTATGGATATTAAAATCCTAAATAGCTAGATGATGATACCAAATATATAATACATATGTGATAATAAATAATCTTACATGAATGATGTAAACATATAAATTGCGTAGATATATGATTAGTATATTGAATGTAACGATTTATTTTAATAAAAATCTTATTTACCTTTTCATTAATATAAATACAACAAATTTAATTGCTCAAAAAATCAATAGAATAAAAAATTATAAGAATTTTGCAACTAATACTTATACTTATTGTTATAATTTCATATCATGATTGTATTTAAGCAAATTGAGCAACAAAATTTTCAATGGTACATCTTATAATATTACAATTATCTTTTAGTAGGATTATTAATATATTTTTAATATTTTGATACCTTACAAGTATCGCATGTAAATATATTAGTTATTTATTTTTCAAAATCATATGTATGATAAATTATATAAAATTAATATATTATAATTTAATTCAATTTTTATTTTATATATATATATATATGTGTATTTACTCTATCAATTTCTTAGAAATTATAAATATAAAATTCTGTGCATCACACCGATAAAAAAAACTAGTATAATATATAAATCCAACCCCTTTCTGAATGAATTAACTAATTCGGAGTGTTCTATAAACTACGTATAAAATTCGCCTTGGGCCATCGCTTGACTGGCAAAGCTACCCCAAGGAAACGATTCACTACTGCCTACAGCCACATGGCAATATTGTTTATTTTTAGTAAGAAATGCCCAATCAACATCAAACACGGAAAATTCAATGCTGGCTGGCGGATGAGAGTTAATAAGTACCGTTATTCGTTGCATTTATTTCAAAGCTTTTTCTTCTTTCCCTTTCTCTTCCCCTTCAATTTCTTCCTTCTTGGTATTTTTTTATTGTTCATTTGTTTTGGTCGTTATCTTCACAACTTGTTCCCCTCGAATCCTTAAGAATCTTTATGAACATCAACATAATATACATATATATTTATAATATCTAAGTATTTTGCTCACCGACTCTCTCACTTGACTTCTCACCTTCCCTTCTCTCCTAACATATATTTAGAATATTTAGCTTTGTTCACTCTTGTATTTCTTCGGGTTATGTCTCTCAAATGTTTAAGATGATAGTCTTCTATTTCTGTGGTTGCAAATATTAACTCTCTTCTGTTCCGGTCACTTTCTCTCTCTCATCATATTAGCCATTTTTTCAAGAAAAAACAACCGAAATATTATACAACCAAAAGCTATTATAGTTTTTTTTTTTACATAAATCATAATAATTGTTAAATAAAATAAAATAGTATCATCCACTCATTCATTCACTGAGTCAATACAGTGCTACATTATTCTAGATATTAAAGAGCTTGCCTAGAAGATAAGGATCCTCTCATCATATGATCTCCACCATTAGTTTTTTACTTTTTCAACTTATACCCTTCAGTAATTTTAATGGTGGAGATGTGCACATGATAAGGGCATGCATATATTAGAATATAAAATACACATGTGTCTTTACCAATTTAAACTCTTGAGAGAGATAGTTTCATATAATCTACATAGTATTAAAGTCTTCATGATCGTGACCCTACCTCATCCCATTTTGATAAAATTATTTACGCCTCAAGACCGAAGAGACATACATTTGTGTGAGATAGTGCATTAGTATAAAATCATTCTTGGACCTCTATCTTAAATTTTTGGTAGAGATGATTTGCATGACATTGTCATCTCCACATGAAATGATCATTTCCCTTGTTCATAATATAGTTATCGAGGATAGATAAGTAACCTTAAAAATCATTTTTATTTATTTGTTTATGCTTCTGCAGAAGTAGAATAAGGAAATAATAAGATTTATGCTTATTTAGAGAAATGAATTGAGTTACTTTTGATTTTAAATAGAACTCGCAGGAGAGAAACAAATGTATGGTATAAAAATAGGAGCTAGTTATGTTTTTTTAAAAAATAACTTTAGCATTTCTTTTTTAAAATGACACGGGTTACCTCAATCTTTCTCTATGAATTTAAGACACTTTTATTAAAATAAATTTTTATCAACTTTAAATTAATTTGTTATTGATTATATATTTAATTGAGCTAATTACTAGTTAAAATAAATAATATAAAATAATTATGATTTTTAAAAGAATTTGTCATGTTAAAAAAACATTTTATTCAAACATATTTTTTGAAAAATAATTTCTCATGTTTTCAATTGTAATTTTAACAAATAAAATATTTTTAAATCTATCGCATCCAAATAATTTAGCACTTCTTATTATGATAAAAAAATAATTTTATACTTAAATGTATATATACAATAATTTCTTGCTTCTATCTCTATTTCTATTTACAAAGTTTTTGAATTTTTCAGTATTTGAAAAAAAAACCATTAATTAATTACGCCATGTGTCCTTTAGTCTCTCTCAACTTTTTCTTTCTAAACAAAGAAACAATTGAGGGATGGTTATCCCTCAAACGGGTATTATATAAACTCCAAAGGTTTGGCACTATACCTTGAGATACTACCTGGTCATCTATCTAGCTATAGCTTTGATATTTTGAAACAAAGAAAAATCAAACTATGGAAAACAATGGGGAAGCAATAGCAGAAATGGTAGCTTTAAGTTGGGGTTGGGATCAATGAATGAAGCAAAAAACCACACCGTGGTTGAGCTTGGTAGCATTGACACACAGAGGCTTCTTCTAGGTGGTGGAGAGAGAGAGAAACAACGGCCTCTCACAAACTCCCTCTCTCCCAGGCAGATGAAATCCCTCACTGTGACACCATCTTACCTTCTATCAGCGATTTTGTTGGCATCTCTGATGAATCTGTTGCCAAGTTCTACCGGACTTCGGCTTCCATGGCTGGAACACCTGGCCGTGTAGGGCTAGCTTGCCTCTCAAAATTATTTTCCCTTTCATTCTTGTTTCCAACTTGAAACTTCTATATAATAATATCATATCCTAAAGGCCTATTTTTTTTATTATTTCATATATATGATTTCTCTTCATATATATAATATTATATCCTTTATTGGCTTTATACATTCAGAGAGATGGGGAGGTTTTGTAAAATGATTTTGCAGTATTATTCACCATCTTTTATCCATGCATATAACTTTTACATAAATTTGATGTCAATTTTATCAACTAATGACATATTATAAGATATAAAAAGTCATTTAGAGAGGATATATACTCTAAATGACATTTTATATTTTATATTATTTAAATCTGATATTGCAACCGCAGTTGTACCTGAAATATATTTTTGTGTCAAGCACCTACCATGATGGCTAGTAGCATATAATATTGCAGAATAAATCCTGAACGTTGATTGTTATATATTTTTTTAATAATCAATTTAACAAAATTTTTAATTCAAAATCTCGCTAACAATTGTATAAGTTGTAATTTTTTTCCAATAATTAAAAATAAAGCTCAAAACTCCCAAACTAAAGGAGAAGCAAGAGTTACAAGGAAGTTAGTTAAAGGACTATTTTGAATTGGAATAATTTTTAATACAATATCTAGGCACACACTATGTAGGAGGATACAACGTTTTTGCTGATTATTATATACCATTAAAAAATTTGTAATTTTTGCTTGAAAATTGGCTAGAGGAAAATAATTAATAGGGGTCGAAATACTTTTGGAATAAAATTCTTTTAATTTTTATAGTTACTTTGCTTAAAATTATTGTTCCATTGAATTGATATTTGATACATTAATTTAGAAATGTTTTGGCTGATTTGGTATATATATGTGCAGCTTGGGGGTTTGATAAGTGAGGGACTGAAGCAACCATCTACTGGGATACTGAAGTTGGCGTTATGGCTACTTTCTACATGGTTTGGTACATTTATTTTCTGTGGGATGGCATGCCTCTCAACCCGGTTCCCCTTCTTCCACAGCTTCCCTGACCTGCCTTTTCAAAAACGCCAAGAGATTATGCAATCATGGGCTTTTAGTTTCTTTGTTCACCTTAGGATGTTGTTCAGGACCATCAAAGTTCTCACTCTCCTTGTCTTCTTCACTCAGGTAACAATAATAAGCCCATTCATGCCACCCTTTAAATGAAGGATATAAAAGCACAAGAACAGGATCAAACTTTCTGTATTTATTTTATTTAGTTCGTAAAATAAGTACGGATATGTAAATATTTTGTTGGAATGAGTTACAGTAACTTAGAAGATATACTCATTCAAAAGATTTATTCAATTTGAAAATTGGATGAAAACAAATATAGATAACTTGAAATAAGTTTTATTAAAGCATTTAATGTTATCAGCTCTCTCTTCTTTTTCTTTTATGGAATATAGTTGCTCTGTTTCTTTCTTGTCGCTTGTCTAATAACTTCCTTGTTTGGACACCCCAAATGTGTCTCGAATTATAATAATGATATTAACTAAAAAACGTTGACTAGAACAAATGACATATGTTTATTTATTTATTTATTTATTTATTTTGATTGGTGATTGATTTTTTTTATTGGAATGCCGTATGTTTATTAACTATAAATAGAGGAGTGAGTCATTTTTTTCATTTCATTTAATGATCATCATAATTTATGCCAGGGATATTGATAATATTTTTTGATTGTATAATATTATTATATTAATTGTTGATGAAAATACTAACTATATAAATTATCATATCTGTATATGCATGGCAAACTCTGTTACTTTTTTTTTTATCAACAAATGAAATTATACACTTTATTTTACGACGTGTAAATCTCACCATTTAAAGGAGCCAAATCATTAGTTATCTCTTTTACCTGCATTTGCCACTTTTCCTTGTTTTGCCAACGATGGAGATATATTTTACGATATATTTTGCAAGTTGCACGTTGGTGATTTAAAGATCTCGCATTAATATTTTCATTGACTTTATGCTGTACATGAGAGCAGAAGATATTAATACGGTTAGTTTTGGTGCCAAGGTAAAAGTAGGAAGGGTTGAAAGTTTAAACATGAAATTGATAATTCATTGCATGTAAGAAGGGAAGGGTTGGTGAGGTTGATGACCCTATCCAGTTCCAAGGAGCATTTCGTGTTACGTCAAAGCATAGTGTACTCATTCTGTCAATACTTACTCATTTGCATCAAATGGATATGACGTACAGATTTTTCACCAAACTACAACCCAACATCTCTTGTATACCTTCTTCAAAGCCAATGCTGCCCCACTCTACAGGGAAATTAAATAGGCTTGCATGTCCGTACTCTAAAATATCCTTATTACTGCAATAAAAATATCTTTATTGCAAAAAAGGCGGAGATATAAATTATTTATTTGCTTTATAAAGTTTTGGCTCTAATTTAAAAGATATTTATTTTACAACAATATGAGCCCTCAAAATTATTCTTATTAAATTAGGACCATTTCAATTGTGAAATTCTAGTTTAATAATTATTCTTAAACCATAATAGTTGAATTCAACTAATTATTTCAACTTTTTTTTGTTTGTTGAAATCATTTTTATTACCTTTAAAAAATTCATTGGAAACTTTTGAAAATTCAACCCTTTTTTATATGTATAAATTCGAGCTTTGAAAGAGGCGCATGTTTTTTCCGTACAAAGTGACACCTGGCTGAAATTAGACACACAGGAACATACACGTACGAAGCCACGTGCGAGTGTAAATACATAAAGCCCAAAAGAGCAAGTTTCATGGTCATTTCAGTTTTATATTTTTATTTTTATTTTTTTAATTTTTAAAATTTATGAAAAAAATATTTAAAATTAAAAATTAAAATTATAGCTTTTAATTTTCAGAAATTTCCTTCACAAAATCTAAAGTTTAAACTCAAACCAAATATACCCTTAGGACGTTTGTGGGTAAGAAAAACATTTGGCCTCATTCATTGTTTACTATATAAATAAATATTGATGCTTTCGGAGATAAAAAAATGCATATTTATTTATGTGTTAGATCAAATAAAATGTTTCTTTTTACTCCAAAAGAAACTAAGAATTTCCCGTGCAAAAATAGTGAAGTAATAAAATGAGTAACCAAAACAAAAGTGGAAAATGATATATTCTCACTTTAGTTGATTAAGCTAATAAAGAAGTAATGATCATGGGTTTTTTGTAACGAGAACTTGCTTACAGAAAAATTTATGCTGGTCAATTTTTTCACACTTAAATGATAGATTAAGCGAAGCTAATCATAACTGTGTCTATTTAAAGAATGTTTAAAATTATTCCAATGAATTATTAAAATATAAACATTTACATTGATAAAAGTCGTGTTAGGAAGAAAACATAGCAACAGGACCCTATTTATGTGATTGTCTGTGTCCATCTGACTGTAGGGATCATATTAAAATGGAAAATAATATTTTGACACTTACATTGGTCTACACCCAGTGTGAGGAGAGAATTACGTGTTTAAAAAAATTAAGTGTTGAAATATTGTTATATTAAAATAGACATAACATTGTTTTTCACTTTTTGGGTCCCGAGAACATAGCAACTTGATGCATATTTGGAAGTCAGCCAAGTACAGCGTAAGTGGCCCAATCGGGACCTGATACTTAGAAGGAAAGGCGTTGCCGATCACACATTTTCGTTCCAAAGGTCCCGTGTCCTTAAATGGCAGGAGATTTAGGACCGTTTATTTGCGTGTTGTTGTAGGTGCTCGTTTAATAGAAGATTTGTGGCTGAATTTCTAAAAGTAGTTAAAATATTTTTTTAAACTTAACCATTTCATGACCGAAAAAGAATTTACTATTTTTATTTTTCTTTAAACTTGAATAACTTAAAAAAGAACTCAAATTAGTAAAATATATATCATAAAATATTTTTTTTAGAAAAAAATCAATGACACCCTAAATTATGGGGTCATTTTTCTCATTATGGTCTCCACATGCAAAATTTGACATGAAATGAGTTTGTTTGGTTATTCACAACAATATGGATTGTGAAATCTTGCTAATGATAGAATTTCATTAATAAAAGATTTTAATTTTTGAAGCAATTTCAATAATAGAAATATATCTTTAACAAAACTTGAATTTTTTAATGAAATGTCACCAATGATAATATTTTAACAATAAAATATATTTTTTCAAACGAAATCTCGTAATGTCAAGATTTTGTTAATAAAATATTACTTTTTTTTAAATAAAGTGACCAAAATTTCAAAAATAAATAATTGTTTAAAATAAAGTTGCTAATGGTGAGATTTGATGGTGAAATCTTGCCAATGGCAGAGTGATGGTGGCATCCCATCTTTGCTATAGACCACGCTTATAAACGTTCTTGTCTCGAGGCAAGCAAATCTCGCCAATGATGGGGTTTGACTAGTCATCACTTGCAATGCAAACCTCGCTATTAGAGTCTGGAAGACACCATAGAAACATAATTTTTTCCATAATATAGGGTTTGTTTGATAACTATTTTGCAAAATATTTTTTGAGTTTAAAAAACAAAAAATAAAAGTTGTTTTCTTAATGTTAGTTTTAAAAATTAAAAAACACTTCTTGAGTTTTAAATACTGAAAACAGAAAACAATTTTTAGATGTTTTACAAAATAAAAAACAAAATTTTATCCCATCTCTAAGCACCAGCCCCACCCGCTAGCCTCTCCGAGCAAGCGGTCGCCACTACTGCCTCCATAGTTTCAACTCGTGTTCCTTTTCTTTGGTGAGTTACACCAGTTTTGGGAATATGGGGGATTTAGGGTTCCTTCAAAATTTATCCAAATAAATTCTCAAATTTTGATTTTTAAAAAATTATTTTTAAACTTGATTTTTAAAATAGTTTTAAAAAACAATAACACAGAAACTGTTCCAAATGGGCCCATAATAACTGAAAGTTCTTTAACTCATACACCATAATAAATAAAAAACCTAAATTATGACTTGCATGAGTTGGATCCAAAGTCTTGTGTCATGGTGAGTGTGTCTGTAACTAAAAATACGACTAAAACAGCTCACTTGCATTGATGACTCTCTAAATTTTTCCCTACACAGGTAGGTACTGATGGCTATCCATGTTCTTCCCGTGAGTTAAAAGCACCAATGTCACTTCCACATTTATATCTATTCTAACTGGATACAGTTAAGCTTTGGATCAATTTAAGTGGTTCTACCTAACTCCTTCCTTGTTAACTTCATATAGACCTGCATTTGTTGTTGTTGTACACTAGTTTTGATCAAATAAAACAATTCTGCAAGTAGCATTACCTAAAGTTAGAACCGAAGACTGTCCCACAAAAGTGGGAAAACCACTGGAAGTGTTAATTCCCAGAAGGGGAAGACTCGTTACTGTGGAAACTAATTCACTTGGATGCCAATATGATGATTCTTTATTGGGGTACATGAATGTGATGAGGTTTCTAATTACATCTTATTGGATCAAATAGTTGAGCAAACAATGAAAATTAAATGGTCATGTTGTACAGCACAGAAGTGTTTTTATCTTATTTGCGAAAAGCATGATGCCATTTTTTAGTTTTTTGGTCATGCATGATGCCAGTCTTATCAGCAGCTATTTTACACAAACCAAACTACTGTCAAGAATTTTTCAATTCGATCTTTGATGGGCTTGTGGCTTCTCTGAGAGCTAGTGTTTATGCTAGTAGAGGAAACGAGGCTTTATTTTCCTCCTTTTTTGTCATCACTATTGATTTGTTTTTGGTCATGGGTCAATACACTCTTGGTTCAATTTGCATACAAAATGGAACCGTTTCCAATTGTCAACAAACCACTATTATCTCACCACTTATGCCAACAATAATAGTCCACTATGCAGCTGAGGATGGAATAGCCCCATTAGCCATCCCTCCTCAGGCCCATCACTGCCAGCTATTTACTGAAACAAAAGGAAGAGGGATTGTTCAGACCAAACAAAAAAGAAGAGATTGTTGACTCAATTTTTTTTGTGTCTTTATCATTTTTTGATACATAATTAAGTGAAAATAATGTGTTATTGGCAGCAAGGGAAAAAAAAAAAAAAACAGAAAGAGAGAAAACCATGTACCACTTTGCATTTCATGGTTGCTTGGAACCTTGCACTTATCATCGGAGGACACTTATTTTCAGGTAGATGAATCAGAAGACAACCCATCATGGAAGGCAATTGGATACTGCGGATTGATCCAGAATTCAAGGCACAACTAAAGGACCATTTTCTTCACGGAACATCAACAAACGGAGGACAAGAGCTTAAGGAAAATGATGTTGCTGAAGAGGCCATAGGACCACTTTACAAAGGACTAGTCCATCTAAACAATCCACGAGACATCACTGCAGATGCTCTAAGGCGAGTTGGATTCCAGTTTCTGTTATCCGCAGAAAGCCTAAAGCGGCTGCCAACTTGTCATCTCCTTCACTAGTCATCCAATGTGATGCAGTTGTGGTTGGTTCTGGCTCTGGAGGTGGTGTGGTAGCTGGTGTTCTAGCAGAAGCTGGTTACAAAGTTCTGGTCTTGGAGAAAGGAGGCTATTCTGCTAGGAACAATCTTTCTCTTCTTGAAGGGCCAACCATGGATCAAATGTACCTCAATAGTGGTTTGGTTGCAACCAATGACATGGGTATGTTCATACTATCAGGGTCCACTGTTGGCGGAGGGTCTGCAATCAATTGGTCAGCATGCATTAAAACCCCTGATCATGTATGCAGGGAGTGGTGTGATATACATCACCTAGAGCTATTTGAAAGTGATCTGTATAGAGAAGCAATGGATGTTGTCTGTGAGAAATGGGAGTTCAATCTGAGATTGAAGATGAAGGATTCAACAATGCAGTACTAAGAAGAGGGTGTCAAGAATTGGGGTATCCTGTTAGCAACATTCCTAGGAATCTCCACCGGATCATTACTGTGGCTGGTGCTGTATGGGCTGTAAGGATGGAAGGAAGAAAGGCACCTCAGAAACATGGTTGGTGGACTTGGTGAAATCTGGTAATGGAGCAATTCTTCCGGGCTGTGAGGCGATAAAAGTCTTGCACAGGAAAGAGGAAGGAAGAGATCGAAAAGTAGCACGAGGAGTGGCTTTTGAATTTGAATACAAGGGAGCTAAGGACATTTGTGTGGTGGAGTCCAAGGTCACAGTTGTAGCATGTGGAGCACTTAGTACTCCAGCATTACTCAAAAGAAGTGGTTTAAAGAATGATAACATAGGGAAGCACTTGCGCCTTCATCCAGTTACAATGGCTTGGGGATACTTCCCAGATGCACCTGCATCCGAGGTGTGGCCAGAGGCACATAAAAAGAGCTATGAAGGAGGGATAATGACAGCAATGTCTCCTGTTGTTGCAGAGTTTGAGAAATCTGGATATGGTGCAGTGATCCAAACACCTTCACTGCATCCTGGTATGTCTCAATTGTCATGCCATGGGTTTCCGGAACTGATATAAAAGATCGAATGCGGAAGTTTTCTAGAACAGCTCATGTATTTGCACTGGCAAGGGATCAAGGATCAGGGACAGTGAACTCACCAAGCCGCATCAGTTATCAGATGGAAGATGCAGATGAAGAGAATTTGAAGAAGGGAATTGATAGGGTATTGAGGATTCTGGCAGCAGCAGGAGCTGAAGAAATAGGGACCCATCATAGCAAAGGAAGGACCTTAAATGTGAAGCAGGTGAGCTATCATGAATTTGATAAATTTGTTAAAGAGGAAAGTTCAAGGCCATTTACAGGCCTTTCAACACCACTGTGCTCAGCACATCAAATGGGAAGCTGTAGGATGGGTTCTAATCCAAAGGAATCAGTTGTGGATCAGAAAGGGGAGACATGGGAAGTGGAAGGCCTTTATGTGGCAGATGCAAGTGTCTTCCCTACAGCATTGGGTGTGAATCCAATGATCACTGTTCAAGCTATAGCTTATTGCACAGCACAATCTGTTCGTGAAATTCTTAGAAGGAAAGGACGTAGATGAATAAAGAGGGAAAAAAAGTGGTTTGGCTTTGTATCTCCAATGGTATTGAATATTCACACCATTGGGTTGAAAATCTTGTTCAAATAACACAACATGCTGGAGAAACTGGAAAATTACAATAATTTTAAGAGAAATGTTCAATAATTCATAAGGAGTAGCAGTAGTTTAGTAGAATTTACTTAGTCTGGCTTCAGTCTTGCACCCATAAAGTCCCTCCATAGTTTCTTTAGTTTGCTGCTGCATCATTAGTTTGTTTTTCTTTTTTATTTTTGTTACTATTTTTAGTTATTGTGCTACGTCATTGAAATCTTCACGTGTTAGCATTTATTACTTCCTTAGCCTACATGCAGAGCTGTTTCTGGTGTACACGCAGAGAAAGGAATTGGTATGTCTCAAAGGAAAGTGCTTCATTACCAAAAGATTAGATTCTTCATATTACCATTCGATGGAGTTGAGCGCATTTGTCTTTGTTGGACACATAGGTGTTATGTATGAGATAGCTAATAGACACATTGTTTTTATGTTTGCTACCATCATTCTAGGTATGACTCTAGCTCCTCACATCATGTGTCGGTTGAGCATGTTTCTACTTTTCAAAAACGAAAATTTTGATCATATGTGTACTTAAAATATTTTATTCACACTCTCATATTTAAACATGCATGCCTGTAATTTGGGAAGGTAGTTTGAGTCATTTAAAAGTTTTTGGATTAAAGAAGGCTAAATAAGATTTGGGGGAATTATAAATGTTGCCTATATTACTGCATATTGCATGGCATATGTGCTTGGATTGGAAGTGAGACAAGTTCCAGTCATAAAACTCCTTCAAAACTGTAGCTAGGAAGATCTTTTGATTGGCTCCCAAGTGTTCCTGAAAGTGATCCAGATGTTCAGATGTCAAGCAATAAGATGATGCGAGTTCAAGTGAAAAAGGAGCTAGAAATGTAAACTTAGTTGTGATGTATTGGCCAATAGTTTGGTTTTCATTACTTGGGTTGGATCTGTCTTGTAGCTGCTAATTCCCTGTTTTGAGAAAAGTGTTTCCACATGTTGTGAACTTTCAGTCATTTTGTTTATGTAAGTCTGTTGTCTAAGACACTTGTCAATCAATGTAATATATTATTGTCATGTACTCATGTTATTATCTGGTATCATTACGTGCTTCTTACTTGGCCATGAGAGGCAGTAGTATTCCTATTTTGGTTTGTACTACTGTCAATTTAATTTGTAGTAGTTTTTTATTTTAGTTAACATCATAATCCTAATAATCTTAGGCCTACTAATGGTGACACTCTAATGAGTAGTATTACAGTAAGGTATACTTTTAATATTAAACCTATTTCTTTAATTCCAATGAAATTAGATTACCTACCTTTACTGACCATTTTGTTTTATACGTTGATTTAGGACTATGTGGAAGATTGAGATACAAATTCAAAACTCCTGGGACAACCACAGATGTGAAAAAACTGTGGTTTGATTTACATGTTACTCTTGAATTTGACCTTGATGTACTGCAGTCAAGCAACAAGGGTTATGTGGTTCAAGTTTAGAGAGAGAATTGTGTTCAGGACATCTGTTTTCATTAATAGATTTAAATGTATTGGATCTTGTCTCTTGTGATTGTAGTCTTGCCATTAATTGACTGAGGATGTGTAATAGATGTTTTGAATATATCTCTTGAATATAATTGTCATGTGTTTTGAGCGATTGAACTACTTAATACAATAGTTTTTTAATGCTTTACTAAAAAATTAATCCCGTGCAAATGTAGTATATAAAGAAGTGTTTAAAAATTTATCTTCAAATATTTTATCGCATTATTTTTGTTTCAAATTCATGCATCATTTGGATTAAAGATGTTTTGAATATATCTTTTGAATATAATTGTTATGTGTTTTGAGAAAGTGAACTACTTAATACAATAATTTTTCAATGCTTTACTTGAAAAAAAAAAAATTCCATGCATTGCACTGGTCGCCGTATTAGTATTTTTATATACTAACCCATATTTGAAATTATAGAAACTATTGATTTGATATGTATGATATGCATTATGAAGAATACTTCTTCACCTCATCACACTCCTTGGATTTTAAATGATTCCTAAGATTTTAAAAATATATCAACAAATAGCCTGACATCCCCATGCAATGGCAGGCATTAGTGTGTGCATATATATGGGGAGTATCACATAAGAGGAGCAAATGTAGGCCATAAACCATACATCTTAGTTTAAGGATCGAAGTTAATTAATTAATTAATGTTCATATATATCATTTAAAAAGTTACATGACTTTATATTTTAATTTTGATCGTATCACATGGCTATATATAAGGAGTATCATATGAGATGAATGATTTATTATAAAGTGAGAGAAGTAAACTTGTTGTCCGACTTGACGTATATATATATATATTATATATATATATATATATATATATGAGATGATCAAACGAGTAGTGATTTTATATGAGAGTAAGTGGAGTAAATCGCCATTGGATCTTGCATTAATGGCCAGGATTGAAACATAAAGTTATATGACTTTTTAGTGAATCATGTGACCTTTTAATAACTTTTAATCATAATCATTCATGGAGTAGCGATGTGGTCCAAGATTAAACCATATATATATATATATATATATATAAGTCAGTCAATTTCACTAACAACCAAGTCCTTCACAATCAAGTTTTCTCTCTTGTCATTCTCCTCTTCTTCCTTCTCATCATCAACATAAGCCTTATATTCTTCATGCAAATCTCTTTGAAGTTTTGTGCTTTTTATTGTTGATTATGCAAGAAATTTGGGTGTCCGTAATTTTTTTTTTCTTTTTCATTGTTTTATCTTAATGTGTTTTTCTTCGTGCTAGTTTTTTTTTCCTCCTTTTCCTTCACCTGAATTATGGTGTTCCTCTACCCTCCCCCTAAAACTAAGCTTTCTGCTTATTTTGTTCTCCACTTATGCTTCGCTTTCTTGTTAACTATCTCTTATTGTTCAACTTACCCTCCTCCTCTCTTTTTCCATGTAAGCCTTATTTTCTTCATGCTATTTCCCTATAAAGTTTTGTGCTTTTTCTTGTTGATTAAACAATAAAATGTGTTATTTTTTTTAGTGTGGAACTCCAACCAATTATTTTTTTTCCACAAATTACGGCAACATTTGTTCCCATGGCTATTAGTAAGTTATTTACTTCGTATCTTTGTTGGGTTAACCCCAAAAGTCGCTCAAGACCTTGCCAACATTCCCTTATGTCGTAATAAGACCCTTATATTTTGCTAGTGATTTCATGTTGGCATCATATTCACGAGAAGGGTAGGAGGGTCTGGGCTTAGCTTAGCCCAATTGAGAATGTCATTGATGGTGTGAGTGCTCTGTGCATGCGGGGGAGTGATCAAGTGCTGGAGCAGTGTAGTTAGCTAGGCTGACTATAGGAGAAAGAAAGAGTAGAGTATTAAACATGACATGTATGAGGAAGGTTGTTATAATGTGTGGAAGGGAAGGCTTGAGGGTGATTCCATTCAGATTGTAAGACAAGGACTAGGAGGGTTGTGTTTTACTGTAGCTCAATTGAGAATGTCATTGATGGGTGTGAGTACTCCTGTGCATTGTGGGGGAATGCTAAGTGATGTAGTAGGTAATTAGGCTGAATATAAGGGACAAAAGAGAGTGGGTGTTAAACGGTGACATTTGTAAGGAAGGTTGTTATAAGGTGTAGAGGGAAAGCTTGAGGGTGAATCCATTCAAATTGTAAGGCTAGGATTAGGAGAATTGGGCCTTAGCTTAGCCTAATGATGGTGTGAGTGGGATGAGATTGGGATAAATTAGGTCAAATCTTGTCTATAGATTAGTTTGATATCATCCATGCTATTAAGCCCTTGATTCTATGGCTAACAAGGATGGGGTTGCCCTGTTTCCAAAAATTGGTGGTGTTTTTGCTCTTAGGATATGTTTGGATTGATGAAGTTGGTAGAGCGAGTGGAGTGGAATAAGATTTTAAGTTATTTTATTATTTGGATTTGTAAAATATGGATAGAATGAACGAGAATAGAGATTTCATTCTATCAAATTTTATCAATTCTTCACAAATTTCTTCCCCTCCAAATTGGGAGGAATGAGATTGAATATAAGTTATCAAAATAATAGAGCAAAGTAATTATTTTACTCCGTTTCACTCCATTCTATTTTGCTCTATTCCGCTTTAACCGTGCTCCACCAATCCAAACATACCCTTAAAGTTTGCATATGATGCTTGTGTGGATTCTTACTAATGACTAGTAATTATGTTTTTCGAATATGTGGAAATTGTATGCTCCTCCTAGAATAAATGCTTTCTTGTGGCTTGTTATGAATGATGCATTGTTAATGAATCTGATCTACCTTTACGATTGTTGGTAAGTTGGATACCTAATTGCACTAATAGCATTTTATCAGTTTTTCTTTGTTGTGATTAATTTTTTCATTAGAATTTTGATAGAAAATATTTCTTTTAATGTATTAGATTGTCAGCTTGACTTCAATATGCGTCCATTTCACAAATTACGAGAATAAATCCGCAAATGATGCCCCATTAATATAGCATCATGCTGAGGGATATAACAAATTCCACTTCCCTTTTACAGTTCTAGTATTGTTCATTTCTAACTCATGTAGTCTAACAATTGTTTTTTCTATTTTTTCCTTACGTGCTTGTTGAAGAAAATGTTAAAATGCCAGGGAGAAGAAGAACCTAGAGGCAGAAGACATAACGTTAGGGGTTTAATAATTGTCAAGTGGCATACTTTTGTTATGGTTTAAAGCATTTAGACATCATGAAACATCTGAGCTTATTATGCCGTTGGACATAACATCTGCGAAATCTTCCTATATTGGATTCTTTGTCCAAGGTAAATAAACAAGAAAAATATAAGAAAGAATCAAACAAGCAACCAGAACCAAAACTCATCACTCACCATCCTTTCCATAATTGCCAAGTTCACCCAAAGAAAAGTCAACTCTCTGCGGAAGGAGTTGTACGAGCGTCACTACCCGCAATAAATTAAAAATAGTTTAGTGATCTGAATTACACAAAAAATGTAGTTAGGGTGCAATTCATATCGTTTCATGTGGAAGTGTTATAATTGATTCTGAAAATTAAGGGTTTTTGAAAGTGTTGAAAGCAAATTAAATTAAAAAGAATTCTAATGGAAAAATTACCTACACAAAGGTTCCTTCGGATTAAAATTGTTCAGTCATTTATTCAAAAGATAAAATCGTGGTGGTGGTTGCTTCCATTAAAATGTTAACACACAACAATGGCATAATTCTACTTAAGAATATACAATCGCATTCCCACAAAGTTTTTGGGTAACATATGAACTAGTAATTCACAATTGTGATTCTATGATCCTATATAGTCTAATTACCAATTATAACAATATAGTTTCCAACGAAATTAATCCCAATCCTTCACCCAATGGATAAACATCACATCAAAGGGGCAACTCTAACAAAAATACAATCGCGATAATCCACACAATCAATATTTGAAAGAATTGACAAAGGGAAAGGAAACCAACCACAATTTGTGTGATAAAGGCACAAGAATCTCGTGAACAATATCAATCTTCAGCGACCCTGTACCTAAGGAAATTACTCCTCCATATGGGAGTTTCACAATCAATGTTTTAAGAAAAGCTATAAATTCCAACTCATAAAACACCAAAAACCAACACTATTTGTAAACTCTAAACCTAGAAAGAGACTCAAAAGTTCTAGTGAGAAGAAAGTGAGTAAAAGAAAATTTTCCAAAACTAAAAACTAAAACTAGGTTACTTTCTTCTTAGGTCTGCCTCCCCCTCATGTTTATTGTTCCTCCAAAGAAAAGGGCCCAAATTAGGCTAGGAACGGATTAGCAAGCCAAAACAAAAAACAATCGCATGAGCGCTACAACGCTCACTAGAATGTGTACTACAAGGTTCTTCTAGTCTCCGCCTCCTTATCACTCATCCAAATGGTTAGCTCCTTGCATCTTTTCTTCCTTTCACTCTTAGCTCATTTCAGAGTTTCTAATCTTTCCTTTGACGTGCTTGCACACAATCTAATGTTCCTATATACAAAAAAACCATACTGAAGAAACGAGTTAATTACAACAAGGATTACTTTTCTAATTATTTCAAAAAACGTTGCAATGGTCACTAATTCCTTAAATTGTGTAATGAGGTGTAAGTTAAGAATCACTATCATTTCCCTCCATAACACATCAAAAACTCATGCAAAAAGCCAATGTATAGAAGTTAAAAAAGTAGCATAAATGCCCCTTATCAGGAACATAACAAGCCACACAACCCATGTATTTCTCAATAATATGCATGCAAATCACATTTACAGTGCAAGCCGAATCCCATGCAAAACTCTTAGAGACTTCATGACAAAAGAGTGTCATGGCCCGTAGGAATAGCATGAATATGTTGCAAAAGTTGACGTTTTCTGCAACATTCAAAACTTTTAATGTTAAAAATAAAATCAATGTATTTAATATATATAAAATTTTAATTATTATTAATTTTTTAATTTTTTAAGGTCGTAAATTTTATTATTTTTAAGTGCAAATTAAACTCTATAGTCTATTCTCTTGTGAGATGCTTATTACAACACCCTCTTGCTTATTTTCAAAATACTACTCCTCTCTTAAAAGACAAAATTGTAGTACACTTTAATATATATATTTATTATTTCTAAAGTATTCCCTCATTCTAAAGATGACAAATTAATTCATCAAGATATAGTCAAGCGTCTAATCAATGACCCTTGTCAACATTTTTTTTCAATGCATATGAATTCTAAAATCAAATTCAGGATTTTTTGTGGAAATAAAATAAAAAATATGGAAAACCTTAAAAAAATATGTCTTGATCTAACAAAATTCAAAATGTGTTCTGTTTTTCTTATATATAAATTGTATCTGAGTGAATCGAATATTAAATATTACATATAAGTTGTACATGCCTTGCATGAATTATGCACAACAAAATATGACTGTTGGATACTTACAATGCATAAATCGTATGATCGTGTGTAACTTATGTGTAATATCTAAATTGACTCACTTCAGCATGCCTTATACATAATAAAAACATGACATATCTCAAGTCAAGACATATTTAAACTTTGCTCATTTTTTTATTTTATTTGTGCAAAAATATTCCTCAAATTCATGGCCACATGCTTAAAGGATCAAATTCCCTTCTATTTGATGTCGATAACTTTAATTTATTTATATATTTTTAAGATTTTTATTACTTTATGTTTATTATCTTAATTTAATTTGACTAAAATACATTTTATTATTAAATATACATACTTATTTTGTTATAAATAAAGTAACAATATGCAAATGATAATAATATAGCAATATCGATACAAATACATATTAATTTATCTTTCTTTCATTATTTTTAGGCGATAATATGTGACGACTAATTCTATAAACAGAATGCTAATAAATGTTTATTAGATTAATTTATTAACATGAAAAAACGTATGGCAAAGTTATAGTGAACTTTATATTTTTTTAAAATAATCATACAAGGATTAAATAATCTTAATAAATATAGTGTCATTGAGATTAGTATCTTAAGGACAGAGTTAATAATGTTTTAACTCTAATTGACACTTTCCCTCTAATTGAGACATATTTTCTTCTGAAGTTTTAACTTTAATTTGCAAAACATTTATCTGTAAAATAATAATAAAGAATCTGAGTCCTTAAAATGATATTGTTAATAAACTACTCATTTCAATTATGAAATTCTAGTTTTAACTTAACAGTTAAATTCTACTCATTTCAGTTTGTCTTCTTGTTGAAATATCTATACTATTTATATTTAAGAATTATTAATAGTAAAGTTTAATGAGATAATAACACTTAGAAACTCTATTATGTTCTTCTCCAAATTCTAATCATATCTTAGCTTAAAAAGGAAGTTGTTTTTGAAAATAAATTCAATATCTTTTGACTCTACTTAATTTATTAGATTATCCTTTTACTCTACTAACTTAATAGTCTTTATTATAGCAACAATTTTTCAATACATATTAGATTATATTTTCATGGTTTATTATAGCAACAAATTTTAAATCATTGTAGCTAATCCACCTCTAATTTTAAGAACAACCGTTTATCTTTAGAGAAAACCTCCTATATTAAGAATTGAGGTTGTAACATTTTACTTTTGGATAGAAGAGTTTGAATAAATTTTTCGTCTTTTGCAAAGATCATTATATAATAATTGTTAAATAATTTTTTCATATTTGATTTTGAAATCCGTTGCTACTCATGTTGTAGTACTTGTTGTGGTGTGAGTGAAACTAGAGAGCCAAACAACAATGTTGTTACACATTCTTTTTGAAAGCCTGTTGAATCTTAATTGTTCTAATTCAAGAAGTTTATCTAATTTGAAAAATTATTTTATTATAAGAATAAAGATAAAGGAGAAAAATAATAATTTTTATCTATTGAGTTGTTCTTGTTGTCGTTTAAAAATTAGAAGTAGTTATACTTACACAATCAAATTAAACTTTTATTAATGTGTTATTATAAGGAATTTGTTTGTTTGAATTTTTCTTGAAAATTAATTTATGTCTCTCCTTCATAAAATAAAAAGGGAAGGAAAATGAATTACTTTATTTTTAGTTCTTGTAGAATAAATATCTACAAAACATTTTTAAAATCCTATATTTTAAATTAATATTTGAAAATTATACTTTTCATTTAAAAAATGTATTCATTTCTCATTTCACATATTTTTTAGTTTTTATTTATTTTAAGTTATCCTATACAACCATTTTTAATTATAACCAAACAAAATAAAAGAATTTTTTATAATATAAATTTATTTTTTTTTGCTATACTTATATTGGAGGATTCATTGACACTGAATATAAGACTTGGTATACTTCCACTTGCAATAAATTTTAATAGAACATAGTTTTTGTTAATCTAACATTGAATTATAAATACATATCATGTTGATTATCTGTTTAATTTCAAACAAATTTGTACACCTATAGATTAACGATAAAATAGTTTTTATTTACATCCATTTATGAAATATTTATTATCTTGATTTATACACAAAAAATGTATCAAAATAATTTCGGATTGATGTAAAGTTTTATAGATGATCTATAGCATTTAAACTTTCAATCCAATGGTAGGTTTTGAAAAAAAAATTCTTGAATAAAAAAATTTTCAAAGGTGTAAGATATGCAATAAGTTTTACATTGGTGTAAATGGATTTTTTTTTCATATAAAATATATAAATTCTTAATAATAAACTAAAATAGAAAGAAATTTAATCAATCACCTTAATTAGAATTATTAAAAGTAATGAATGTATCCTTCATTAAGCCACAACACTAATGAAATATCACCATATAATATCACCAAATTAAATCATCGCCATTGACATATAGCATTGCGAAAAGTTTTCAATTACAAATTCTAAATTAGAATCAATAAAAGACGACAACTTAATATTGGTGATAATTAAAAAATATACTAAATCGTCTCTGAATATGTTTCTAATGTAAAAAAAAATTCTATAAACAAAACTAGTGTAGAAGATTAAATAATAGTAATTATAAATTAGCATTATGGTCATCGTAAAATCCTTTATATCATATGTTCCAAAGAAGTGATAAGTTATTTTTAGAACAAATGCATGTTTTGGAATAAATCATAATAATTAGATAGTTCATCCAAATATTTTTATACTTCTTTCAACTTACTCTTGATTTGCCGTGGTAAACTTTTTTTTTTAAATGACATTTAATTTATCCAAAGTATAAAAATAATAGCAATAGCAAATTACAAGTAACCTTTCAAAAACTACTTTGCAAAATATAATGATATATCCAATAATTAATCGAAATATCAATATTAATTAAAATATTTTTTTATAAAGATAATATAAATTAATGATGTAATTTCACCAAGGATAAAAGAAAGATTGTCAATTATGTAAAATGGCATAGATAATCTAACATCCACTACAAGATTTTTCCTAATATAGAAAATTTTTTAACATGTTAGAGACGAATTTTATCATTATAGATTTATAGAGAGTCAAGACCGTTTATCTTTTCCTTATCTATAAGCAATACAGACGAATTTTTATTCCCATCTATAATTAATATAGAGTTTCAGAGACGAATTGGTTAGTCGTTTTTTATAGAGAGATTTATTCGTCTATAAAGTTGAAACTCATTCAAATTTTGACATTTACAGACAATTTCACCATCTCTAACATCAGAGAAGTAAAATCCATCTGGAAAGGTCCAAAAAATTGTTATAAAATTTGACGTAATCCGCATGTAAAGGTCCAAAATTGTTATAAAATTTATTTATTACAGTGGGATTTTACTATCTGGAATGTTAGAAATAGTAAAATTCATCTATAAAAAGCAAAACAATGTTAAAATTTTATTTATTACAGAACTGGATTTTATCGTCTATAATTTTAAGAATCGCGGATAATCCGCCCGCAAATAAGAAAAATTTCAAACAAATTGGAAAATTTACCATTTGTAAATATGTGTTCTTTTGGGGTTATTTTTAGCTGGTTACTTTTATAATTATAGACTCACCATTGTTAATTATCATAATAATCGGAAAAATCAAAGGATATTTATGGATTAAAAATTTAAATTTTAAAAAAATTTATTACAAATTAAAATATCACTACAATAATAAAAGTAAACATCCAAAATAATAATATGAAAAATAAATAAAAAGTCTGGAGTAGGACAAAAGTAATCACAAGTACTTGGCGTCATTAATATCTGCCTTGTCATCGGCACTTGTACCGATCACCATCATCACCAACAACATCATCAAAGGAGGAGAAAGAAGGAATGCCCCATCGCCCTAAAAATGGTGTTGGAACTTGTGGAGGAAAGAAGGAAGAGGCGGCGTAGTTGCTCGCTCTCATGAGCTCGAGTATGCATGTATTTACTGCATTTGCATATACTATTGCTGGATTTTGCTGCCCACCTCCCTTTCATTCATGGCATGGGACTTCAATCCACTTTAACCATGTCCCCCACCTTGAGCGCAAGAGAAAAGGCAAACATTCTTGTAGACATATGGCATCAAATATGAAAAGCTGCCCCCTTCCATAAATACAGCGTCTTTATAAAAGGCTGCCCATTGCTTCGACCATATAGTGTCCCCATCATCAACGACTTGGTTTCAGGAGATGTAGCCTCCAATCTTCTTAACATAATCACCTACAATTTAAAGTAAAAAATTAAAAATTAGGCTTAAAAATTATTTTTAAGTCCTTAATCAGAAAATTTAATGTGAGTAACTATACTCACATATGCTAACTAGATATGTGAATCAACTCACAATGTTTTGTCTCCTTGCGATTGTGTGTTTAAACACCTTTCCCTTGCGTAGGTGGTCTCTTTAGTGTCTTCTTGGAATTCCAATTAATAAACCTCTCAAATTCAATTGATGAATTGAATAACAGTAACATAAAAAAACAAAACAAAAAATGGAAATCACTAACCAAGTTGGCCTTAGTGCCACCAAGTCGTGGAGCCATTGGTATGCACTGAGCCACCTTTAGTGGATGCCATGTTCGTCCTGTCTCTTTAAGGAGAGATTTTGAAACTCTAGCATATGTCACTTTTGCAAGGCTTGAAAAGAAGTGGGTTGCTATCCAATCTATAGATGATGGGTCCTAACAGTGCCTCAATGTACATCTGCCTTAGTCATTTTCCATGCGAGTTTCCAAGTCTTCAAAATCATCTTCTCATCCTAGGTGGAATGGAGAAGTGACCTTACATGAATAGAAATTAGTTAATACATGTAAAAAATTAGAGATCAAATAAGACTTTATATAAATCAATTCATTTTTATTACCTTCTAATTGTTGAACCACTCCTTATTTGTTTTTTAGGCACCTTACCAAAATTGATGTAAGTGCATCATATATTTTTTAATGGTATCCGTGACCTAGCTGGATACCAATGAAACATATATAAAGACATATTATATAGTAGATAATGACAACATAAAATAAGAAAATTATGTAAACATTCACATGAAATAAATTTTCATTACATATTTCGTAAATATCTTACCAAGTGGATCTATCCCATCTCAAACTGTAAAGCGCTCTTAGGGGTGCTTGGGTTCATGACTGCTCCGAAGATGAGGAGCAATGGATCCATCGCTTGGTGGGTTGTGTAGGGTCACGCTGCGATGTAGTCACAGTGTAGCCTGCAAACTCCAATGTCTTGGAGGAGGAAGAGGCACAAACCCAGGGTTGGACACCATGATGTACCCCCATGCCCCCAGCCTGGGATGTCCTGACTTTACCATGAAGGTGGAAGTGGGAGCTATAGGTAATGGAGTGTTACCATTACCACTACTGAAGAAGAATGCTATAAGGTTCTTCTCACCTTTACCTCTACCTGCCATATTGTAATGAAACATAATATATGTTTAGTCCAAAATATTATAATTAAAATTAAATAGGATCAACAACACACAACACATAATATGTAATAAACATTGAAGTTTTGTTCACCGATTAATTTACCTCATTTACTGTGATAGTTTAGGACTACCATCATCATTCTCAGATGAAATGTCATCCACAAATTCTTGTTCCTCATCTTCAGCTTGTCACCCCTTTCATTTGTTCTTAAAGTTTGGGTAGGTGGGTCAATTATTTCAAGTTCATTCAAATGGGAAGCTAAGGTTGGGGGATGGGGTGTCTATTACCTTGTGTAAAAGGATTGAGTCATCAATTTGATAAGCCTCTTCATCATCTATTTCATCGATTTCAATCCCCCTTGGTTAATTTTTATTAGGACCCTCCTATTCTTATTACATTTTCCAAGGTAAGATAGAAAATATACTTGTCTTGCATTTTGTGCAATGATGAATTGGTCAAGCCTCTATATCTTTTGGTATGGTTAATCTCAATGATATTATACCCGTTATGTTTACGTGTTCCCGTTGAACGTGTTAGATTAAACTATTCAGACTCTTAAAAAGACAACCCCTTTTTATAGTGTTCATTCAGACTCTAACCCAATTATTTCCTTAAGTTTCTCATACCAATCACATTCACCAGGCACTTAATTCCCTCTAACACTAACCCCATTATTGTTTGTTTTCTCCACCTACATGATTCCATGACTTGGAATTTGTACCCATTAAAATAGTAAATTGGCCAACAATAATCTTTATTTTTTAGGCCTTGAGACAAGTTATATAGGCGAATATTGGTTATACTATTACTAGGCTCACGCACCTACATATACCATTAAAGATATCAAATTGAAGAATAAGGATCATATCAAAAAATCAACACAGATGGGGTAAGCGTAAATACACAACATATATAAGATTTGAACATGATGGAAATTGATTAAGGCTATCGTCACCATATAATTGTTCAAAAATCTGTAAACATAAGAACAATAGGTGATAATTAAGTCACTTGTGAGGAAAAAGAAATTAAAGCAATCATAAGTCACTTATGTTCTAAAATGTTTCAATTCATCACAATTTATCAAGATGTGCAAATGAAGGACATTTGATTCATCTCCTAAGATCTATCGTTCTTTGCATTTGCCAACGGCATGATCAAGTTAGTTGAAGATGGAGGGTTGGCTCAATTAAGCTTTCCCCCATCATTATTCCAACCAACCCGAGTCCTCCTTTACACTTAGGTTCAAAATAGTAGGATAAAAAATTTGATGTCTCCTTTGAGGTTTATGTCTTACATATGGATCCTCTCAATGAGCTCTATTTTTCACAATTCTTTTGAACCCACCTATTTCCCACTCTAATCTGATACATCCATCTGGATTGTATTTTACCCAATGATGTTGTAGCAAGTTTATCCTATTTGTAGATTTATTAAGCTTGGAAGAATTAGATACACAAGATACAAAGCCAATAACAGATT